>CANSZD010004040.1:162500-232976 GCA_947648045.1 Beta corolliflora
AGAATAACTAATAATGGTGTATTATAACTAATGTGATTTATAGAAGAGTATTTATGGAGTTTGAACTAAAAATTCACAATCAAGCTTTACTTATCTTGGAGGTCTATAGTTAAATCTGAAGTGATTAAGGACTAGTCAAATCATTCATAAACTAAAGTGATGTTAATCTACTTGGTAATCAGTGCTAGTTAATGTAATAACAAATGGTTCCTAAATAGTTTAATATAATTGGATTAGTTGTTGATATTAACCAAAATCGAGTTAGTGTGGAGTTCAAATCACTATGATGAATACAAATCATTATTTACGTTGTGAAAGTCTTAGTTATGGTTGATCTCTATTAGTGTTGGAAGGCGATTTGAGTATCAAATATACCAATGCAGTGATGAAATCATGCTCTTCGTTTTTGCTTCGTGATTCATGGAAGTTGTTTATATGTTGTTATTGATGGACGATCGCTGAATTGTGGTAAGATGGCTTACGTGTATTGTGAAATACGAGAGGTGAAACATATACTTTGAAATGACAATTGTGAAACCATGTGTTATGAAAAAGATCTTATGCTATGTTTCTGAAAATAATCGGAAAGTATGAATGACTCCTAAACGATATGAGATACGAAAAGACTGCTATATTTCTGTTGTCATTCTTAAAAAGTACTTAAAGGTATGAGATATGCTTACAATTTCCGGTTATGTAAATGTATACGTTATGATCATTCTGAAATGAACTGAAAGTATAGGAAGTATGATTCTGATATGAAATAGTTGCTATGTAAATGATGTTTATCAAATGATTTGAGGCTATGTGGTATGATGATCATGATGTTATGAAAATACGATTGTGATTACTTATTCTGATTATGATTACTTTTCCTAATTATGATTATGATTATGATGATGATGACGTAATGTAATTATGGTATTTTGACTATGAGTTATTGATACTCAAGTATGATTCACGAAAGATCCATGGCTTATGCCGATGAATGCTAAACAAACGGAACATGATAAATAAAAGTGAAAGAGGTTCTGGCAGTATAATGTTACGCTGATCTACTTTATGGTCGTGCACGTACCTTCGCACCCGCCGTACACCCAACAAGGGAGCCGGCCCTCGAGGGGTACCGCATGTTATTTTGGTGCGAGCGGTGTATCCAACAAGGGAGCTGGGCTCCTTGAGGATCATCGCATGATGGTGTATCCAACAAGGGAGTTGGGCTCCTTGAGGATCATCACACGGTGGGAGACGTCCCACATGTCTATACTCGCCAATTTTGGTGTGAGCGGTGTATCCAACAAGGGAGCTGGGCTCCTTGAGGATCATCGCATGGTGGTGTATCCAACAAGGGAGCTGGGCTCCTTGAGGATCATCACATGGTGGGAGACGTCCCACATGTCTATACTTGCCGCTACCAAGCTAAAAGATGAAAAGATAATGATGAAACTTATGATATGAAATGAAATATTTGTTATGTTGATGATTTTATGATTCAATGCTATGCAGTATGATGACTTTGATGTTACGAAAGTATGATTATGATTGCGATTATGTTTTATGATTTCACATACTTATGTTATCGATGATTTGATTAGAAGATATGGAATGTTTTATGAATATGATGATTAGGGATGTTTATGAATGAATGCTACGAAACAACTATGTTATTAAGATAGTACGATCATTACTAGCTAAGTAAATGAAAGATGATGATGATTTATGATATCCTTTACGACTTTAAGTATATGATTATGAATGTTTATTGTCTAATGATATGAAAGTATGTCTTCCGCTTTGATATGAAAGAACTACGATGATGTTACGACTCGCTATGTTTTCGAAAGTACTTAAAAGTCATAAAACATGATGAATGATAATGGACTAGGTGAATGTCGTTATGTTGTTGTGATATGGGTATGAATGATGTGAACATGTCGAATTACGTGAGAGTCGTAGACACCAAAGCATGTTTTAAGAATGTTTTATGGGTTAGTACTCGGCCAGTGCCTGATGTGTCTGCCAATGTTTTGTTTTGTCACTACTGTGGCCTGTCACTTGGTGGGTGACAGTGGTAACAATAGTTTCAGGTTGAAGTTCGGAGCATCTTCTCCAAGATAGAAGCAGTTACGTACTAAGAGCTCAGCCATGATTGTTTTATGTTTCTTTTGAGGCGAGGACGTTCCACTTTGTATTAGATAATAAGTAATGGTTTAGTTTTATTTCTAGCTCGGATGAGCAATAGTGCTCCCGATTCTCTTTAGGCTCGCTCCTCGAAAGCGTTGAGTTCGGATTTGGTATATTTTATTTGTAACAGGTTTCTCAAACATTTTCCCATTTTGGGTTGTCCAATTTACAAAGGGAACTCGCCGAAATTTCTAGAAAATATTAATTTGCTATTAAAGTGTCTCTTTAAAGAGTGTCAAATCAAAGTAATGTCCATGTAAATTAATGTTAAATGTCGCCTTGTATTTTCCCCAAGGGGAAAGTACTACAAAGTAACGCGCCGACTAAGCTAAGTCTTCCGCTGCTAATCTTGGTTAATTAACCTAATAAGGTTGTGCGAAAGTCGGGGCGTTACAGAGTGGTATCAGAGCTAAGGTTAGAATTAGGTACGCTATGATCTCCATATCGTAGCGTAAAGGTTTTAAATAGGTTTAATGGGTCAAGTGAAAAGTTAGGTATATATGAACCAAGCCGTTTGAGAGTTTGCGCTTTTGCGTGTGCAATGTGAATTTGTTTACTTGAGATGTGGTACCTTCAATTTTCTTTGTTAGTTACCTCTGCATGTGTTCGTTGTATCTCGCAGTGACTTGTGGCTGTTCATGATATGCGTTTACTTAAAGTATGTATTTTACAAAACTTATATTGAGAAACCAAAGAATTTCAAACGAGATCTCACTAAATGAGTTAGTTGGAATTCATTGCCAACAAGTTTGCCCCTTTTGTTTTCTTTGCTCCTTGATTTCGCGAATCGAGTTGAAGTAGAGATACAAAAGACGATGGCGGAATGAAGGCCGAATTCCTAACGAAGCCATGAGAGCTCGAGATCTTGGTTTTGTCTAAATGAATTTAAGCTTCTTGTTTCCTTGACTAACGTATTGCAAGTTTCGAGGACGAAACTTTTTATAAGGGTGGTAGGATGTAATACCCCGATTTTTAAGAGCGTTTTAATTAGCGTTAATTATACTTTAAAGTTAATTATGTTTTGAAAATCCTTATTTTATTTGAGTTTGGAATATTTGAAGTATTTGTAATATAGTTTGTTTTATGAAATTATTATTAATTATGTATTTGGATTTTAAATAACCTAATGAATTTTTAATTATTTCCCTCTCATGATTTCTCTCACCAAAAGGAAATCCACCTCATTTCTATCTCTAAAAGAAATTCCCAAATACCAAAAAACTCCATTTCTCTCTCTTGAAAGAAACCCACCCTAATTCTCTCTCTCCTCACCGTAAACCCCCATTCCTCTCTCTTCAAAGAAAACCCAAACCCCCCTTTATTTCTCTCTCTCCCGTAAAACCCCAAGTACCCACCCCTTATATTTCTCTCTCCTCCGTTCGTCCTCTTTGCTTCGTGCGTGCGACACTCGCCACCCCCGTCGTTGTTGTGCCGCCGCGGTGCCGCCGCTCTACGTGCGGTTCTTGCTGCCGGTGGTACCTCGATGTTCTTGTTGTTGTTGTCTTCTTCCTCTCTCCCCTGTCCTTGTGCTGCGCCGCTGCGTTGTTGTTGCTCTTGGGCCGCCGGGTGCCGCCACCTACGGTGGTGGCGGTGTGTCGGTTGTTGGCTTCTCTTCCCTCCTTGAGTTAATACTCTAGTTAGGTACTACACCCTCTCTTCTCCTCCTCTTGTTTTCCTCAAATTAAAAGTCAATTTTGAAATTATGAATTCGAAATTTGGTTATTTATTGTTGATGCTTTCAATTCTTGAATTATTATAAGTACTAACCCCCTTTTCTATCTCTCCTTTGATTTGAGTTGGTTCTAATTGAAGTCTATAATACCATTAGTATGATGATTATGAAATTATGATATTATCTTGATTGAGCTTTATAGATTAATTGATCGATTAAAGTTGTGGTTGATCTCGAAAAAGTATAAAAGCTACTCTACCTCTTGTTATTATTGGATGTGATTTGTGGTAATTGTTGTGACTTGTGGTAGTTGTTGACATAGTTTTGAAGACATTACTAAGTCCGAAATCAGCTTTAGGATCATGTAGTTCCATGAGCTTTATTTTGATAGTTCATCCAACTCGACAGTTAATTCTACTAAAGGAGTTTACATTATATGTTAGAAACTGGTTCATTTGATAAACTATAATAGTGAGAATAACTAATAATGGTGTATTATAACTAATGTGATTTATAGAAGAGTATTTATGGAGTTTGAACTAAAAATTCACAATCAAGCTTTACTTATCTTGGAGGTCTATAGTTAAATCAAGTGATTAAGGACTAGTCAAATCATTCATAAACTAAAGTGATGTTAATCTACTTGGTAATCAGTGCTAGTTAATGTAATAACAAATGGTTCCTAAATAGTTTAATATAATTGGATTAGTTGTTGATATTAACCAAAATCAGTTAGTGTGGAGTTCAAATCACTATGATGAATACAAATCATTATTTACGTTGTGAAAGTCTTAGTTATGGTTGATCTCTATTAGTGTTGGAAGGCGATTTCAAGATCAAATATACCAATGCGGTGATGAAATCATGCTCTTCGCTTTTGCTTCGTGATTCATGGAAGTTGTTTATATGTTGTTATTGATGGACGATCGCTGAATTGTGGTAAGATGGCTTACGTGTATTGTGAAATACGAGAGGTGAAACATATACTTTGAAATGACAATTGTGAAACCATGTGTTATGAAAAAGATCTTATGCTATGTTTCTGAAAATAATCGGAAAGTATGAATGACTCCTAAACGATATGAGATACGAAAAGACTGCTATATTTCTGTTGTCATTCTTAAAAAGTACTTAAAGGTATGAGATATGCTTACAATTTCCGGTTATGTAAATGTATACGTTATGATCATTCTGAAATGAACTGAAAGTATAGGAAGTATGATTCTGATATGAAATAGTTGCTATGTAAATGATGTTTATCAAATGATTTGAGGCTATGTGGTATGATGATCATGATGTTATGAAAATACGATTGTGATTACTTATTCTGATTATGATTACTTTTCCTAATTATGATTATGATTATGATGATGATGACGTAATGTAATTATGGTATTTTGACTATGAGTTATTGATACTCAAGTATGATTCACGAAAGATCCATGGCTTATGCCGATGAATGCTAAACAAACGGAACATGATAAATAAAAGTGAAAGAGGTTCTGGCAGTATAATGTTACGCCGATCTACTTTATGGTCGTGCACGTACCTTCGCACTCCGCCGTACACCCAACAAGGGAGCCGGCTCCTTGAGGGGTACCGCATGTTATTTTGGTGCGAGCGGTGTATCCAACAAGGGAGCTGGGCTCCTTGAGGATCATCGCATGATGGTGTATCCAACAAGGGAGCTGGGCTCCTTGAGGATCATCACACGGTGGGAGACGTCCCACATGTCTATACTCGCCAATTTTGGTGTGAGCGGTGTATCCAACAAGGGAGCTGGGCTCCTTGAGGATCATCGCATGGTGGTGTATCCAACAAGGGAGCTGGGCTCCTTGAGGATCATCACATGGTGGGAGACGTCCCACATGTCTATACTTGCCAGTTACCAAGCTAAAAGATGAAAAGATAATGATGAAACTTATGATATGAAATGAAATATTTGTTATGTTGATGATTTTATGATTCAATGCTATGCAGTATGATGACTTTGATGTTACGAAAGTATGATTATGATTGCGATTATGTTTTATGATTTCACATACTTATGTTATCGATGATTTGATTAGAAGATATGGAATGTTTTATGAATATGATGATTAGGGATGTTTATGAATGAATGCTACGAAACAACTATGTTATTAAGATAGTACGATCATTACTAGCTAAGTAAATGAAAGATGATGATGATTTATGATATCCTTTACGACTTTAAGTATATGATTATGAATGTTTATTGTCTAATGATATGAAAGTATGTCTTCCGCTTTGATATGAAAGAACTACGATGATGTTACGACTCTGTTATGTTTTCTGAAAGTACTTAAAAGTCATAAAACATGATGAATGATAATGGACTAGGTGAATGTCGTTATGTTGTTGTGATATGGGTATGAATGATGTGAACATGTCGAATTACGTGAGAGTCGTAGACACCAAAGCATGTTTTAAGAATGTTTTATGGGTTAGTACTCAGCGTTGTGCTGATGTGTCTGTCAATGTTTTGTTTTGTCACTACTGTGGCCTGTCACTTGGTGGGTGACAGTGTTACAATAGTTTCAGGTTGAAGTTCTGGAGCATCTTCTCCAAGATAGAAGCAGTTACGTACTAAGAGCTCAGCCATGATTGTTTTATGTTTCTTTTGAGGCGAGGACGTTCCACTTTGTATTAGATAATAAGTAATGGTTTAGTTTTATTTCTAGCTCTGGATGAGCAATAGTGCTCCTGATTCTCTTTAGCTGCTGCTCCGCGAAAGCGTTGAGTTCTGGATTTGGTATATTTTATTTGTAACAGGTTTCTCAAACATTTTCCCATTTTGGGTTGTCCAATTTACAAAGGGAACTCTGCCGAAATTTCTAGAAAATATTAATTTGCTATTAAAGTGTCTCTTTAAAGAGTGTCAAATCAAAGTAATGTCCATGTAAATTAATGTTAAATGTCGCCTTGTATTTTCCCCAAGGGGAAAGTACGGCAGTAACGCGCCGACTAAGCTAAGTCTTCCGCTGCTAATCTTGGTTAATTAACCTAATAAGGTTGTGCGAAAGTCGGGGCGTTACAGAGTGGTATCAGAGCTAAGGTTAGAATTAGGTACGCTATGATCTCCATATCGTAGCGTAAAGGTTTTAAATAGGTTTAATGGGTTGGCTGAAAAGTTAGGTATATATGAACCAAGCCGTTTGAGAGTTTGCGCTTTTGCGTGTGCAATGTGAATTTGTTTACTTGAGATGTGGTACCTTCAATTTTCTTTGTTAGTTACCTCTGCATGTGTTCGTTGTATCTCGCAGTGACTTGTGGCTGTTCATGATATGCGTTTACTTAAAGTATGTATTTTACAAAACTTATATGATTTGAGAAACCAAAGAATTTCAAACGAGATCTCACTAAATGAGTTAGTTGGAATTCATTGCCAACAAGTTTGCCCCTTTTGTTTTCTTTGCTCCTTGATTTCGCGAATCGAGTTGAAGTAGAGATACAAAAGACGATGGCGGAATGAAGGCTGAATTCCTAACGAAGCCATGAGAGCTTGAGATCTTGGTTTTGTCTAAATGAATTTAAGCTTCTTGTTTCCTTGACTAACGTATTGCAAGTTTCGAGGACGAAACTTTTTATAAGGGTGGTAGGATGTAATACCCCGATTTTTAAGAGCGTTTTAATTAGCGTTAATTATACTTTAAAGTTAATTATGTTTTGAAAATCCTTATTTTATTTGAGTTTGGAATATTTGAAGTATTTGTAATATAGTTTGTTTTATGAAATTATTATTAATTATGTATTTGGATTTTAAATAACCTAATGAATTTTTAATTATTTCCCTCTCATGATTTCTCTCACCAAAAGGAAATCCACCTCATTTCTATCTCTAAAAGAAATTCCCAAATACCAAAAAACTCCATTTCTCTCTCTTGAAAGAAACCCACCCTAATTCTCTCTCTCCTCACCGTAAACCCCCATTCCTCTCTCTTCAAAGAAAACCCAAACCCCCCCTTTATTTCTCTCTCTCCCGTAAAAACCCCAAGTACCCACCCCTTATATTTCTCTCTCCTCCGTTCCGTCCTCTTTGCTTCGTGCGTGCGACATCGCCACCCCGTCGCTGTTGTGCGCCGCCGCGGTGCCGCCGCTCTACGTGCGGTTGCCTTGGTGGTACCTCGATGTTGTTGTTGTTGTTGTCTTCTTCCTCTCTCCCCCCCGTCCTTGTGTTGCTTCGTCGCTGCGTTGTTGTTGCTCTTGGGCCGCTTCGGGGTGCCGCCACCTACAGTGGTGGCGGTGTGTCGGTTGTTGGCTTCTCTTCCCTCCTCGAGTTAATACTCTAGTTAGGTACTACACCCTCTCTTCTCCTCCTCTTGTTTTCCCTCAAATTAAAAGTCAATTTTGAAATTATGAATTCCGAAATTTGGTTATTTATTGTTGATGCTTTCAATTCTTGAATTATTATAAGTACTAACCCCTTTTCTATCTCTCCTTTGATTTGAGTTGGTTCTAATTGAAGTCTATAATACCATTAGTATGATGATTATGAAATTATGATATTATCTTGATTGAGCTTTATAGATTAATTGATCGATTAAAGTTGTGGTTGATCTGAAAAAGTATAAAAGCTACTCTACCTCTTGTTATTATTGGATGTGATTTGTGGTAATTGTTGTGACTTGTGGTAGTTGTTGACATAGTTTTGAAGACATTACTAAGTCTGAAATCAGCTTTAGGATCATGTAGTTCCATGAGCTTTATTTTGATAGTTCATCCAACTCGACAGTTAATTCTACTAAAGGAGTTTACATTATATGTTAGAAACTGGTTCATTTGATAAACTATAATAGTGAGAATAACTAATAATGGTGTATTATAACTAATGTGATTTATAGAAGAGTATTTATGGAGTTTGAACTAAAAATTCACAATCAAGCTTTACTTATCTTGGAGGTCTATAGTTAAATCTGAAGTGATTAAGGACTAGTCAAATCATTCATAAACTAAAGTGATGTTAATCTACTTGGTAATCAGTGCTAGTTAATGTAATAACAAATGGTTCCTAAATAGTTTAATATAATTGGATTAGTTGTTGATATTAACCAAAATCAGTTAGTGTGGAGTTCAAATCACTATGATGAATACAAATCATTATTTACGTTGTGAAAGTCTTAGTTATGGTTGATCTCTATTAGTGTTGGAAGGCGATTTCAGTATCAAATATACCAATGCAGTGATGAAATCATGCTCTTCGTTTTTGCTTCTGTGATTCATGGAAGTTGTTTATATGTTGTTATTGATGGACGATCAGTGAATTGTGGTAAGATGGCTTACGTGTATTGTGAAATACGAGAGGTGAAACATATACTTTGAAATGACAATTGTGAAACCATGTGTTATGAAAAAGATCTTATGCTATGTTTCTGAAAATAATCGGAAAGTATGAATGACTCCTAAACGATATGAGATACGAAAAGACTGCTATATTTCTGTTGTCATTCTTAAAAAGTACTTAAAGGTATGAGATATGCTTACAATTTCCGGTTATGTAAATGTATACGTTATGATCATTCTGAAATGAACTGAAAGTATAGGAAGTATGATTCTGATATGAAATAGTTGCTATGTAAATGATGTTTATCAAATGATTTGAGGCTATGTGGTATGATGATCATGATGTTATGAAAATACGATTGTGATTACTTATTCTGATTATGATTACTTTTCCTAATTATGATTATGATTATGATGATGATGACGTAATGTAATTATGGTATTTTGACTATGAGTTATTGATACTCAAGTATGATTCACGAAAGATCCATGGCTTATGCCGATGAATGCTAAACAAACGGAACATGATAAATAAAAGTGAAAGAGGTTCTGGCAGTATAATGTTACGCTGATCTACTTTATGGTCGTGCACGTACCTTCGCACCCGCCGTACACCCAACAAGGGAGCCGGGCTCCTTGAGGGGTACCGCATGTTATTTTGGTGCGAGCGGTGTATCCAACAAGGGAGCTGGGCTCCTTGAGGATCATCGCATGGTGGTGTATCCAACAAGGGAGCTGGGCTCCTTGAGGATCATCACATGGTGGGAGACGTCCCACATGTCTATACTTGCCAGTTACCAAGCTAAAAGATGAAAAGATAATGATGAAACTTATGATATGAAATGAAATATTTGTTATGTTGATGATTTTATGATTCAATGCTATGCAGTATGATGACTTTGATGTTACGAAAGTATGATTATGATTGCGATTATGTTTTATGATTTCACATACTTATGTTATCGATGATTTGATTAGAAGATATGGAATGTTTTATGAATATGATGATTAGGGATGTTTATGAATGAATGCTACGAAACAACTATGTTATTAAGATAGTACGATCATTACTAGCTAAGTAAATGAAAGATGATGATGATTTATGATATCCTTTACGACTTTAAGTATATGATTATGAATGTTTATTGTCTAATGATATGAAAGTATGTCTTCCGCTTTGATATGAAAGAACTACGATGATGTTACGACTCTGTTATGTTTTCTGAAAGTACTTAAAAGTCATAAAACATGATGAATGATAATGGACTAGGTGAATGTCGTTATGTTGTTGTGATATGGGTATGAATGATGTGAACATGTCGAATTACGTGAGAGTCGTAGACACCAAAGCATGTTTTAAGAATGTTTTATGGGTTAGTACTCGGCACAGGCCGATGTGTCCGTCAATGTTTTGTTTTGTCACTACGCGTGGCCTGTCACTTGGTGGGTGACACAGTGTTACAATAGTTTCAGGTTGAAGTTCTGGAGCATCTTCTCCAAGATAGAAGCAGTTACGTACTAAGAGCTCAGCCATGATTGTTTTATGTTTCTTTTGAGGCGAGGACGTTCCACTTTGTATTAGATAATAAGTAATGGTTTAGTTTTATTTCTAGCTCTGGATGAGCAATAGTGCTCCCGATTCTCTTTTAGCCGCTCCGCGAAAGCGTTGAGTTCGGATTTGGTATATTTTATTTGTAACAGGTTTCTCAAACATTTTCCCATTTTGGGTTGTCCAATTTACAAAGGGAACTCTGCCGAAATTTCTAGAAAATATTAATTTGCTATTAAAGTGTCTCTTTAAAGAGTGTCAAATCAAAGTAATGTCCATGTAAATTAATGTTAAATGTCGCCTTGTATTTTCCCCAAGGGGAAAGTACGGCAGTAACGCGCCGACTAAGCTAAGTCTTCCGCTGCTAATCTTGGTTAATTAACCTAATAAGGTTGTGCGAAAGTCGGGGCGTTACACCCTCAGAAATATATCGGTGTGGCTTGGGTCTGAGGGAATAACGACCTTTAGAAAGAGCAATCGTGAAGCCTGAAGATCGATCGAAATACAGGTATATGTGTTTGAAAGTGTAGGTTTGTATATATATGAGTGTGGAAGTTTGAGAGTTTTTAAGAGAACTCGCAATTATTCGAGTGTGGAGCGTATATGAAAACGTGTCTTTTAGATCCGAAAAATCACAACTTATTTATAGCAAAAATATTAGAAAAAGATAGAAAAGGAAAATGTGCGTCACGCAAAGAGTGCGCTAGGCGCACGACTTTGCGTGACGCACAGAGCCAAGTGTCATGCGCAGATGCCGGGTGAACGTGGCACGCCAGGCGCACTGCGTGCGTCATACACGCTTTGACAGCCTTTTTCTTAAATGCGTTTTTAAATGATTTTATTTTATCCTTTAAATCCGGAAATCAACTTTACGAGATAAAATCTGATTTCAATTTTAAAACATCTTTGAAAATATTTATTAAAATAATAAATAAAAATAATTAATTATCATGAATAATTAATTCGGCTTTTTCAATGGATTGGGCTCAAAATATTTGTATGGGCTCAAACTATAATTAATTATCATGGATAATTAATTGGGCTTTAAAATAGGATCTTGGATCATTATTGCAAATAAATTAGCTTTACACTTTTAAAACAGTTTTAGGCCTGACTATTCGGACTGCTCTCCCTTTGGGTCGAACCAATTAAGAACGCGGTATGTTTCATCATTAGGTCCTTAAATGGGGAGACACGATTATGTGTCTATATGATGACATGTATTTCTTTGAAAGAGATGAACTGCTTGATTGTTTGAAAACTGTCGTTGATCAATGCTTGGACGTTGGAGCTGCTTATAGAGAGTCAAAAAGGCATGTTAAATTATTGAAACAAAAATTGGTCACAAGTGAAAAGAGAAATACTGAGTTAGATCAAGTATGTACTGAATTGAAAGAAAAACTTTCAGAGTTAGAAGTTAAATTAGAAAGTACTGAAATTGAACTTGAGTTGATAAAATTTGAAATTCTTGAAGAAAATGAGAACATTGTTGATGTTGAAAACAGATGCTTTATCAACTTAAGTAACTCCGAAACTTGTGATATTGATTTTGATTCAATTAAAGAGATTGCAAATACATTGTCCATATCTGATTTGCTAACTTGTTTTAGAATTCTTACGGATGATAACAAAGATCTGTATAGAGAATTTGTTGCTCTGAAAGACTCTACTGCAACTAGTTCCCCTAGTGTGCCTCCTGTCAATACTGAGGAGATTCACAATGAATAAGACGGTATGTTATGTGATCTTCACTCAGAATTACATCTTTTAAAATCAAAAGACAGTGAGACCACTAGGAGAACTGATGTAGACTTGATTTCAAGCCTTCAAGATGAATTAAACAAAGTCAAGTTGGACTTAGCTATTTCTGCTGAGCACAACTTGATTTAATTGAAGAAGCTTGAAACTACAGAAGAGGATTTAATTTGTCAAATTGTATGAGGAATTTGAACATGTTGCTTGATGCTTAGAGTACCTTGAACCACCTCACATCTCAAACGAGAAACCCTATGAGGTTTGGTTTAGGGTACTCAGGTGAGTTTTCATCACAAAGGACATGTTTGGGCATAGACAATACTTGGATAACATACTTTAAGAACGGTAAGTATATTACTGCTCAAGACATGCATGTGTGCAACTATTGTGGTAAAAATGGTCACAAAAAATAGAAAAATGTTAGACCAAGAATAAACATGATAAAAAGAATAGAGCACATGTAAAGGCCTTAGCAAGCAAATTCTCATAAAATTCAGCCACAACAAATTCATAAACATTCACACTCTCAGAAAACAGACCCAACCACTTCTGAAACATGACATCTCTTTCAATTCAACTATTGAGGCTAGGAGGCCTTTATGGCATAACTTGATGCTACTTGATCCTACTAAGTGGAAAAAAACTTCTTTTGCTACATTAAAAATGCTTGGGTTGTGTAAACAACCCGAGCATTTGATAGTTTTTTTTAAAAAAAAAAGAAATTTCACTAATGCTTGGGTTTTTTGAAACAACCCGAGCATTTGACTATTTAATAAAACTTCTTTTTTTCTCTATTCTCTTTTTCCCATATCTGGCCATTGGAATTTGCAAGTTCCAACCCATACTTGGGTTCACCCCCTTTTCTCTCTCCTATTTTCCGCTCTACCTCCATTTCCTTATTTTCATTTCTCTTCATCGACTTAGGGTTTTCTCTACCTCCTCTCTTTTTCTTCCTCTCAGTCAACCACCGTCCTTTTTCTCCCTTGTAAAGCAAGTTTCAGTTTCTTCAAATTAAGCGTTATATATAATCAGCTTTCCTCGAAACAACAACCATGATTTTTTGAATCTATGGAAGACACTGTTGCAACTGCTGCTACCGCAAGAAGCTTCAGTTTTCCTTTGGTGAGTTTCAACACTTTTTCTCTCTCTCTCGCTCCTCTTTCTCTCTCTTCTCTGCTTCAAATGATGGCGAAAATGGCAGATTTGTGTAAGCAGGAAAGAAATAGAGGTGTACAGGAAAGAAATATTGATCCTGACAGAGAAGATCCTTACGATGATTTTGAGGATGTTCACCCGAAAGTTAAGCGTCATGTTGTTGAAGATGTAACCGCTGTAAAAATTGACCAGATTAGCTTGATTGGTGAGTTTAAATTCGATTTATTAGGGTTTTGATTTGCGATTATCATGACTTAATGTGGAAAAACGAGTTATAATTTTGTCATTTGTGTGTGTTTGCTGGAATTAGTGCCAAATTAGTGTTGGATTCATGATCTCCTATCCGTGATGTGGTTGTTTTGGACTTGTACTGTCGCTTGTCATCTATTTAATCGAATTATGATTTAATCGTGTTGTTAAAGTTGCAGCCCGCTGTTAAATTTGACTAGGTTAACTTGATTGGTGAGTATAGGTTCGATTTAGGGTTTTGATTTTCGATTATCATGATTTATTTTGGGAAAATGAATTAGAATTTTGTCATTAGTGTGTGGTTGCCGGAATCATTGCCAAATTCATGATCTCTTATCAGTATTGTGGTTGCTTTGACTTGTGATGTGGCTTGGTATCTTCTTTTCTTCTTATTTTACGATTGCGATTAGATAGGTTTTATATTGCCCACCTTATTTTTGTGATTCGAGCGGTTTTTCCTACATGCCACATGAAATATTCCTCTTTTATGAGGAGTTGTTAAGCTTATGTTGAAGAGCTTGGCATGGGTGATGATATGCTGAGAAATGTATGTGTATCTATGTTGGTGTCACAAAGTTTCTAAAGCAAGAATCAGAGAGTGTGCGGTTATGTTTTCCTTACATTGAAGTATATCTTGTATATAATGTGCGGGGAGCCTGGGATCACACACATTAGCATAGGTTTTCTCTGGACTTTCCTTACTTGTATGGTGTGTAAGCTGTATAGTGAAGTTTCATGCTTCCATAATCGAGTTTGATCTATATCCTGAATTATTGAAGCAATATATTTACAGCTTGGAAAACATGTACTTAGTGAATCCATATTTCATTCAACTCTGAGTCTGAGATATCGATTGGAGGGCTAATGGCATCTGGCAATTAAGAAAAGGCTAACAAAATGTGTTGTAAGCAGAATTCATAAGTTTGTCGTTTTGTACGTATATTGAATTTTTTTGCTGCATATTAACAGATTGTTCCTTGTTGACTCTTATCCATTAACTTTATATCATCATTAACAGGAAAAGAGCAGTTGCTGCTTTCGCCGTTACTTTCCACTGATTCTGGTAGATGTTTGGCATCCCTTCATTGACTCGTTCTCTACTTTCAAATGGAAGGTAAACCTATCGTATATAAGCCTAATATATTTAGATTCTTCTCTAATAACATGCTCATCTAATATCCCTTTTTCTTCTCTTGGTTTCGGAGCATGAGCTTTTGAAGTTGCAGTTTATTGAGACTGTTTCCTATTCATTTCGAAGGTTCATGCCGCCTGCTATGGTTAACCTTCATAAATCACGCACATATCTCTGTAAATTTTAGAGTGTATATTAGTAAAACTAGAATATAGCAGGAATTTCATGGTCAATTCAGTCAAACATTCAACAAAATATTGTGTATAGTATACACTGCATTTATGTGCTCATAAGTTGCTAACCTGATGGTCCTATAAACACAGCTTCATTTTTATTCTTTATTATGCCCAGCTGGAGATTGAAATTAGACAAATTATTGAGTTTTGCCTTATCTAGCATTATCTTTCGTCACACCACTCTTCATGTTGTTTGCTTTAAACCAAGTAAGCCTAATCTATTTGTCTCTTCTCTTTACTTGATGCATCTGCGAGTGTTTCTAGGTAGGGAATTAGAACAGGGTGAAAGATAATAGGAATAGGGAACATTTGTAATCTTGATGGTTATAATTTGTCAATCATAGTTTGTATAGTTTATTAGCATGTAGACTTGTAGATGACCACTGTATTTTTCCATTTCTGAGTCTTTTCTAAGCAATGCTTGTAAAGGGAGGGTTGCAGCAGATTGCTGAAAGATGACGGAGGAAAAGGGCTTGTTATTCAGCCCCTTTTGCTGCAAACTCATGCCCTGCTTTTGTTTAGGTGAAGGTTAAAACTCGTGTTGATTGATTTTCTTGCTGGATTTTGGCTATAAATTGGGTTAAATTATACCGTATAAAAGAACCTTCTATGCTATTCATGAGCTATTTATGGATCATAGTGAGTGTTGATATTGATTAATTTTATTTTTTCCAGTCTTTGCAGAACTACAATGTTGTTCAATTGATGAAAAGGTAGTGGATGGATTTTAGGAGGTTTATGCTATTGCTTTTAGTGGCTGCTAAAACCGACTACAAATTCTGCAACAGTGCGAGATGCCATTAAGAAATGCGCAAGAGATTTTATGGCAAAAAATCTACACCGCCTGATGGAGAAAGCGCTATTACGAAGATGATTGAAATTGATCAGCCTGAAGGTTTGATAATGTTGATGCTGCAATTTCTTTCTAAATTTCTGGTTTTGTTGTTAGGGTTTTTGCGTATTTAAGAAGGTTTGATCATTGGTCCAAGTTTTTTTTGTTTGAAACATATCGTTAGCATTTATGCAACTTGAGGAATTTGGTAGTTGTTTTTAGCCTTTTTTTTATATGTTTGAGTTGAGGTAGCTTAGTTTAGTTGAATGAAGTCTTGGGCATGGATTTTGGCTCTCTAATTAAGGTCGATGTGTGTTGCATGGGGTGTTTTCTTTTGAATTTATGCATCAATCATTGGTGAAGGATGCTTACTTCATGGTATATGAGTTCTTTGCTTGCTGTGTGTTTGCCATTTTTGCTTAATAGAGCATCTTGTTGAAGTATTTAACGAGTTAGTACCTATAGTTAGGGTTATTTATGCTTCTTCGTGTAAATTTTGTGCTTTCTTGTGAAAAGGGTGTTAATTTAGAGGTAAATTTTTACTTCTTATTTTTTAGAAATTTTTACTTCTTATTTTTTAGAATAAAGAAAGTTATTATGAATTTACTAGGTAGTTGAAGTTCTGAAGTACGGAGTATGAACTGCCTTGCATTTTCGTGTTTCACTTGATGCAGTGAAGTTCCTAGAAGCCTGTCCTCGAACAAAGCTAGTAATTAACTTCGATTGTGAGGGTTTTGATATGTGTTTCGTGATTGAAATTTATGTGGGTGCTTCTGAATTATAATTTTCTTGCTTTCATGCTAACCCTTTTCTGAATTCTTTTCCAGATCCAGTCTTCTGTACTTGGAATGAACTCCTATTAGGCTTATGGTTACTGAGGACGTATTGTGGTTCATGCCTTTTTTGTTCCCTTTTAGTATTGACTTATGTTGACCCATATCTTTTCTCCTAACGCAAACTATCACTCCAACTTCTGTAACTGATATTGACTTAGTGGTCAAGCTAATTATATTTTCTCAGGCCTTTTCCCTAACAAAATCAGTTTTTTTTTTGCATTTAATGAAATAATAAATTCACTTCATGCATTTAGAGAAGAGAAACATAGCATATTGCATCCCAGAGTGTGTTAGCAACGGACGTATTGAGATATTGTGATTTTGGAGGAGGGGGAGGGGTGTTATATTTTTGCTTGTTAGTGGCTATGTTGCTAGAATATTTTCTTGCTTCGGGTTCTCTATTGTTTGTGTTCTTTACTTTGGTATTGGGAGGTTGAATTTCTCGATATTAGTATTGTGCACTTGGATTAGTCATGGAGGAGATATGGTATGAGGTATAAAAGGTATTGGAAGTTCGGTTTTGGGGTGGTTGATTGGTTGATCGCGGAAGGCTCTCCTTAAACACTCCAAATCACACTAGGTGAGGAAATGAGCAATTAGGAAGTGTAGTATCATAGAAATGACAATTCAAATGTGTTTTTAGTCATTATGGTATAGTACAAGTTAACTTTCAATGAGTATTAGGACTGGCAGATGAGGAACTTTATTTCACACATCATTTCACCCACTGCTTAGCGCCACCATGGTATACTAACTTTGCTACATGTTATCATTTTCTCTTTCTTGCTGCAGCGCGTGTTTTTCTTCATCAGCTGCCCTGTTAAGTCTCTTTCTGGTTGTTGTTTGTGTGCTCTTGGTGTTGCCACAACATGTTGGTGGCTGCTACTGTGGAATCACTTTTGCTGCTCTGTTTAGTCTCTTGAGTCAATGTTGCTTGATTTTGTCTTTTTTTGTGTTTCTTACTTTTTAAGTTAGTATGAGGATTTGGTGTTTGTGTGTTTATATGATAGCTGTTGTGACATTTTTATATTATTGTTTGTTCTTGTAGATCTATAATCTTACGCAGTTTCTACTTCAAGAGTTATGCTTGCCTTAACTGAGTACAAGGGATCGAATCAAACATCATGTACTTTTCATGCAAAATTTTGTTCTATTCATCTTTGATTGATTGGTAGTGGCATTTCATCTCGACAGCTCATTCCCTTTTCATTGCAGATATGTCTTTATATTGTCTTCTAATCAAACCTATATGCTAACTTTCAAACCTTGGCAGTTGACTTAATTTGTGGAGCCTGTCCTGTTTCAATCTTACTCTTTAGTTTATAGGCTTGAGGACCTGTTACTCATGCTGCTGGCCAGCAGGGGTAGCAGGTCTGATTTTTTTTATTGAAAAAGCTCAAATGCTCCGGTTGTGTAGGAAAACCGGAGCACTTGTGTTAACAAATGCTCCGGTTTTTCCTTAATAACCGAAGCATTTGAGCTTTTTTTATTCGTAAAAAAGCTCAAATGCTCCGATTTACAACCAGCGCATTTGTAAAATACTAAAATGCTCGTATGACGTCTGCTACGCGTCAAATACGGAGCATTTGTGGGCTTTTTAACCGGAGCATTTGAGCATTTTTCCACTAGTTAGGTGATTAGACTGTTGTGCTAACACTAGTGGAAAAAATCTTATATGTCACTTAGTAACATATCCGGTTTTATAAAAATCGGATCCGAAAATCCGCAAAAAATTGGGAGGGAAAACTGGGCGAAGAAACGGATTGACCGGATCAGTTAACAAAAAAACCGATCCAGTTTTCTGTTAACTGATCCGGTGCACTAAATCGGATCAGAATCCAGCCCAACTAATTAACGCGGCCCAGTTGCCCATTATCCAAAACTTCACTTAAAGCCCAATGACCCAATCTCACGCCTCATTCCCTCTCACCCCCAATCTCCCTCACAGCCGTTTCTCCTTCTCCCTCTCTCACCCAACCTAAACCCCATTCTCATTCTCATAGCCATTTCTCCTTTAGAAGCCGTCGATTCAGGCTCCGATTGAACCGATAGTTTCCGACTATGGCGCGAATTTGAAGGTACAGTTATGGCGTCGGTATTAGAAGCACGAGAAATTAAAAGATTGTCTTCTTTAATAGTAGGTTTCCTTCATTTTCTCTCTCCTCTCAACTCCATTCGAAGCTCGTCGAAGCAGTAGCCATGTCTGACAAAGAACACCAGTTCGAATCCAAGGCTGATGCCGGAGCTTCTAAAACTTTCCCTCAGCAAGCTGGTACTATTCGCAAGATTGGTTACATTGTCATCAAAAATCGCCCTTGCAAGGTACTGTATATATCTCTTTTTATCTCTGTTTTTTTTCCTGATTTTTTGTGCATTTTCTGGAATTTCGCACTTTAAATTGAGACTTTTGACTCCGTTTTTATAGATCGTATGTTAGGGTTTTGCATTGAAATGACTTGTTCTATAGTTAGTGGTCAACTGATTGCATATTTTTATCCTCATTTATTTGGATATGATATTTACTTTTTCATGATGTTACTGGTTTCGGTAGGAAAACATCAAATGAAAATGATTTGAAGATATTGATCTGCTGTGCAATGAAATATCATTGTTACTCTGTGAATTAATCTGTTTTTGGAATTGAAGATATATTTGTGGACAAATTGTTCTCTCATAGGTCAAAGTATATTCACTTATGTGAAAAGCTTAATGATCTATGATATTTTTTTTACCGTGTATGTGCGCTGAATTTTTCGTGCTGGACGTGGTGAGTAGAGACAATGTAATATGCTTTGGTTGAATTTTTATCTGAATTTTGAGTCCTTGGTGTGGTGATGTGAATGAAATGTGTGAATTATTCAACGGCATATGCGTATTTCTGTAGGCGTATTTGCCTTGATGAAGTTAATGATAGAAGTTTTTGGAGAAGATTAGGATTATTATAAGTTCAGTTGTTTCTTAGTCGCGCAAAAAGGTTGTTGATTTGCTCTAGTAAAGATCTTTGGATTCTTATTTCAGTGTCTGTTTTGATGTCTAATGTTTGAGGCGACGTAATAAAGAGGTTTTTTCTGTATAAAGAGTTAGCATTTGAAAGAAGTAAAAGAGGCCAGTGATGTCTAATTGCTTTTGGAAATTTTTGATATGGCAGGTTGTTGAAATTTCCACTTCTAAGACTGGCAAGCACGGCCATGCTAAGTGTAACTTTGTCGGTATTGACATCTTCACCAGGAAGAAACTTGAAGATATCGTTCCTTCCTCCCACAATTCTGATGTATGTTCCTATTAGATACCATTTCATAGCGTCTTCCTTGCTCTTTATTCTGTCTTTTCTTTGAACATAATGGATTTTATCATTGGTTTTTAGGTTCCCCATGTCAATCGTACTGATTATCAGCTCATTGACATATCTGAGGATGGTTTGTAAGTATATTAGTATCTAATTTTGAATTTGTTTGGCTTGAGCCTTCAACTTTTGTTTGTCAATTGTCTATTTGTCTACTGTCTAAGCCAATTACTATTTCAGGTTAGCTTGCTGACTGATAGCGGCGACACTAAGGATGACTTGAAGCTGCCAACCGATGAGGCTCTGCTAAAGCAGGTATATACTCACAGTATGCTGTATGCTGCTGCTTCTTGCCGTAATGTGCAATGTCCCTTTTTAAAGTTCTTGAAATGTTACTGTGTTGTTAGTTTGTTACTAAGCTCCAATCATATACCCTACTACATTAATTATTAATGTTACTTCTGGTTCCAATTCTTACTAGTGTGGCATTGTTTGCGTAAATGCTTGTTACTGGCGATTTTAGTACTCTTATACCCATAGATGGTGATGTTAATTGCCTTTGGTATCTGCGATGTACATTGAGCCGGAAGGTTTATTGTCCAATTTTCCAGATTTATGAGAAGTGGGACTAGTTTGCCTGCTTTTTAATTTTTGTTGGTTAGGGTTTAGTGTTAGAAGTGAAAGAAAATATGAAGTCTTGTGACTTAGATGTATAATTATTTTGCTATTTGCATCATATAAGGCACGATCATGCCAAATGCTTCAGCTTCCATAGCAATCTCATCATCAGCTTATTGTGGCATTTTAATATTTTTCGAAGGAGCCTCAAAACCCCACAGCCTGAAAACTGAATGAATTAGTACTTGTTACTAATATTTTGCTATGTTTTATGTACAATAGCTGAAGGATGGATTTGACTGCATCAACACCAAATGGTTGTGAATAATCTGACTGTAGACTGTAGTAATATATCTTATGTCTTTGTGCTTTTGAATTGAACTATTTGGATTGAGCTTTATATTAAATATCCACTTGGTCCAATGTACTTTATAGCAATAAGAGCTGCTTTACTAAGGTTTTTTTAGAATTGCTACTAAATGAAACTAGTTTTGCAATAAGTTCATATTATCATAATTTGGATTCAGTAATCATGAGATGTTTTGCATTTCTGGAGTGATCAAATTACAATTTACTACTGGTCATGCACTTTTCAGAAAGATTTTTCACCACTGTAACATCCGGAGAATCCTTGAATGTGTTTGCAGCCTATTGACGGTACCCTCCTGAAGTTGCTGATTCCAGTGGCAGTATGTCATGCATTAGGCCATGTTACCATGTCTCTTTTGCTGTTGTTGCTGTCTCTTTTGCTGTTGTTGCTGTCTCTTTTACTCACACAGTTAAAGGTGAAAATTTGAACTCTAGTTTTCGTATTATCTTCTTAATATTTGTTCTTATTAATCGCCCTAATATGTGCCTCTCATTGCTATCATGCAGCCCTGGAGCCCTTCTTCAATGCTGCTGCTTCTCAATTCATACTTGGACAGTCTATTCCCATTACACTCTGGCTCTCCTTGGCTCCTGCTGTGATTGGTAGGCATTTCTTCTTGGATAACATCTTCCTGTTGTGATTGGTAGGCATTTCTTCTTGGATCGGCAAGGATGGAACTGGATCTGGAAATTGATAGTATTGGATCGGCAAGGATAGGTTATATATAATGATGGTGATGCAGAGGTTTTAAACATGAGAGGGGAAAGTTTGCTTCATGTACAAGACCTGGCTATGGAGGATGGATGATGGATGATGGATCAGTTAATTTTTACAAATTGCTGCTAGCCCACCTGATCAGGACCAAAACCGGATCGGTAAGCCCGGGTTTGATCGGATCGGATGAGTTTTTTTCCACTAGTGTAAATAGTGATGATAGGTTGCATGGTACAAATGTGACCTCTCATGAAACTCGTGATTTTGAGTCTTTTTTGCAAAATAGTGACCTTAGTGAGTTAAGAAGTTGTGGCTATTTTTACTCTTGGACCAACAAGAGTGAAGGTGAGGCTCGAATTTTTAGCAGAATTAACAGATGCATTGTTAATTCTAAATGGAGGCTGTTGTACACAAGTGTAGTTGTTAATTATAAGAATCCTGGTATTTCTAATCACTGTCCACTGTTGTTGAGATGCTCTAGTCATCATCACAAAGGTGGGAGGGCCGCCTTTAAAATTTTCAATTACATGGCTAATCATGAGGAGTTTGATGTTATTGTTTCTGAAGTCTGGGCTAGGAATGGATCTGGTTTAGCTATGAGTCAAGTGTGGAGGAAGTTTCAAGAGCTTAAATGTTGTTTGAAAATATTACGCAAGAGAGATTTTGCTCAATTGGATAATAGAATTGCTCAGCTTCGAGAGCAGTTGAATATTATCCAAAATGATATGAAGACTGATGTTGATAATCATGACTTACAGAGGCAAGAAACTGAGTGCATTACCATGCTTCACAAGTTTTATTTTATTAAAGAGAGTGTTATGAGGCAAAAATCTAGAATCTAGTGGCTTCAACTTGGAGATTCTAACTGCCACTTTTTCTTTCAAGCCTTGAAAGATAGATATTCTAAAAATAACATTGATATGTTATTCGATACTCAGGGGAATCAGTTGTCTCAAGCTGCTGATATTCAATAGGAAGTGATGGGGTTCTATAAGAAATTGTTGGGTACTACTGTTGTGAGCTTGCCATGACCTGATTTGACTCTTCTTAGAGCTGGTGCTCAAGCGAAACCTGCTGATGCAATATGGCTTACCCGACCTGTCACTTCAGGTGAGATTGATGATGCCTTAAAGTCCATAAATGAGAGTAAGGCTCCTAGAATTGATGGTTATAACTGTTTTTTCTTTAAGAAAACTTGGTTTGTGATTAAAACTCAAGTTGTATGATGCTGTTATGGACTTTTTTTACCATGGTATTTTACCATCCGCAGTTAATTGCACTTTAGTAACTCTAGTGCCTAAAATTCCTAATCCTTCATTTATAAAGGATTTTAGGCCCATTGCTTGTTGCATTGCTTTGTGCTCTACAAGATTATTGCTAAAGTTCTCACCCAGAGAATGCAAAACATGATAGGGCATGTTGTTGATCTTGCGCAATCTGGGTTTATTCCCAATAGAAACATCTCTAATAATATCTTACTTGCTGCAGAGCTTATATAGGGATATTTTACTACGCATGTCAGTAGAACGACCCTTCCTCCATATTGTTCTAGCTAAATTGGGGTTTCCTTCTAAATTTGTTATTTTGATTATGACTTGTGTTACTTCAGTCTTATATTATATTCTCATCAATGGCATCCCTAGCCCTCCTTTTACTACCAAGAAAGAGTTGAGAAAAGATGATCTTATGTCCCCTGTCTTTTTTGCCATTCTTATGGAGTACTTATCTAGATGCTTGGGGAGATTGAAAGGTGTTCCAGACTTCAACTTTCATCCTAGGTGTGAGAGGCTTGGCATTACACACCTCATGTTTGCTGATGATTTGCTTCTTTTTGTTCGAACTGATGCTAGTTTTGTTCAATTTGTGTTTGAAGCTTTTCACAATTTTTCTTCTGCTTCTGGTTTGGAAACAAATCTTGACAAAAGTAACTTTTATGTGGCTGGTATTGGGGAGGAGGACGCTAACATATTACAAGAAATGGTTAATGTTCCCTTTTGTACTATCCCTTTCAATTATCTGGGAATTCCCTTGGTTGCTAAGAAGTTGTATTATCATGAGTGTAAGCCTTTGATTGAGAAAGTAATGGTAAGGATTAAGCACTAGCGGAAAAAACTTTAAATGACACAAGAAAATTGATCTGGTTTTAAAAAAAAACGGATCAGTTAATCTATTTCCTAAATGCACAAGATCACGGATCAACTAACTGATGCGGTTTTGGTCATGGCCCGGATCAATTAGCTGATCCAGCCCAAAAAGAAGGGCCTCTTAATAGGGCCTAAAGGAGCGAGGGATATATGAACAACCCCATACCACGCTCTTTCTACTCCTCCCTCAAAAACATCAAACCCAAAGCTCCTATCTTCTCTCTCTCTCTCCTTAAGCCCTAAGCTCCCTCCTCTCTTTTCTCTCCTCACACCTCTCACGAACGCCACCACCTCAGTCTCCCTCACTCTTTCAAACACCAACCACCACCTTCTCATCCCTCCTCCACTCTCATCCTCTTGACGAACGCCAACGACCAACAACGACCACCAACCACTACCACCTTACCACGCCCCTCACAAACGCCAACCAGATCTGCTTGCGCCCTCACAAACGCTAATCAGATCTGCTTGCGCCCCTCACAAAAGCCAATCAGATCTCCGACGCGATGTATGCTGCTTGCGCCCTCACCACCGCCAATAACTATTGCCAGCTGATCAGATCTCCGACGCGATTTCAATTTGGTTTTTGTATCTCGCTGTCGTGCCAACGTTGCTCTGAAGAGTAAGAATCTCGTCGTCGTTGCCGTCGTGCCAACGTTACACTGAAGAGTTAGGGTTTTTGTTTTTATTTTTTATTTTTTTTTGTAATTTATATTTACATATGAATATATGATGTTAGGGTTCTAAGTTTGGTTTCGTTTTTCATATTATTATTTGAAATAGATTTGATGTGAGGGTTTCGTTTTTAAGTTTCGTTTTTGGCTTTCATTTTTTTTCGTAATTCTTAATTAATTTGTTTCATTTTTTATTTTTGTATTTTGTTTTAATTCGTATTGAGTTTGTTTAAATTTCTTCTTTTTGCATTAATTTCGTTTCTATTCCTTGTTTTGCTGGGATTTGTGTTTGTAATATTGAATATTCTTGTTTTGTATTTATGTTTTTTAGTTAATTCTTGTAATTTAAATTTATGTTCTTTAATAAGAATTTTTTTAGTATGTTTTATTTTTGTTATTTCAGATTTCCTTTTTTAGTATTTTCTGTAATTTAAAATAAAAAAGAATTGCATTCTAGTATGCTTTATCTTAGTGTTTGGTATGGAACTTAGTATTGCAACTGAACTCCTGCAAGTGCAAGCCTGCAACTATGAGAGTGCAGTGCTTTTTTTTTTAATTGGAATGTGCCCTCAACTGATCCGGTTAATGCGTTAAAACCGGATAAGTTTTCACAACAACAGGTCCGATTTTAACCCATTAACCGGATCAGTTGAGTGTTAACTGATCCGGTGGTCAACCGGATCAGTTGACTTTTGTCAACTGCTCCTAGCCCAACTGATCCGGTCCAATTCCAAATCATATAAGCGCAAATTGACCGGATCAGTTGGGCTTTTTTCCACTAGTGAAGAACTGGACTGTTAAAAAGCTCTCTCATGCTGGTAGAGTCCAGCTGGTTGCCTCTATGCTACAAGGTATTCAATTATATTGGTGTCAAATTTTTTTTTGCCCAAGAAGGTGCTTAAAGAGATTCAAAATTTATGTAGAATATATTTATGGACTGGTTTGGATTCTGCTTCAAGGAAAGCTTCAATTGCCTGGGATACTTTACGTAATCTAAAAGTTTGTGGTGGCTTGAATTTCAAAGACTTACTTGTTTGGAATAAAGCTGCAATTGCTAAGCTTTTTTGGGCTCTATCTGAGAAGCAAGATAGATTATGGATAAAGTGGTTGCATGCCTATTATGTCAAGCATCATGATATATGGCATATGACTCCCTCCTCAAGACTGTCTTGGGCGTTAAATAATTTTTTTGAGGTTAGGGAGCATATTATTGGTCATTATGTTCATCTTGGGCATCAAGGGAAGTTCTCTATTAAGAATTTGTATAAGCATATGAGAGGTAAGCATGTTAAAGTACCGTGGAGGAAAGCTATATGTAACAGCAGAGCTTCTCCTAAAGTTATCTTCATTGCTTGGATGATTTTTCATGGGAGGCTTAGTACCTAAAACTAGAATCTATCAGTGGGGAGTTAGTCCCTGGTAAGACATATGTTCTTTGTAGCAGAGTTGAGGAGACAGTGGAGAATTTGTTCTTTGAGTGCTGTTATAGTGCTCATAACTGAAAGAGTTGTTTACAACTGCTGGGAATGAATAAAAATATCCTCCCTTGGGGAAATGAGGTGCAATTGATTATCAGAAGCAGTAGAAGAGCACAAGGTGCAAGACGACTTTACAACATGTAGTTTGTTGAAGCAATCTATCATATATGGATTTAGAAACATAAAAAAGGTTCACTCAGAATCTGTTGTCTCCACATCAGACTTTGAGGCTAATCATCTTTGTTGTTGCTGGTAGAGTTGATTCTAAGCTCAGGAGCAAATTGTTAATGTAATTTTTGCTTTGTAGTATTTTAGTAGTCTGGAGTTATTTTTTGTTTTTTGGTTTGTTGCTTAGAGCTTGCTTTGTAGGCTTGTAGTGGAGTGGGCTTGAGCCTGTTCAGGGAGGTAGTTGCTGATTGGTATAGGGTTAGCAAATGAAGGACTCCTTTTCCCAACCCTTCCTAGAAGGTGGGGGATTAGGAGTACTGATGCTCCTCCTCCCTTTGCTTTTGTGATGTTTGGTTATAATCCTTTTTTTTTGTTATCAATAATAACTTTGAATTGCCACAAAAAACTTTTTAAGCCGAAATATTTCAGGTGATTTTTGAATTCAGGGAGGAGGTTAGAAATGAATATTCTTACCAAGTCTTTTCCGCAGGCCTTGATACCATGTGGGTTGATTTCTCTCTCCACCTTTACAAATAAGTTGTAAAAACCTTCATTTTCCCCTTGTTTAAGAACCTCGAGCTCTCTAAGGGAGGTTTACAGTTGTGTGTTTGATTCATATTGCTTCATGAAAGCAGTATTAATATCTTACCAAACTTTGGTTTGTTTGGGATCCAAGGAATATAACCAATTTTGTCAAATTAGGTCCAATGACATCGGGAATACCATTGGGTACAGTTCAGGGTCAACTAATGTGATGATCATGGTTGCACGAAAGTTCCTTAGATGGTACTTTGGATTATCAGTAGGGTGGAATTTGGGGATATATGTCGGTTGCGGCGGAGAAATTTCTGGGAGTTTTCCCTTCAATTGGGTGTTATCAATTGGCTCATAATAGGAATTTGTATTGGTTATCCTATGAACAACACTCTCCATTTTTTTGTTGAATCTAGGAAATTCACCAGACTCGACCTTCTCAAGTCTTATAGTTATTTCTTTCATCATACTAGTAATCTTGGCTAAGGCTCTAGCCATTTCACCGACTTGTTGCTCGGTATTTGATGGACCACCCATTTCAATGTCTCTTTAATTCTGCATTAATCATCTATGGAGACTTAGAGAAAGAAGAGGTGGAAAGAAGAGATGAATGGAATGTATTCTTTACAAAGTTTGAAATTCTTATAACAAATTAGCGTATCCTAAATGAATGATTTATTTGTGTCTTTTTGGTTTTTGGATGCACCTGGACCTAATGTATGTATGCATGACTCGATATATGTGTTCGAACCTGTAAAGGCTGCCTACATACCCCAAAAGAGGGAATCAAATAGCTTGTAGTTTAGGACTATTAAATGCGGAATGCATGCTATGAAATGAGGAGTTTGTATGTAATGAGACTCCTAAATGCCTAAGAATTATAATTATGTAAGAAGTGAATGAGGGATTATGCAGTGCAAAGGGACTCTAATATGTAGGGGTGCTTATCACAAGAGCCGAGCCTGAATTGTACAGGGCTAGACTCATTTATCGTTTAACTCGGCTCGGCTCAGCTCGACGAGCTCGATAAGTGAAGCTCGGCTTGAGCTCGTGAGCTTCTCTCACGGCTCGAGCTCGAGTCGGGAGCTCCGCTCGGCTTGAACTCGAGCTCGACTTGAGACAAATTAAAAATAAACCAACACAATATTAAACCAAATAAAAAGATCATATTCGATATTTAAAAAAATATTGTCAGATCTTATAGAATTATAGACTAAATTCAAAAATTAACTTGAATAGACATATTTTACTTCATTTTTACATGCTAACCAAATGAACTACTTACAAATATACGTAAAAATCGACAAACTAGATCTAAAAATTTACAAAAAGAAAAGATATGAATTGTTCAATGTAAAAAATTGTATAAAAGGAGACGTATAATAACCTTTTTAAGTGTCTTAACCTATAATAACTTTTTTTAAGTGCTTTAGGTTATAGTAGTTTTTTTATATAAAATAATAATTGAGTCTTTTCGTGAGCTTTTCGAGCCGAGCTTAGCCTAGTTCGGCTCAACTCGTTAAGTTCTCGAGCTGATCCCCGAGTTCGATCCGAGCTACCATGAGTCGAGCATTGACTGAGCCAAGTCCGAACTATTCGCGAACAGGCATAGCTTATTATCGCCCCTACTCATATGAATGCAATTCTAATGGATACGGAATTCTACGAGCTTTAGAATCCTAGACTTGATAGACTTCTAATGACTTCAAATTCTAGGCTTAATGGACTTTAAGGATGTTTGACTCCTAATATGCATGAGACTCTAGTGGATCTAGAGTCCGAAGATGGACATAATTCTAATGGACTTAGACTCCTATTACGCATGGACTTCTATGATAGACTCCTAAAATGGTAAGAAATTTTCTTAGTTAGATGAACTTAGATGTGATTAATACTCCTAACACAAATGGAGTACGACGCGGTTAAGAATTCTAAATGGAGTGATACTGGATGAAACTAGACAGTTAGACTAGATGGACTTCTAATAGAGTTAGAATTCCTAAGTGGGTGAGATTTTTACAATAAGATGGATACTAAAAAATAAATCCTAAATGATATATATTGAAAAGATAAGATAATATACATGGAAAGATAGGATAGTGGATAATGGATGAATTTTCGAAAAAGATAGGTGATAGGATATGGGATGAAGTGGTTTGAAAGATAGGAGATATATTTTGAAAAAGATGAAGATGAATTTTTCAAAAGAGATATGAGATATTTTTTTGATAAATTTTTTAAATAATGTAAATAAAAACATAGGAGATTATTTTTATAATATATTTATAATGACATAGATTGCACTAATAATGTCATTAAACGCAGTTTTAATGACATATATTGCACTTGTAATGTCATAGGATTAACACAAGATGTACATATATTACACTTGTAATGTCATAGAATTAACACAGGAATGTATAATTAATATCACAGATTATATTATTAGAAATTTAAGTTATAATAACACATATTATATTTATAATGACACAGATTGCACTAATAATGTCATTAAACGCAGTTTTAGTGACATATATTACACTTGTAATGTCATAGGATTAACACAAGATGTACATATATTACACTTGTAATGTCATAGGATTAACATAAGATGTACATATATTACACTTGTAATGTCATAGGATTAACACAAGATGTACATTTAATGTCATAAAATATTTTCAGAAATATAAGTTATAATGACACAGATTATATTTATAATTACACAGATTGCACTAACAATGAAATTATAAAACATTTTAATGTCATTATAAAATCTTAGTAAGAATGATTTTATCTACTTGGTTATGCTGATGAAGAAGAGGCAAACATTTTTATATCGTCTACCAAAAGATGTCCTTTAAGCGTCCGCTCAAGACCCGTGAACGGACACCAGTTATGGGCTGCCCGTTTTGTTTAATACATTTAAAATACAATCTTGTCCAGAATTCAAATAATCAAATGAAAAACATTGCCGTCCAAGGTGGAGGATCTAACTGGTTAGCCAAGTTAGCAAGCCTCTCGATCTTTGTAAGCTGCTTTGGCACATCGAAATCTAAAAAAACACCAGCTATCACTTCGGAGCGTAAATGAACTTCTGCTTTAATCACTTGATCAAAAGGTACATTGTGGTGTCGTGTTAGGCTACTAAGAGCAGTACGTAGTTCTAACTTCCAAGGCTCCATTGAAGTGGAACCCTGACCACATGCATGGAACTCGGCAAAGCTGCTTCGTCTTCATCTATGGCCTCCAAAGCAACCATTCCCCTCCCCCTGACTCCCACTAGATACAGGCTCTTTAGGGAACTTTGGGACATTTTATAGTGGAAGATGTTGAAAAGCTTAATTTGATACGCACCTTGTGCCAGAGTACACTACCAAACACAAAACATGTATAAGTAGCAAGCCCTAATTCACACGACCTCATACAAATAATAAAGAGTGTTTCTAAATGCAGTAGAAAATATAATGGAAGACTAAAAAATAAAAGGTGGTGTCTAAATCATCTTGTGAAGCTGATCTCAGGGTTATGTCACAGACCACAAGTGAATTAGCATGGGTTGCTGGATTTTGAGGATGTGAATCAAGATGTTCATCACCCATCACATTATTTTGTGACAACAAATCTGCAGAGTATATAGCTCACAATCAAGCATATCATGACAGAAGTAAGCATCTCAAATTGGGCTGCTAGTACATTCGAGAGAATATAGATGCTGGTTTTATTTCTACCTCTCATGTGAAAAATACTCTTCAGCTTGCTGATATACCGACAAAATCCTTATCAGGCCATCAGCATGTTTTTTTAGTCCCAAGTTAGGCCTTGTGTAGAAATATGGATATCATTTTGATAATCTGATTTGCTATTTTTCTTCAAAATGACATGCATAATTCAAAATCCAAGCTAAAATAGACTATAATTCATGTAAATTGATGCACTGGTCTATTTTCATTGTTTGATTTAGGCTGTATTGTGCATATGATCCAGTTTCAACAATGATGTAAAAAAATAACATGAACTTGAAAATACAGTAATTATTAAGTTTAAATTCTCTCTCATGCAATTGGACTAGCAGATACAAGGAAAACTAATAATGCATATGATTCAACATACAACACATTCATCAATTTGACATATGATGATTTTTGGAAGGAAAAATTGATAGGAACAGTCCCAACTATGGGCGTTCCAGTCCCAATTGATTATTCCTCATTGGTCCCAACTATTGTTCATTTTTTACGAAAATGGTCCTAGTAGACCGGTGACCTGTTTTATAGGTTATTATTTTTTCCTTTTACCGCTTTTACCATCTCTCTCCTCTTCTTCCTCCTCTTTCTCTCTCCTCCATCCTTCTACCCCTACCACCCCTCTTCTTCCCCCTCCCCCTCCCACCCCCGAAACCCCCTCCGCCACCCCGAAACCCATTTCCCCATTTGTACCCTATACTGTTGCTACTGCTGAATTTTGTTAGTGAAAGCCTGTTGTATGAACAAATTTAAAAAAACATATCATTAATCAATTTCTTCTTGCCTGAGCATAGAGCCATCACTGCTCAACAAGAGCGTGCTGATTTTTCTCTCTCTTATTTGTCTTCTTAGTCATTAGCTGATGTTTTGATAATCTTATTCATCTTTTTTTTCATTTCTTGAACCGAGTTTCTTTTACTTCCAATTTGAGTTTTTTTTCTTTATTTTCTTTTGAATTTTGGGTTGTTGACTTTTATTCTTTTCCTTGGATTATCAATAGGGCTAAAATTTAGAGATTCCCCCATCTGTTAAGAGTGTCGTGCTAACTACATTTATGATCTATACAATTTAGTTGGATGCACAATTAAGGTTCGTTAGGCAATTTGCAATTTTTCTAACTTATTTAGTCTTATTATATCAAGCAACTCCTCTTTCTCTCTCCCCTTATCATTCTTCATTAATGTTTCTTATATTGCTTCTATAGCGTCTCGTTGAGGCTGTTTCAGGCTTTCAGCAACAGTTTGTGTGTTTTCACATGTGTAAGCTACTGCTCAGCCTATGTGTAAGAAGAAACATGCTTGTAAGAAGAAACATGCTTCCTGCCAAAATTGAGTTCCTATCAGTAATCACAACAACTTAGTAAAGCATGAAGGAGTGTAAGATTCGTGGGATGCATCACCGAAGTATTTACAAATATTTTTCTCAAATATATCACCTTATAGTTATGGTAAATACTTCGGTGATGCATCCCACGAATCTTACACTCGTCTGCGGTAATTGTTCGTCCAATCAATTCTGAATTTTTTTTAGCAAACTCAATCCAGAATGGATTAGTGAATGCTTTACCAATGGAACACTCATTTCCGAGGATAATTGCTTCAAGGATGTCCAAATAAGGCTCATCCCATTATTGCACCCAATGCATCTACACCAAAAAATATCCCTTTTCAAATGATTTATACAGTAGTCATTCATTTATCATAGTTAATCAAAGATATAGTAATATCAAAATGCATAGCTCAATTTGGGTGCCAAATAGATGGACTCATATTTTGAATTATTGAAACATTAATGCTAGGATTGGGATTAGACCTAAGCCTACATCGATATGTCTAATTCTGTGGATTTAACCTATAGATTAATGATTTATATGAAAACTTACCTTAGTTCTTTCTGTTGGGGTACAATCGCTCCTCGACGAAGTAATTCGTCTTTGTTTTCGCTTCTGTAGCTAGAAAAAGAGAGGAAATTTATAAGTAAATGGTATGTAACATAAGAACTACATGTAGCAAATTATATAATAGCTTATTTATGAATCGTTAGTATAGGGGAAAACATTGTCCCTTGTCGTGCAATCAACAATTCAATGACACAATTTTCTTTCATTTAGCTAAATTAAAATCGATTCGAAATTAAACCTTAAGCTTAAATTGTTCACCTTAAGCTTCAATTGTTTACCTTAAGCTTCAATTGTTCATTTAACTAAATTTCTCCTACTAACACAAACAAATGTTCATTTAACTAAATTTCTCCTACTTTAATTATTGCTTCTTCATACTTGATTGTTTAATATAATATCATGACAATCACCCATCCGTATGATATTCACGACAGAAACATGAGAAAAATCAAAAATAGAATTGAAACAACCAGAATTTCACATACATCATTAATACAACTGAAAATCACAAAAATCACAGATTATATTCTTAGAAATTTAAGTTATAATGACACGTATTATATTTATAATGACACTGAAAATGATATTAAACGCAATTATAATGACATATATTACACTTGTAATGTCATACGATTAACACAAGAATGTATATTTAATGTCACAGATTAAACAATAATGACATAGGATGGAGTTATAATGTCATAATTCATAATGACACAAAATCAAAATAATATAAACCCATTAATAATGTCATAAACTGGAGTTCTAATGACATATATTTAACATATCGTGACAATAACTAGGACAATAAAATGGAGTTCTAATGACATATACTAGCCTTATATGCACGCTATGCATGCGAAATCATTATTGAAGTTAAATTACTTGCATAATTATATCTACCCCTCAAAAAAATGCATAATTATATGTAGTACTATTTGTTTGATAACTTATCTACAAAGTTTTGTCAAATAAAAACATCTTCATGTACAACGATAAACTAACAAAGAATGTTATTGAACATCTGAGTTTTCTATTTGATACAATTTATTAAGGTAATTGCCTAATTGGTAATTTGTTTATTATATTTTTCTTTTGTAACATACTATAATATTTGGTATAATATCTTATAATATCTCTATTATATTCTTTTTATAACATACTATAATAGTATTTGGTATGATATCCTAACACATTTCTTAGCTTCCAAAACTTCCTCACTCTCTCCTTATCATCTTCATTCTCTCTCTCTAAATACATTGTGTCTCTCTCCTCTCACCACAACAACCTCCAAACCAACCACCTCCCAACACGTACACTCCCTCTCCTTCCACTCCATGACCTATATCTCCCAACACCACCACTCGACGGCCCTCAAGATCCCCAAAAATGATAGCTACAAATTAGAAACACCAAATTAAATTTTTTCATAAGTCCATATTAAGGTAAAAGTAAATAGAGTAATCAATTAGAATCAACAATGAAGAACATGATAGCTAACAAAGCCCGAACCAAATCCCGATGCTAAATGAAGCTCAATTTTACAATATCAAGAGATAACTCAAATTCCTATTAATAACCTTTTTAACTCAGTAACCAAACCATAGCTCAATTTCTTCAACCTAAATACCCCATCTCTGATCTCTCTCTAGCCTACCCATTTTCTCTCTCTAAAGTTCATACTCCTCTCTCTTACGTCCCTTTTACCATCACAACAACCACCTTCCACCACCTCCATGCGACATCCCATTCCCCCCCATGTTCACTATACTTGCTGCCCTCAAGAACACCATTATGTCCTCTACCACACCACAAAAACACCATTCCTACAGAAACCCGATTAAAGAAATCGAATGCAATTACTTTAAGTGATGTTGGATTGAAGACAAGTACATCATGTGTTTTTCCAACAAAAACTCCATTATCCATTTCAATATTTGTTCCTTTTTGTCTCGTTGTCTCCCTTTTCAATTCGTTATGTAGATTTACCCACTTCATTGTGTAGTTATGTTGAACTTTTATTACGCCTTGAAATTTTATACGGCTTGGAAATAAAGAATTTGGATGGCATATGTTATTTGTTGCAGAAAGAAGACTTGCACATAACATATAATGGACTTACTGTCACCTAAGGAAGATCATGCAAGAACCCTTATACATTATCATTGGTATTTTGAAAAGATATTGACAGTAACAAATTTACAAGTAAAGTTTGAAACTTTGAGTGCAAATTATCTCTTTCACCTCTTCTATTTTAAGTTTTGGCAGGCAGAAAATTTTGAGTTTTGAAGTGCAAATTTTGAGTCTCAATTAACATGAATCATTTTATGGTTCTTTCCTTATTTTCAAACAAATGATTTGCATTCCATTATTAGTAACAAGTACATTTTTTTTTGTTTTCCTAATTCAACTTGCACTTGGTCGCTGCTCTTGTTAATGGTACTCAACTTCTCTTTGTGTTCAAATTTGAAATCACAACAAAAAGAAACAGAATGTTAGACTCAAAAATTAGATTATATACAAATTCAATTTTTTGTATGCTTTGTAATTACCTGGGTTTTTTTTTGCAAGTAATGAAGAGGAAGAATGGAGAATTTGAAGGTAATTGAAGGTTGGGAAGAGGAAGAAGGTGAAGTAGGACACTGCCGTGTGAAGTGTAGTGATTTTTTTTTGGATAATTTACTTAAGGACGGGAAGTAACTGCAAAGAAGTTATCCGCTTGGCCTTTTTGTTTTTGTTATTAAAAAAAAATAATGACTGGTTGATTTTGTTATTACCTTTGTTTTTGGGGGTAATTCTGGCAAAGAGGGTGGACACCAAAGGGTCAGGAGTTGACTTATAGAATAGAGTTTTCACATACATCATTAATACAGCCGAAAATCACAAAAATCACATACAACCGAAAATCACAAAAATACATTTTACATACATTTAAACAATTCAAGAATTTACTGGCAGTTGATTCGAGAGAGGAGCTGCTCTCTATATGCTCTCTGCTCTCTCTATATGTTCCCTTTTTCTCTTGGGAGTAAAAATGACCTGGAAGTTTGAACCCATCTATTCAAGACTTCAACTACTATACAGTTATTATCATTAAATCAAAACCTAAGGAGAATACCTTTTGACGTGATTTTCAACAGAGAATAATCCTCTTTTTAGCAGAAAATATGATAGTTAATGTATACAGTTAGCAGAGGGTAACCTCTGTTTTCGATAGAGAAATGGAGAATCCTCATTTTCAACAGAGAAATGGAGAGAGAGTGAACGAAGGGGAGAGAAAGTGAAGGGGAGAAATTATGGCGCAGAAGACTATGGAGACTTGAAAACATTGATACGACCAAACGAGTGTTGTGTTTTTAAAGAAAAAGAAATTAAAACAAAAAGAGAGAGACATTCTTTATAGAGTCAAAATGACAGTCTAGTATTATGTTTTTTCCACGTCATTTTCCCTTTGTTTTTTTATCCTTCTCACTTTCCTATGCGCGTTTTCCAATTCACATCTTTGAATTTAAATATCTTTAATTATATATCAGTAAAAATTATAACGATTGAATATTAATAAAGTACTAATAGAGACGAATCAAACAAGACCCCAAATGACTAAATTTTTTCATATAAATTGAAAAAAATTAAGAAGAGTCTCTCTAATTATGAATACATCATGTGTTTTTCCCACAAAAACTCCATTATCCACTTCAATATTTTTTTCTTTCTGTCTCGTTGTCTCCCTTTTCAATTCTTTATGTAGATTTAACCACTTCATGTCGTAGTTATGTTGAACTTTTAGTATGCCTTGAAATTTTATACGGCTTGGAAATAAAGAATTTGGATGTCATGTGATATTTGTTGTAGGAAGAAGACTTGCACATAATATATAATGGACTTGCTGTCGCCTAAGGAACATCATGCAAGAATCCTGATACATTATCATTGGTATTTTAAAAAGATATTGACAATAACAAATTTACGAGTAAAGTTTGAAACTTTGAGTGCAAATTATCTCTTTCACCTCTTCTATTTTATATTTTGGCAGGCAGAAAATTTTGAGTTTTGAAGTGCAAATTTCGAGTCTCAATTAACATGAATCATTTTATGGTTCTTTCCTTATTTTCAAACAAATGATTTGCATTCCATTATTAGTAACAAATACAATTTTTTTTTTTCGCGATTCAACTTGCACTTGGTCGTTGCTCTTGTTAATGGTACTCCACTTCTCTTTGTGTCCCAATTTGAAATAACAAAAAAAAGAAACATAATGTTAGACTCAAAAATTTGATTATATACAAATTCAATTTTTTGTATGCTTTGTAATTACCTGGGTTTTTCTGTTTTGCAAGTAATGAAGAGGAAGAATGGAGAATTTGAAGGTAATTGAAGGTTGGGAAGAGCAAGAAGGTGAAGTAGGACACTGCTGTGTGAAGTGTAGTGATTTTTTTTTGGATAATTTACTTAAGCACGGGAAGTAACTGCAAAGAAGTTATCCGTTTGGCCTTTTTGTTTTTGTTACTAAAAAAATAATGACTGGTTGATTTTGTAATTACCTTTGTTTTTGGGGGTAATTTTGGCAAAGAGGGTGGACACCAAAGGGTCAGAAGTTGACTTATAGAATAGAGTTTTCACATACATCATTAATACAACCGACAATCACAAAAATACATTTCACACACATTTAAACAATTCAAGAATTTACTGCGATTGATTCGACAGAGGAGCTGCTCTCTATATGCTCTCTGCTCTCTCTATATGTTCCTTTTTTCTCTTGCGAGGAAAAGAGACCTGGAATTTTGAACCCATCTATTCAAGACTTCAACTACTATACAATTATTATCAATAAATCAAACCCTAAGAAGAATACCTATTGACGTGATTTTCAACAGAGAATAATCCTCTTTTTAGCAGAAAATATGATAGTTAATGTATACAGTTGGCAGAGGGTAACCTCTATTTTCAATATAGAAATGGAGAATCCTCATTTTCAACAGAGAAATGGAGAGAGAGTGAACGAAGGGGAGATAGAGTGAAGGGGAGAAATTATAGCGCCGAAGACTATGGAGACTTGAAAACATTGATACGACCAAACGAGTGTTGTGTTTTTTAAAGAAAAACAAATTAAAACAAAAAGAGAGAGAGACATTCTTTATAGAGTCAAAATGACGAGTCTAGTATTATGTTTTTCCTACGTCATTTTCCCATTGTTTTTTTATCCTTCTCACTTTCCTGTGCGCGTTTTCCAATTCACTTTATTGAATTTAAATATCTTTAATTATATATCAGTAAAAATTATAACGATTGAATATTAATAAAGTACTAATGGAGACGAATCAAACAAGACTCCAAATGACTAAATTTTTTCATATAAATTGAAAAAAATTAAGAAGAGTCTCTCTAATTATGAATACATCATGTGTTTTTCCCACAAAAACTCCATTATCCACTTCAATACTTTTTTCTTCCTGTCTCGTTGTCTCCCTTTTCAATTCTTTATGTAGATTTAACCACTTCATGTCGTAGTTATGTTGAACTTTTATTATGCCTTGAAATTTTATACGGCTTGGAAATAAATAATTTGGATGTCATGTGATATTTGTTGTAGGAAGAAGACTTGCACATAATATATAATGGACATGCTGTAGCCTAAGGAACATCATGCAAGAATCCTGATACATTATCATTGGTATTTTGAAAAGATATTGACAGTAACAAATTTACGAGTAAAGTTTGAAACTTTGAGTGCAAATTATCTCTTTCACCTCTTCTATTTTATATTTTGGCAGGCAGAAAATTTTGAGTTTTGAAGTGCAAATTTTGAGTCTCAATTAACATGAATCATTTTATGGTTCTTTCCTTATTTTCAAACAAATGATTTGCATTCCATTATTAGTAACAAATACATTTTTTTGTTTTCCTGATTCAACTTGCACTTGGTCGTTGCTCTTGTTAATGGTACTTCACTTCTCTTTGTGTCCCAATTTGAAATCATAAAAAAAAGAAACATAATGTTAGACTCAAAAATTGGATTATATACAAATTGCATTTTTTGTATGCTTTGTAATTACCCGGATTTTTTCTGTTTTGCAAGTAATGAAGAGGAAGAATGGAGAATTTGAAGGTAATTGAATGTTGGGAAGAGCAAGAAGGTGAAGTAGGACACTGCTGTGTGAAGTGTAGTGATTTTTTTTGGATAATTTACTTAAGCACGGGAAGTAACTGCAAAGAAGTTATCCGTTTGGCCTTTTTGTTTTTGTTATTAATAAAAAATAATGACTGGTTGATTTTGTAATTACCTTTGTTTTTGGGGGTAATTTTGGCAAAGAGGGTGGACACCAAAGGGTCAGGAGTTGACTTATAGAATAGAGTTTTCACATACATCATTAATACAACCGAAAATCACAAAAATACGGTTCACACACATTTAAACAATTCAAGAATTTGCGCGTGAGCTATATTATAAGGAGAATGTAGGGAGAATAGAGTGAAGGGGAGAAATTTTGCACGAGTAAGACTATGGAGTCTTGAAAACAATGATACGACCAAACGAGTGTTGTGTTTTTAAAGAAAAAGAAATTAAAACAAAAAGAGAGAGACATTCATTATAGTGTCAAAATGACAGTCTAGTATTATGTTTTTCCTACGTCATTTTCCCTTTGTTTTTTTATCCTTCTCACTTTCCCGTGCGCGTTTTCCAATTCAATCATTGAATTTAAATATCTTTAATTATATATCGGTAAAAATAATAACGATTGAATATTAAAAAGTACTAATAGAGACGAATCAAACAAGACCCCAAATGACTAAATTTTTTCATATAAATTGAAAAAAATTAAGAAGAGTCTCTCTAATTATGAATACATCATGTGTTTTTCCCACAAAAACTCCATTATCCACTTCAATATTTTTTTCTTTCTGTCTCGTTGTCTCCCTTTTCAATTCTTTATGTAGATTTAACCACTTCATGTCGTAGTTATGTTGAACTTTTATTATGCCTTGAAATTTTATACGACTTGGAAATAAAGAATTTGGATGTCATGTGATATTTGTTGTAGGAAGAAGACTTGCACATAATATATAATGGACTTGTCTGTAGCCTAAGGAACATCATGCAAGAATCCTGATACATTATCATTGGTATTTTGAAAAGATATTGACAGTAACAAATTTACGAGTAAAGTTTGAAACTTTGAGTGCAAATTATCTCTTTCACCTCTTCTATTTTATATTTTGGCAGGCAGAAAATTTTGAGTTTTGAAGTGCAAATTTCGAGTCTCAATTAACATGAATCATTTTATGGTTCTTTCCTTATTTTCAAACAAATGATTTGCATTCCATTATTAGTAACAAATACATTTTTTTGTTTTCCTGATTCAACTTGCACTTGGTCGCCGCTCTTGTTAATGGTACTCCACTTCTCTTTGTGTCTCAATTTGAAATCACAAAAAAAAGAAACATAATGTTAGACTCAAAAATTGGATTATATACAAATTCAATTTTTTGTATGCTTTGCAATTACCTGGGTTTTTCTGTTTTGCAAGTAATGAAGAGGAAGAATGGAGAATTTGAAGGTAATTGAAGGTTGGGAAGAGGAAGAAGGTGAAGTAGGACACTGCTGTGTGAAGTGTAGTGATTTTTTTTTGGATAATTTACTTAAGCACGGGAAGTAACTGCAAAGAAGTTATCCGTTTGGCCTTTTTGTTTTTGTTATCAAAAAAAAATAACTGGTTGATTTTGTAATTACCTTTGTGTTTGGGGGTAATTTTGGCAAAGAGGGTGGACACCAAAGGGTCGGAGTTGACTTATAGAATAGAGTTTTCACATACATCATTAATACAACCAAAAATCACAAAAATACATTTCACACACATTTAAACAATTCAAGAATTTGGCGGTTGATTCGACAGAGGAGCGCTCTCTATATGCTCTCTGCTCTCTCTATATGTTCCTTTTTTTCTCTTGGGAGGAAAAGAGACCTGGAATTTTGAACCCATCTATTCAAGACTTCAACTACTATACAATTATTATCATTAAATCAAACCCTAAGGAGAATACCTATGGACGTGATTTTCAACAGAGAATAATCCTCTTTTTAGCGAAAATATGATAGTTAATGTATACGGTAAGAGAGGGTAACCTCTGTTTTCGATAGAGAAATGGAGAATCCTCATTTTCAACAGAGAAAAGGAGAGAGAGTGAACGAAGGGGAGATAGAGTGAAGTTGCGCGAAGACTATGGAGACTTGAAAACATTGATACGACCAAACGAGTGTTGTGTTTTTAAAGAAAAAGAAATTAAAACAAAAAGAGAGAGACATTCTTTATAGAGTCAAAATGACAAGTCTAGTATTATGTTTTTCCTACGTCATTTTCCCTTTGTTTTTTTATTCTTCTCACTTTCCCCGTGCGCGTTTTCCAATTCACATCATTGAATTTAAATAGCTTTAATTATATATCAGTAAAAATTATAACGATTGAATATTAATAAAGTACTAATAGAGACGAATCAAACAAGACCCCAAATGACTAAATTTTTTCATATAAATTGAAAAAAATTAAGAAGAGTCTCTCTAATTATGAATACATCATGTGTTTTTCCCACAAAAACTCCATTATCCACTTTAATATTTTTTTCTTTCTGTCTCGTTGTCTCCCTTTTCAATTCTTTATGTAGATTTAACCACTTCATGTCGTAGTTATGTTGAACTTTTATTATGCCTTGAAATTTTATACGGCTTGGAAATAAAGAATTTGGATGTCATGTGATATTTGTTGTAGGAAGAAGACTTGCACATAATATATAATGGACTTGCTGTAGCCTAAGGAACATCATGCAAGAATCCTGATACATTATCATTGGTATTTTGAAAAGATATTGACAGTAACAAATTTACGAGTAAAGTTTGAAACTTTGAGTGCAAATTATCTCTTTCACCACTTCTATTTTATATTTTGGCGGGCGATAAAATTTTGAGTTTTGAAGTGCAAATTTTGAGTCTCAATTAACATGAATCATTTTATGGTTCTTTCCTTATTTTCAAACAAATGATTTTCATTCCATTATTAGTAACAAATACATTTTTTTGTTTTCCCGATTCAACTTGCACTTGGTCGTTGCTCTTGTTAATGTTACTCCACTTCTCTTTGTGTCCCAATTTGAAATCACAAAAAAAAAAGAAACATAATGTTAGACTCAAAAATTGGATTATATACAAATTCAATTTTTTGTATGCTTTGCAATTACCCGGGTTTTTTCGTTTTGCAAGTAATGAAGAGGAAGAATAGTGAATTTGAAGGTAATTGAAGGTTGGGAAGAGCAAGAAGGTGAAGTAGGACAATGTTGTGTGAAGTGTAGTGATTTTTTTTGGATAATTTACTTAAGCACGGGAAGTAACTGCAAAGAAGTTATCCGTTTGGCCTTTTTGTTTTTGTTATTAATAAAAAATAATGACTGGTTGATTTTGTAATTACCTTTGTTTTTGGGGGTAATTTTGGCAAAGAGGGTGGACACCAAAGGGTCAGGAGTTGACTTATAGAATAGAGTTTTCACATACATCATTAATACAACCGAAAATCACAAAAATACATTTCACACACATTTAAACAATTCAAGAATTTACTGGCAGTTGATTCGACAGAGGAGCTGCTCTCTATATGCTCTCTGCTCTCTCTATATGTTCCTTTTTTCTCTTGGGAGGAAAAGAGACCTGGAATTTTGAACCCATCTATTCAAGACTTCAACTACTATACAATTATTATCATTAAATCAAACCCTAAGGAGAATACCTATTGACGTGATTTTCAACAGAGAATAATCCTCTTTTTAGCAGAAAATATGATAGTTAATGTATACAGTTGGCAGAGGGTAACCTCTGTTTTCGATAGAGAAATGGAGAATCCTCATTTTCAACAGAGAAATGGAGAGAGAGTGAACGAAGGGGAGATAGAGTGAAGGGGAGAAATTATGGCGCAGAAGACTATGGAGACTTGAAAACATTGATACGACCAAACGAGTGTTGTGTTTTTAAAGAAAAAGAAATTAAAACAAAAAGAGAGAGACATTCTTTATAGAGTCAAAATGACAGTCTAGTATTATGTTTTTCCTACGTCATTTTCCCTTTGTTTTTTTATCCTTCTCACTTTCCTGTGCGCGTTTTCCAATTCACATCTTTGAATTTAAATATCTTTAATTATATATCAGTAAAAATTATAACGATTGAATATTAATAAAGTAATAATAGAGACGAATCAAACAAGACCCCAAATGACTAAATTTTTTCATATAAATTGAAAAAAATTAAGAAGAGTCTCTCTAATTATGAATACATCATGTGTTTTTCCCACAAAAACTCCATTATCCACTTTAATATTTTTTTCTTTCTGTCTCGTTGTCTCCCTTTTCAATTCTTTATGTAGATTTAACCACTTCATGTCGTACTTATGTTGAACTTTTATTATGCCTTGAAATTTTATACGGCTTGGAAATAAAGAATTTGGATGTCGTGTGATATTTGTTGTAGGAAGAAGACTTGCACATAATATATAATGGACTTGCTGTAGCCTAAGGAACATCATGCAAGAATCCTGATACATTATCATTGGTATTTTGAAAAGATATTGACAGTAACAAATTTACGAGTAAAGTTTGAAACTTTGAGTGCAAATTATCTCTTTCACCTCTTCTATTTTATATTTTGGCAGGCAGAAAATTTTGAGTTTTGAAGTGCAAATTTTGAGTCTCAATTAACATGAATCATTTTATGGTTCTTTCCTTATTTTCAAACAAATGATTTTCATTCCATTATTAGTAACAAATACATTTTTTTGTTTTCCTGATTCAACTTGCACTTGGTCGCTGCTCTTGTTAATGGTACTCCACTTCTCTTTGTGTCCCAATTTGAAATCACAAAAAAAAGAAACATAATGTTAGACTCAAAAATTGGATTATATACAAATTCAATTTTTTGTATGCTTTGTAATTACCTGGGTTTTTCTGTTTTGCAAGTAATGAAGAGGAAGAATGGAGAATTTGAAGGTAATTGAAGGTTGGGAAGAGCAAGAAGGTGAAGTAGGACACTGCTGTGTGAAGTGTAGTGATTTTTTTTGGATAATTTACTTAAGCACGGGACGTAACTGCAAAGATGTTATCCGTTTGGCCTTTTTCTTTTTGTTATTAAAAAAAATAATGACTGGTTGATTTTGTAATTACCTTTGTTTTTGGGGGTAATTTTGGCAAAGAGAGTGGACACCAAAGGGTCAGGAGTTGACTTATAGAATAGAGTTTTCACATACATCATTAATACAACCGAAAATCACAAAAATACATTTCACACACATTTAAACAATTCAAGAATTTACTGGCAGTTGATTCGACAGAGGAGCTGCTCTCTATATGCTCTCTGCTCTCTCTATATGTTCCTTTTTTCTCTTGGGAGGAAAAGAGACCTGGAATTTTGAACCCATCTATTCAAGACTTCAACTACTATACAATTATTATCATTAAATCAAACCCTAAGGAGAATACCTATTGACGTGATTTTCAACAGAGAATAATCCTCTTTTTTAGCGGAAACTATGATAGTTAATGTATACAGTTGGCGAGAGTGAACGAAGGGGAGATAGAGTGAAGGGGAGAAATTATGGCGCAGAAGACTATAGAGACTTGAAAACATTGATACGACCAAACGAGTGTTGTGTTTTTTAAAGAAAAAGAAATTAAAACAAAAAGAGAGAGACATTCTTTATAGAGTCAAAATGACAGTCTAGTATTGTGTTTTCCCACGTTATTTTCCCCTTTGTTTTTTAATCCTTCTCACTTTCCTTTGCGCGTTTTCCAATGCACATCTTTGAATTTAAATATCTTTAATTATATATGCGTTAAATATATAACGATTGAATATTAATAAAGTACTAATAGAGACGAATCAAACAAGACCCCAAATGACAATATTTTTTCATATAAATTGAAAAAAAATTGTGAAGAGTCCATCTAAGTATGAATACATCATGTGTTTTTCCCACAAAAACTCCATTATCCACTTCAATATTCTTTCCTTTCGTCTTATTGTCACCCTTTTTTAATACTTTATGTAGATTTACCCACTTCATGGTGTAGTTATGTTGAATTTTTATTATGCCATGAAATTTTACACGCTTGGAAATTAAGAATTTGGATGGCATGTGTTATTTGTTGCCGAAAGAAGACTTGCACATAATATATAATGGACTTGCTTGTCACCTAAGGAACATCATGCTAGAACCCTTATATATTATCATTGGTATTTTGAAAAGATATTGACAAGTAACAAATTTACGAGTAAAGTTTGAAACTTTGAGTGCAAATTATCTCTTTCACCTCTTCTATTTTAAGTTTTGGCGGGAGAAAATTTTGAGTTTTGAAGTGCAAATTTTGGAGTCTCAATTAACATGAATCATTTTATGGTTCTTTCCTTATTTTCAAACAAATGATTTGCATTCCATTATTAGTAACAAATACCTTTTTTGTTTTCCTGATTCAACTTGCAATTGATCGATGCTCTTGATAATGGTACTCCACTTCTCATTGTGTCCAAATCCGAAATCACAAAAAAGAAACATAATGTTGGACTCGAAAATTGGATTATATACAAATTCAATTTTTTGTATGCTTTGTAATTACCTAGGTTTTTCTGTTTTGCAAGTAATGAAGTGGAAGAATGAAGAATTTGAAGGTAATTGAAGGTTGGGAAGAGGAAGAAGGTGAAGTAGGACACTGCCGTGTGAAGTATATAGTGATTTTTTTTTGTTAATTTACTTGAGCACGAGAAGTAACTACAAAACAGTTATCCGTTTGGCCTTTTTGTTTTTTTATTAAAAAAGTTTAATGACTGGTTGATTTTGTAATTACCTTGTTTTGGGGGTAATTTTGGCAAAGAGGGTGGACACCAAAGGGTCGAGTTGACTTATAGAATAGAGATTTCACATACATCATTAATACAAGCGAAAATCACAAAAATCACATACAACTGAAAATCACAAAAATACATTTCACATACATTTAAACAATTAAAGAATTTACTGGCATTTGATTCGAAAGAGGAGCTGCACTCTATTTGCTCTCAGCTCTCTGTATGTTCCTTTTTTCTCATGAGAGAAAAAGAGATATGGAAGTTTGAACCCATGTCTTCAAGTCTTCAACTACTATACAAATTAATATTAAATCAGACCCTAGGGAGAATACCTATTGACGTGATTTTCAACAGAGAATCCTCTCTTTTCAGCAGAAAATATGATAGTTATTGCGAACAGTTGGCATAGGGTAACCTCTGTTTTCAACAAAGAAATGGAGAATCCTCATTTTCAACAAAGAGATGGAGAGAGAGTGAAGGAAGGGGAGAAATTATGTCGCAGAAGACTATGGAGACTTGAAGACATTGATACGACCAAAGGAGTATTGTGTTTTTCGGGAAAAGAAATTAAAACAAAAAGAGAGAGACATTCTTTTTTAGAATCAAAATGACAATCTAGTATTGTGTTTTTCCCACGTCATTTTCCCTCTGTTTTTTATTCTTCTCACTTTCCTGTTTTGCGTTTTCCAATGCACATCTTTGAACTTAAATATCTTTAATTATATATCAGTAAAAATTATAACGATTGAATATTAATAAAGTACTAATAGAGACGATTCAAATAAGACCCCACATGACTATATTTTTTCATATAAATTGAAAAAAATTGAGAAGAGTCTCTCTAAGTATGAATACATCATGAGTTTTTCCCACAAAAACTCCATTATCCACTTCAATATTTTTTCCTTTCGTCTCGTTGTCTCCCCTTTTCAATTCTTTATGTAGATTTACCCACTTCATGGTGTAGTTATGTTGAACTTTTATTATGCCTTGAAATTTTATACGGCTTGGAAATAAAGAATTTGGATGGCGAGAAAATGGACTTACTGTCACCTAAGGAAGATCATGCAAGAACCCTTATACATTATCATTGATATTTTGAAAAGATATTGACAGTAACAAATTTACAATTAAAGTTTGAAACTTTGAGTGCAAATTATCTCTTTCACCTCTTCCTTTTTAAGTTTTGGCCAACGTAGAAAATTTTGAGTTTTGAAGTGCAAATTTTGAGTCTCAATTAACATAAATCATTTTATGGTTCTTTCCTTATTTTCAAACAATTGATTTGCATTCCATTATTAGTAACAAATACCTTTTTTTGTTTTTTTCCGATTCAACTTGCAATTGGTCGTTGCTCTTGTTAATGGTACTCCACTTCTCTTTGTGTACAAATTTGAAATCACAAAAAAAGCGGATATGTTTTACTCAAAATTGGATTATATACAAAATCAATTTTTTGTATGCTTTGTAATTACCTGGGTTTTTCTATTTTGCAAGTAATGAACAGGAAGAATGGAGGATTTCGAAGGTAATTGAAGGTTGGGAAGAGGAAGAAGGTGAAGTAGGACATTGCCGTGTGAAGTATATAGTGATTTTTTTTGTTAATTTACTTGAGCACGAGAAGTAACGCAAAGCGAGGTTATCCGTTTGGCCTTTTTGTTTTTGCTATTAAAAAAATTAATGACTGGTTGATTTTGTAATTACCTTTGTTTTTGGGGGTAATTTTTAAAGAGAGGGTGGACACCAATGGGTCAGGAGTTGACTTATAGAATAGATATTTCACATACATCATTAATACAACTGAAAATCACAAAAATCACATAAAACTGAAAATCACAAAAATACATTTCACATACATTCAAACAATTATAGAATTTACTCACGCAGTTGATTCGAAAGAGGAGCTCCTCTCTATATGCTCTCGGCTCTGTATGTTCCATTTTTCTCATGAGAGGAAAAAAGATCTGGAAGTTTGAACCCATGTCTTCAAGACTTCAACTACTATACAAATTATCATTAAATCAAACCCTAGGGAGAATACCTATTGACGTGATTTTCAACAGAGAAACCTCTCTTTTCAGCAGAAAATATGATAGTTATTGCGAACAGTTGGCATAGGGTAACCTCTGTTTTCAACAGAGAAATGGAGAATCCTCATTTTCAACGAGAGAAATGGAGAGAGTGAAGGAAGAAGAGGGAGAGTGAAGGGGAGAAATTATGGCGCGAGGAGACTATGGAGACTTGAAGACATTGATACGACCAAAGGAGTATTGCATTTTTCAAGAAAAAGAAATTAAAACAAAAAGAGAGAGACATTCTTTTTAGAATCAAAATGACAGTCTAGTATTGTGTCTTTCCCACGTCATTTTCCCTCTGTTTTTTTATTCTTCTCACTTTTGTTTGCGTTTTCCAATGCACATCTTTGAACTAAAATAACTTTAATTATATATCAGTAAAAAATATAACGATTGAATATTAATACAGTACTAATAGAGACGATTCAAACAAGACCCCACATGACTATATTTTTTTCATATAAATTGAAAAAAATTGAAAAGAGTCTCTCTAAGTATGAATACATCATGAGTTTTTCCCACAAAAACTCCATTATCCACTTCAATATTTTTTTCCTTTCTGTCTCGTTGTCTCCCTTTTCAATTCTTTATGTAGATTTAACAACTTCATGTCGTAGTTATGTTGAACTTTTATTATGCCTTGAAATTTTATACGGCTTGGAAATAAAGAATTTGGATGGCATATGTTATTTGTTGCGGGGAAGAAGACTTGCACATAATATATAATGGGCTTCTTTGTCTCTAAGGAACATCATGCAAGAATCCTTATATATTATCATCAGTATTTTGAAAAGATATTGATAGTAACAAATTTACGAGTAAAGTTTGAAACTTTGAGTGCAAATTATCTCTTTCACCTCTTCTATTTTAAGTTTTGGCAGGCAGAAAATTTTGAGTTTTGAAGTACAAATTTTGAGTCTCAATTAACATGAATCATTTTATGGTGCTTTCCTTATTTTCAAACAAATGATTTGCATTCCATTATTAGTAACAAATACTTTTTTTTGGTTTTCTGATTTAACTTGCACTTGGTCGTTGCTCTTGTTAATGGTACTCCACTTCTCTTTGTGTCCAAATTTGAAATCACAAAAAAAGAAAATGAGAATGTTAGACTCAAAAATTGGATTATATACAAATTCAATTTTTTGTATGCTATGTAATTACCAGGTTTTTCTGTTTTGCAAGTAATGAAGAGGAAGAATGGAGAATTTGAAGGTAATTGAAGGTTGGGGAAAAGGAAGAAGGTGAAGTAGGACACTGGGTGTGAAGTGTAGTGATTTTTTTGGATAATTTACTTAAGCACGGTAAGTAAGCGCAAAGAAGTTATCAGTTTGGCCTTTTTGTTTTCGTTATTAAAAAAAAATGACTGGTTGATTTTGTAATTACTTTTGTTTTTGGGTTAATTTTGGCAAAAGGGTGGACACGAAAGGGTTAGGAGTTGACTTTTAGAATAGAGATTTCACATACATCATTAATACAACCGAAAATCACAAAAATCACATACAATCGAAAATCACAAAAATACGGTTCACATACATTTAAACAATTCAAGAATTTACTCGTGAGTTGATTCGACCGGAGGAGGCTGCTCTCTATATCTATCACTCTCTATATGTTCCTTTTTCTCTTGAGAGGAAAAGAGATGCGGAAGTTTGAACCTATGTCTTTAAGACTTCAACTACTATACATTTATTATCATTAAATCAAACCCTAGGAGAATACCTATTGACGTGATTGTTAACGGGAGAATAATCCTCTCCATTTAGCGAGAAAATATGGTAGTTAATGCGAACGGTTGGCGGAGGTAACCTCGTTTCGATAGAGAAATGGAGAATCCTCATTTTCACCGGAGAAATGGAGAGAGTGAACGAAGGGGAGAGAGTGAAGGGGAGAAATTATGGTGCATAAGACTATGGAGACTTGAAAACATTAATACGACCGAACGAGTGTTGTGTTTTTAAAGAAATAGAAATTAAAACAAAAAGAGAGAGACATTCTTTATAGAGTCAAAATGATGAGTCTAGTATTGTGTTTTCCACCGTCATTTTCCTCTGTTTTTTTATCCTTCTCACTTTCTTGTGCGCGTTTTTCCAATGCACATCTTTGAATTAAAATATCTATAAATATATATCGGTAAAAATTATAACGATTGAATATTAATAAAGTACTAATAGAGACGAATCAAACAAGACCCCGAATGACTATATTTTTTCATATAAATTGAAAAAATTGAGAAGAGGTCCATCTAAGTATGAATACATCATGTGTTTTCCCACAAAAACTCCATTATCCACTTCCATATTCTTTCCTTTATGTCTCGTTGTCTCCCTTTTTAATACTTTATGTAGATTTGGCCACTTAATGGTGTAGTTACGTTGAACTTTTATTATGCCTTGAAATTTTATACGGCTTGGAAATAAAGAATTTGGATGGCATGTGTTATTTGTTGCGAAAGAAGACTTGCACATAATATATAATGGACTTGATGTCGCCTAAGGAACATTATGCAAGGATTCTTATACATTATCATCGGTATTTTGAAAAGATATTTGCGGTAACAAATTGACAAGTAAAGTTTGAAACTTTGAGTGCAAATTATCTCTTTCACCTCTTCTATTTTAAGTTTTAGCGGGCATAAAATTTTGAGTTTTGAAGTGAATCTTGGGAGGTCACCCGATGCTACATTTTTGGGAAGGTTTTCCCTCGGTTCGGGATCAATGATGTCATGGCCATGAGCCTGACCCTCGAGTACAGGAATTGCCATGATCAATTGCTAGAGTTTTCGAACCTCAAATTTGTCTTGTACTTGATTAGTGGTGGCGATGGTGGAGTGTCTTCCACTTCACTTTCCTCGATTTCACTTTTCTCTCGGCGTCTTGATCTCTTTGTCATGTTCCTCAAGACGAGAGTTCATCAGTTTGAGTGAGCCATGATTGCATTTAGTTGCTCGAAGTGTCTCCCATCTTAGATGATGATTCGGACTTTTCGAAGATTCGTCTAAAAAAGGTGAGAATTCGTTTGACAGTCCGGGAGTAGGTTGATGATACGCTCGGGTTATACGATGTTCTTGTGGCATTTTAGGTGCACATTGCTAAGGGATTTGTTCGTAATTGTTAAGGTTTGCATATAAATCATCCTTAGCGGAAGTTCGGAGTTTTTTGCGATATAAGTTGTGTTAATGTCATGCATTCAGGAGGCTTCAAGGTGAAATGCATTTGAGCGGAGCATCGCGAGCCACAAGCTCGCCAAGCCCAAGCTCCACCGCAAGCTCGCCGAAGCCAAGCTCAAGCTATCCAGCCAGCTTCGGCGGCCACGGCGGCACCAAGCATCGCAAGCCTCGCCCATCCGGCTCTCGCGCATGCTCGCGGCAAACGGGAGCGAGCCCGGCCCGGCGCACCGCCCGGCCCGGCATCGTCGCGACTCGCGAAGGAGCTCGCGACTCGCGAGCCTGCCCTGCGACTCGCGAGGTACTTCGCGGCTCGCGACCGGCCTTTGCCCGGCAATTGTGCGCGTATGACGAGTCCTCGTCGCGACTCGCGACGCTTAAGTCGGCTTGGGGCCACGATTTTGTGCGGGGTTTAAATGCTTCCTAAAACCTAATTTTTGAGGGAGACGAGAAGTACGAAGAGGAGAGGCGAAATGTAGACCTTGGAGTGGCAAGCTTGAGGGGAGAGGTCCTCTCCTCATCCTTCCTTCTTCATGATTCTCTTTTCATCTTTCCTTCTTCGTTTCCTCTTTGTTCTTCATTTCTCTTTTCTTTGTTTTTCATTTCTTAGTTTTAGTTTTCAATTCTTAGTTTAGTTTTAGGGATTTCAATTATGGATTTGGTTTTTGCTATCGGATTGTAGCTTGAATCTGTTCTTGGATCAATTAACATGAAGCTTCAACCGTTATTGTGAGATCTTTCCTCTCTTTCTCTTTTCCTTGATTATGGTTCAATTTCTATGCTTGCTTTCCATGATTATTGCATAATTATGCTAGGAACGTTACTAGTTTGATTGTGTGATTAATCTAATGCTAGATTTAAGAATAGAATCGGATTGTTTTATTCTTTTATCAATTGGTAGCAAACTAGGGAGTAATTTAGATGCGGATCATCTTGGTTATTTCTTAGGAAATTGAATCCAGCTTGTTGAATGTTTATCGCGTGTATGACATTAGCAAGTCTATTGGTTCTCTTGTGTTTATTCTTGCTATTGGATTGAACTTAGACGCAGATCGGACTAGGTTATCCTTTAGTTAGGGTTTTATAGTCACGGTGATCGTGCTATTCAACTAAGAATAAGGAGGGACGAGATTAATTCTCAACAATAGATGATTATGGAAATAATTAGAGTGGATGTTCAATGATCGATAATGAATTGAAGTGGATGTTAATCGGATTCAAGATCTTCCCATATTGATTTCTCATTTTGTTTATATGCTAGTTAGTTGTAGTTTGTTAGTAAATCTACTCGAACCCCCCTTTGTAATTATTATTAGGTTTCTCGGCCCTTAAGCTTAATCTAGGTTTCGAATCACGCTAAGTACTAAACTTCGTCCTGTTTCCCTGTGGATACGACCCCTACTTCCATTATACTACCTTTAGTGAAGAGAGTAGGAGAAATTTTATCTTTGGTAGGGTGCGGTGCACACAACGACACATCGCGCCCGCCCGAGTTGACCTTGTTTCCTCTCTGTCGGATGTTCCCAAGTTATAATCTCACGACTTGTCCGAACAAAAATCGAATGGACCTCGTAAATTTTAAGAAATGATTCCTTTTTAATGAGAGATAAAAATGGAAACGAGAAATGGGAAATGTGAAATGTAAATGGAAAATGAGAATGGAAGTGGGAAATGAAAATGGAAAATGGGAAATTGAAATGATAGATAGAAATGGAAAAGGTATGGGCTTTGGAGTTGTAATGGGCCTAAATGTATGCAAATGCAAATATGGGTGGACTATGCTGTGGCGAACTCCATGATTGGCTGGGCTTTGGTGTTGATAGGAGAGACTAGACTTTGAACTTACGGATGAGTAAGCGGGCTAGATTTTAAGGAAGGCAGTGGTCAATAAGGGAGACTAGACTCCGACTTAAGGCAAGTAGGCTAAAGCTGACTAGACTTTGAACTTACGGGTGAGCAAGCGAGGCTAGACAATTTAGACTTTAGAACTTATATTAGACTCGGCGAGGCTAGACTCGGAAATTTATGCGGACTTAAGGAATGCTGCTTTGCTAGACTTAGGGGTTCTAGTTATGGTCTTAAGGGATGAGTAGATTTGCTAAACTCGATGAGTGTCTTTATGGTCTTAGGGATGACTAGCTTCGCTAGTTCAAAGGGTCTTTGTTATGGTCTTAAGGATGGCCCGGCTTCACTAGATCAAAGGGTGTCGTTATGGTCTTAAAGATGACTAGCTTCGCTAGGTCAAAGGGTGTCGTTATGGTCTTAAAGATGACTAGCTTCGCTAGGTCGAAGGGTGTCGTTATATACATACATATGAAAAACGATTTTTCACCGAATACCCCAGACAAATTAAATGATTCACCATATACCCTCAATGTTCCAAAATTCACCATATACCCTTGAGTTTTCGAACGTTCACCGAATGCCCTTTTTCTAACTTAGTTAACCCCTTTGTTAGCTTTATTTACCATTTTGCCGTTATTAACCCTAAACCCTAAAATGTAATCTAACCCTAACCTTAATCCTAAACATAAACCCTAACCCTAATCCTAAACCCTTACCCTAACCTAACACCACCCTAACCCTAACCCCTAACCTAACGAAGATGGGGGTGGGGAAATCGATGGTGAATGAAGAGGGGTTAGGAGGAAATCGGCTTGGTGAACGAAGAGGGGTGGGGGAAATTGGCGGTGAACAAAGAGGGGTTAGGGGAAATCGGCGGTGAACGAAGAGGGGTGGGGGAAATCGGGCGTGAACGAAGAGGGGGTGGGGGAAATCGACGGTGAACGAAGATGGGGTGGGGGAGGGGCTGCGGTGGGGAGTTAGGGAGGGGATGGTTGTTGGCGGGTGGGGTGGGGGAGGGAAAGGGGTTAGGGGTTAGGGTTTGGGTGGGTTAGGGTTTACATTTTTAGGGTTAGGGCTTAATGATGGCAAAATCGTAAATAAAGCTAACGGTGAGTTAACGGAAGTTAGAAAAAGGGCATTTGGTGAACGTTTTCGAAAACTCAAGGGTATATGGTGAATTTTTGGAACATCGAGGGTATATGGTGAATTTTTTTTAATTTGTCGGAGGTATTTGGTGAAAAAACCGTATGAAAAATAAATAAAAAGAATGGAGGTTAGAATATACAAAAGGACGGTTTTTTTTTAAAGATCTACATCATGGAAAGAAATAGTTAGTAACTTCAATAGAAAAATAAAAAAATTTATTCAAGGACCCTCGAAATATCTCGGTGTGGCTTGGAGTGCAGGGAATAACGACCTTTGGAAAGAGCAATCGAGAAGCTCGAAGATCGATCGAAATACGGGTATGTGTTTGAAAGTGTAGGTTTGTAAATATATTAGTGTGGAAGTTTGAGAGTTTTTTGAGAGAATTCGCAATTATTCGAGTGTGAAGCGTATATGAAAACGTGTCTTTTAGATCCGAAAAATCACGACTTATTTATAACAAAAATATTAGAAAAATATAGAAAAGAAAAATGCGCGTCACGCAAAGAGTGCGCTAGGCGCACGACTTTGAGTGATGCACGGACCCAAGTGTCGGGCGTAGATGCGGATGAACGTGGCGCGCCGGGCGCACCGCCTGTGTCGGACACGCTTGTGACCTTTTTTCTTAAACGCGTTTTTAAATGATTTTCTTTTATCCTTTAAATCCGAAATCAACTTTACGAGATAAAATCCGATTTCAATTTTAAAATATCTTTGAAAATATTTATTAAAATAATAAATAAAAACAATTAATTATCATGAATAATTAATTCGGCTTTTTCAATGGACTAGGGCTCAAAATATTTTTATGGGCTCAAAATATAATTAATTATCGGGGATAAATAATTGGGCTTTAAAATAGGATCTTGGATCATTATTGCAAATAAATAAGCTTTACACATTTAAAACAGGTTTTGGACACGACTATTCGATCCGCTCCCCTTGGGTCGAACCAATTAAGAACGCGGTATGTTTCATCATTGGGTCCTTAAATGGGGAGACACGATTATGTGTCTATAAGATGACATGTATTTCTTTGAAAGAGATGAAGCTAGCTTGATTGTTTGAAAAGCTGCCGTTGATCAATGCTTGGGCGTTGGAGTTGCTTATAGGAGTAAAAAAGGCATGTTAAATTATTGAAATAAAAAATTGTCACAAGTGAAAAGAGAAATATTGAGTTAGATCAAATATGTCTTGAATTGAAAGAAAAACTTTCTGAAATGGAAGTTAAATTAGAAAGAACTTGAAATTGAACTTGAGTTGATAAAATTTGAAAATCTTGAAGAAAATGAGAACATTGTTGATGTTGAAAACAGATGCTTTATCAACTTAAGTAACTCCGAAACTTGTGATATTGATTTTGATTCAATTAAAAAGATTGCAAATACATTGTCAAGATCTAATTTGCTAACTTGTTTTAGAATTCTTACGGATGATAACAAAGATCCAGTATAGAGAATTTGTTGCTCGAAAGACTCTTCTATGACCCGTTTCCCCTAGTGTGCCTCCTGTCAATGCGAGGAGATTCACAATAAATAAGACAAGTAATGTGATCTTCACTCGGAATTACATCTTTTAAAATCAAAAGACAGTGAGACCACTAGGAGAACTGATGTAGACTTGATTTCAAGCCTTCAAGATGAATTAAACAAAGTCAAGTTGGACATAGCTATTTCTGCTGAGCACAACTTGTTTTAATTGAAGAAGCTTGACACTACGGAAGAGGATTTAATTTGTCAAATTGTATGAGGAGTTTGAACATGTTGCTTGATGCTTAGAGTACCTTGAACCACCTCACATCTCAAACTAGAAACCCTATGAGGTTTGGTTTAGGGTACTCAGGTGAGTTTTCATCACAAAGGACAAGTTTGGGCAGAGACAATACTTTGATAACATACTTCAAGAAGGGTAAGTATATTACTGCTCAAGATATGCATGTGTGCAACTATTGTGGTAAAAATGGTCACAAAAAATAGAAAAATGTTAGACCAAGAATAAACTTGATAAAAAGAATAAAGCGCATGTAAAGGAAATTTGGGTTCCTAAGACCAGATTGTCATGTGATCCTACCGCCAACAAAGAAGTAAGAAATGAGCCCCCTAGAAAAAAGGATTCAAGCAAGTCTGGGTTCCAAAAACCCAACTGTCGTCTGGTTCAACAACTAGAAATGTTTTGAATAATGACTACTGCTTGCTAAGAATAATGGACCCAGAAAGTCTAGGTTCCTAAGCTTAAACATTAATTGCTTTTTGCGAGGCTATGGTTAAAGGAAGAAATTTCTAGTTTTTAGACGGTGGTTGCTCGAGACACGTGTCCGGGGATAAAAATCAATTTCTTTCACTAACAGCCTTTGAAGGAGGAAGTGTGACCTTTGGAGACAACATAAAAGGACTTATTAAAGGAATAGGTAAGTGTTGTTGAGGATGATCAGTGGCTTTGGCATAAGAGACTTGAACATATAAGTTCATCATTGTTGAATAAATTGAGGTCTCAAGACTTGGTCTTTAGCTTTCCAAACATCAAGTTTGAAGTAGACCAGATCTGTGATGGATGTGCTAAGTGAAAGCATGTCGGGTCTTCCTTTAAGCTCGAAGAATGTGGTAAGTACTTCCAGGACCCTTTGAACTAATCCACATGGACTTGTGTGGACCTATGCGTGTACAAGCGAAGTGGTTACTATTATGTATTTGTTATAATTAATGATTATTCTCGTTTTACTTGGACTATTTTTAAAGTTTAAGAATGAAACTTTTGATGAATTTGAAGCTTTGGTGAAAGCGAGGTCGAACAAGATTAATCTTGACTAGAAACAATACGATCTAATCATAGGTTGGAATTTGATAGTGCTAGCTTCATAGAGTATTGCGGGGATCATGGAGTGTCTCATAATTTTAGCTCTCGAACTCCACAATAAAATGGAGTTATAGAGAGGAAGAACATAACATCGGAAGAAATGGTAAGGACCATGTTCTTTGGAAAGTGAGTGCGAGAAATTTAGTTGAAATTTGTGAGTACAACATGTTACATACTCAATAGAGTTATGGTAAGACCACTTTGAAGAAGACACCTTATGAACTCCTAAGAGGAAGGAAACTAAACATTCTACATTTGAAAATCTTTGGGTGCAAATGTTATATATATACAATAAGTGAAAGGATAATCTTGATAAATTTGATCCTAGAAGTGATGAAGTTGTGTTTCTTCGGTACTTCCACTCATAGTAAAGCATACGAGTCTTCAACAAGAGGACTTTATGTGTTGAAGAAAGTATCCATGTACTTTTTGATGAAACTAACATGTTTGATAAGAATGTGCGGGTTGATGAGGAAAAATTCGAGATTGGCATGATGAAATTCACTTTGGAGCCAATGCGAGAGCACGAGAGGGGAACTAGAGCCAAATCGGGAATTCTCCCTCTCTGATGTGGCTCAACCTGTGAAAGTAGTTGAAAATGAAAATCGGGGAAGTAATATGCCCCGGAATAACTCATTTCTTGGTCGGCAAGCTAATGATGTCTCGGTAGAGGAAGTTATTCAATCAGCTTCTCCCATAAATGAGTCCATAAACTCGGGGAGAACCCGCACTGAAAGTGGTTCAAATGAAGAAAGAGATTTAGCACAAAATAAGGTTGACTTTAACACGTCCTTCAAGTACAAATCATCTCACCCCACTTTGATTTGATAATTAGTGACATGTCGAGGGTGTTCAAATAAGGAAACCTTTGCAAAACTTTTATGCTTTTTACTCTATCTTATTTGGTATTGAATCTATGACTATAAAGTTGCCTTGGCTGATCCAGATTGGGTTCTAGCTATACACGATGAATAAATCGGGTTTGAGAGGAATCAATTTTGGCACCTTGAACCTAGAACCAAAGACATACGGTCATTCGAACTAAATGGGTTTCGGAAACAAGTTGGATGACTCGGAATTATAGTCGAGAAATGAAGCGGACTAGGGGTCCAATAGTTTAACCAACAAGAAGGAATTGATTATGAAGAAACCTTTGCACCAGTAGCCAGACTTGAAGCAATTAAAATCTTAATTGCTTTTGCTGCTCATTGTAATATGAAACTCTTTCAAATGGATGTTAAGACAACCTTTCTTAATGGCTATTTGAAATAGGATGTGTATGTAGAGCAGCCCCCTGTTTTTTAGAACATTGAATTTCGAAACCATGTTTACAAATTAGACAAAGCTCTATATGGCTTGAAGCAAGCACCTAGAGCTTGGTATGAGAGACTCTCTAGTTTTCTCATTAGTAACGAGGTACAATAGAGGTTCGGTTGCAAAACATTATTCTTGAAAACCGGGAATTAGATATGTTAGTGGTCCAGTATATATTGATGATATATATATTGTTTGGTGCTACTAACTTTGTTTTGTGTGAGGAGTTTGCAAATCTTATGAAGAAGCTGATTTGAGATGAGTATGATGGGAGAACTTGGGTTCTTCTTAGGTTTGCATATCAAACAAGGTGATGATGGAATTATGATCCATCGGCAAAAGTACCTCAAGGAGGCGATCGAGAGGTATGGTATATAAGATATATAGCAAATCCTATGACACACTCATTCCTACCCAATGCCAAGTTGAATCTAGATGCGAAAGGAAAGGAAGTAGAAGGTAAGTTGTTCGGAGGAATGATTGGTTCATTGTTGTATTTAACGGCCGGCATACCGATATAGTGTTCTTTGTAGAGTTGTGTGCTAGATTTCAAGCAATCTGAAGAATAACATCTCAAGGCGGTAAGAGAATTTTCGGATATCTCAATGGGACAAATGACACATGCCTATGGTATCCAAAAGGTGAGAGTATATGTTTGATTGAGTTACGCTTGGTGCTTGATTTTTTTTGGTTTTATTGTGGACGGAAAGAACACATCGGCATGGCCCATTTCTTAGGCCCTTGTTTGATTTCATGGCGGTCAAAGAAACAAAATTCTGTTGCATTGTCTTCAATTGAGTGCGAATATATTGCTGCACTATCTTTGTGAACAATTGTTGTGGATAAAGACTCGGATGAAGGATTTGGAATTGAGTTTGGCGGTGTTCCCATTCTTTGCGATAACACATGCAAGTGCCATTAACATCTCAAAAAATCATGTTCGGCATTCAAGGACCAAACATATTAAGATAAGGCATCACTTTCTCGAGAGACAATAATGTACGAAAGGTAATGTTGAATTGGAATTTTGCAATCGGAGGATCGATTGGCTAACATTTTTACAAAACCCTTGTCCGGGAAGTGTTTGTCGGACTTCGTCTTTGTATTAGGGTTAGTGAAGATTAGATGAGTAGCTGCCTAAATCTTTATCTTTCCCTTTTATTAGAAAATTGATCATGTATTGTGTAGATAAGCGTGTGATAATCTAGCATCACAAATTCTATGTTAAGGACTCGCAAAGTTCTTATTAGATGTTGTTCGATTGTTGACACTCTAAGTTGTCGAGTGTTAATGCCCTAATTTATATTTTTGCGGCGACGGTATCAAACCACACGGAGACCCGGTTCTTTAAGGCGATTACTTTTTAAATTTTTAAAATTTTGGAAATATTTTATTTTTGGAAAATATACGATAGGGAGACGGATCAATTATGTGATTTGAATTTGTAGACTTAATTATGGCACCGAGACGGTTCTCGACTTGCCATAATGACGGTGTAACACCCCGACAATTCTCTCTAATCTAAAATACCTTTTTAAATATAAAACATAGAGAATTATCAAAGTATTATCGCCGGGTGTGAGAACGTATCGGCTTATTCGGAATTTTGCGATGAAAAACATAATAACAAACTTTATAAATAAACTTAGTCAACAATAAATCAACTCCAAAACTAACCAACAAAACCAAAGTCAAACTTAAAACCAAACCAACTATGAAAAGTATAACTCAAAAGATTTGTAAATAAACTACACAAGCTCTCCAATCCAGAACCCAATGATGTATCATCTTGACACGTAGATAGACAATGCACTTATTGATCCCTGAGGCTGCTCACCAAAATGGGTCATCACATGATCAATAAGGCAAAGCCATGATCAACATACACGAACAAAAGCACATAATCGGCAAAGTCGATTACTACATACTAAACAAGTAAACAATCCTAACATGATACTAATAAATAGTGGCGGGAACAAATAATAGTATAATAACTTGGAGACAACTTTTTCTTGAACTAAACTTTAACAACATTCTTATTACTTTAAATGGAATAGTCTATGGATCGAGTTGTCTAACTAAAACCAGCCTTCCCTTTGGAAGACGAAATACGGGCGCGACTCCGTATTCCCATGACCTACGATATCGAGGAACCTTTTTAAATGAAAATAGGACACGGTGATCAATCCGGCCCCAGAAAAAGCCATGGCCCGCTCACCATGTACCCGACTCCTAATTGTCCAATACTTCAGACGTGCACCAGTCTAAAGCTATTGCTATCCAGTTTCACTTTACATGATTTACCAATTATAACTTGTTATGACCCACAAGCAACACAAATAATAAAATCAACAAGCAATCCCGACTTTCTTTTTATCTTAGGATTAGATAAGTGATCACACAACTTAACAATCCAAGATTAATTTCAACCTTAATCCAATCTTTCTTATTTGTTGAACCTAGCCAACAACCAAATTACCTTTCATAGGTATAAAATATCAACTTACCAAATAAGGCCATCAGTCCTTATAAAGCAGTGAAATACTCAAAAGGGAACAATGATCATGATCCAATACTAATAAATATATTAATTCCCCCATGTGAATTTATAAAAATAAAGTTCCCAACCAACATGCTTGCATCAATCTTCCATACAAACATGATATAAATCTCATAATATAAATCTCATATTCAACATGTTCACACGATAGCAAACATGCAAATCCGACATAATAGATATCATATATGAACTCGGCATAGTTCCTATACATGATACTACATAATTCTCCTTCTTAAAATCATGATACTACATCAATCAACACATAGGTATGTACGTACCTTGTGTAGACAAACTGAGATGCCACTTTAACGAGACTTAGAAGTCGTCAAGAGAGAATTCTCCGCCTAAAATAACCAATATATATTCATAATTAATCCTTCATGAATTTACAGCAATGATAAAATACTTTAAGTCCCTCTAAAACATGTTTAAAACCTTTCCCAATAATAAAACTTGATTACTAAACCTCCTAGCATAATTCTCACTACACTAGTGGTTAAAATCCATCATAAAACACCATGAAAACACTCTCTTTAAATTTCCAGCATTATAACATGAGTTAAAACTCCCTTAAAACATATTCAAACATGCTTAGAATCATAAAGGTAATAACTTCCATAACTTATAATAAACAACTATGATTTCTAACCTTGAAAACCCTAAAAATTCATGCTTTGATAATTAAAACTCTAATTTAAACTCAAATATGCAAATCTGAATTTTATTTCTTCAATACATAAATTATATAGCTTAGATTCAATATTAAATCGTCAAACAATAACTTTTAAACATGAATAAATCAATACAAAACTTTGAAGATACAAACTTTGAATAAATCTTGAGGAGGAAGAAAAGAAACAAACTAAAGCAAAGGAAGGAGGGGAGAAAGAACGTCGGCCAAGGGGCGAGCGGGCGGCGGTAGTCGCCGGTAGCGACGACGGTGGCGGACTGGCGGCTGGCGGGAAGAGGAGAGGGGCCGAAGGAGGAAGAGTGCCGAAAGAGAGAAAAGGAAGGAGGGCCGAGTGATTGGGAGGAAAGGAGGAGAGAAAATAATGTGTGGGGAAAATTTGGGGTTTATGGGGTTTAAATAGTTTTTCCTTTGTGGGCTTAGGAAAAGGTAGTTGGGCTTAAATAATCTAAGAGTGTTTGGGCTCCTCATTCCCGATTAAAGATCCTTTTCCAAATCCAAAAGTATTTCAAATATTTCAAATACTTTTCAAAGCATGAATTTAATAAATATTTGACTTGCATAAATCATTGAAATAATTTCTTTGACTTTCAAATAGTCGACCTTAAAAGAAATAAATCGTTAAAATACTAAAATATATTTAAATATAAAAAACTATACACTAAAATATATTTATAAAACCAGTAAATTTACGGGCGATTACATATGGTTATTCACTTTCATCTTCCATAATCTTAAATTTCTTTTTGTAACCATTACGAGGTGGTTTAATATTGTCTTTGAAAATTTCCTTATCATTTTGTTTTCTTTTATAATAAAACCCTCAAAACTTTCTATCTCTTCTCTTTTATTCAGTTTCGTTTTTCTTCTTCTATAATTCTCTCTCTAACTCTCATACTCCTTGTGCTCTTGATAATCATTCGAGAGAAGAATTCAAGTCTCATTTTCTCTCCCTTGCTCGAAAAAATGTCTAAAAGAAGAAGCACTCGTTTGCATACGGAGGTAGATGAAGAATCTCATGTGATCGGTTCTCCATCTCTGGGAGAGAAGAAGAAGAAATCGAAAGAAATTGCTTTCGAAGAAAGTGATGTTCCTTAAAAAAACACTGCAGGCGAAACTCGAGAATTCCACCCACAAAACTACCTCTCAAAAGAAAAAGCCCCAAGAGCCTACTCCTTCCCCTTAAAAATCTCCTTCTCACTCTCGCTCGAAGAGGAGGATGAACCTGATAAGTCAGAAGCAGTTTCCTCTCATTATACTGAAGAGGCAGAACAAAATGTATTAGCGAAGAAACTTCCTCTTGCAATTGAGGCACCAAAACCCTCCCTCCCAATGGAGAAGAAAGTGAAGGAAAAGACTAAGAAGGTTGTGTAACCTGAAACCTCGATTGTTTTCAACCTTGAAATTTCTAGAATTGGAGAAGTGGTTCATAAGTCCCTCTTTGGAAAATCATGTAAAACTAAAACCACAAAATCTCTCTCCTAAACCTAAAATCCTTGTTTCACTCCTAAACCAAAGAAAAATACCCTAGTTGAAAAATCAATTGAAGAAGAAAGCGGTGATGAGGAGCACTGTAGGGGAGGACAAGGAGAAAAAAAGAAGGACAAAAAGAGGAAGATGTTGGTTGATGTTCTTCCTTTTGGTTTTGGAGGAAAGCTAAGAAAGGTAAATCTATTACTTCTTCTTCGCACAAACCTTTGTATGATTTGAGTGAGCGTATCACACTTTATGGGTTTATATGTCCTAGTGGTTGGTTGAATCGAGGTTTACATTGAGATTGAAAGAGATGTTAAGTTTACGAAGTGGTTGAGTGCATTTTCAGAGAGTGTGAATGTTGATGAATTTATTGTGGTAATTTTATGAGAATTTTGCTTGCTAAAGAGATGGTTCGGTGAAAGCTGTAGTTGATGTTTATGTGCTTGTGTTTGCAGATACGATATGGCTAAAGCTAGAAAGTGCCTAGAGAAGAATGTTTGTTTACTCTAAGGATAGTTGGTGAGTCATCGGGGGAATCATAGCTCAAGATATCCGGGGCCAGGTTGTTTACTAGCCCCCTTGATGACAAGGATGGTTAGTTTATGAGTTAGCTTATGAGTTGGCTTAAGGATCACATGTGAGGGTATTGCATATTGTGGCTTCTAGATTGTGTTGCTTTGGGAGTCGAGGTAGAATTCACTATAGGATTATGGATTATGTTGTCATGTATTGCCCCCTCTTTGGAAAGAATTCAAATTAACCTCCTTGCACTTGTGTTGGCTCACATGGTTGGTTGTTTTGGAGAAGGCAAGCCATGGATTGCCTTATGGGGGTTGGTGACCTTGATCTTTAAGAAAAAGCATATGAAGTTATCTAGAGAATTTGGGAAGATGTCCACCTTCTCAAATTAGATGTTAGGTCAAAGGAATGACCTTTGCTGATGGTGTGTTGAGGAAATATGGAAAGGGACTGGTGGCGAAAGCAGTCTTTGAGACCGATTTTGCGTGTCTTAAAGCCACCTTGTCTACGGTGAAGACGGATCGGTGAACCTAATGCGATGGTGAAGTAGATGCTTCGTTGTGTCACTCGGTTGTGCTTGTCTTTGGGAGCGACAAAATAGATTGGATGTCGTGTGTCACAGAGAAGAAGTTGAAAGTTGCTCTCTATCCAAGCATTTTCCATCGAGCCTACTTACGAGGACATGGCTTCTCGACGAAATCGATCGGGGAAGAGGCAAGTGAGCAAATCATGAGGATGAGCATCGAAGCAATGAGGCCGAGGATGGGCATCAAAGCAATGAGGCGAGGGATGAATCGATGAATGATAATTTGCTTTCTTTTCCCATAATTTTATAAGTGCTCTCTAATATCTAACTCCTTGGTTTCCCTCTCCCAATTATAAAACATTATTTTTGTGTAGTACGTAAACTATTATGAGATCATTCGTAGACCGGTTTCGGACTTACGTTGAATTTCAAAGTCCTGTAATTTCTTTGGAAAGATTCTACAAGATACTTTCTTAAACTTTGTTTTCGGAGACTAACATGCGCGTATTGTATTGAGCTTTTCCGTGAAAATTTTTAAGAGATACGAAAAGATTCTTGCACTTCTTACAAACCCTAAAACATAGTTGAGATAAGCACGGCAGTTGAGCACAAAAATACTCTCTATTAAAGCTTGTTGAAGCATAGTTTCGGGGGAACTTTGTGTATTGAACTACTCCTTAGTGTGCGAGTGTAGTAGGGGAAGTGGTTAGGGAAGTCACTTCATTTTGAAAATTTATAGCTAATTTTTTGGGAATAATTGTCCTCGTAGGTGGAGACCTTGATTGAGTGTAATCCTTTTATTTATCTAAGTTGATTAATAAGAGTGATTAGAGTAGTGGAGGGCGTAGGCTTGAGTTGGTAGAACCTTGTTAAATCCGTGAGTTAATCATTTATTCGGCTGGACAGATCAATTCTCTTGTTGGTCTTGTTTTTCATTAATACATGAAATCGAAAAAGTGACAATTTTTTTGTGTTACTCGACTCCCCTCCCCTCTTGAGTATAATATGGGCCTTCGAGGGTGACCTTCTTACATTATGGTCGGACCGGGATCTGTTGGGCATCTTTGTTCGAAAGGAGAAGGTAAGTTTTCCACCTTAATATTACATGATTGTCATTACGTGGAATGTTAGAGGACTTAATTTGTCCTACAAGGTGGTAGAAGTAAAGAAATACGTTTGTAGTAATAATATCACTTTGGGTTTACTCTTTTTGGAAACTAAGGTGAAGGAAGTGGACAAGGAGAGAATTAGGAAAAGTTTGGTACAATTTAGAAATGGGAGGATAACTATACTCACTCTCCTAGATGGAGAATATAGGTAGCATGGAGCCTTTGGAGCTCTTACCTTTCAAATCCTTATTAAGGTGAGCTGACTTATTCATGGTTGCCTTATAGATAAGGATACTGGTATTACTATGTTTAATACTTTTGTGTATAGTCTACATACTATTGAAGTAAGAGGCCTTTATGGCATAACTTGATGCTACTTGATCCTACTATTCGGATAGAATGGTGTGTGTTAGGTGATTTTAATTTTGTGTTAAATAGTGATGATAGGTTGCATGATAGAAATGTGACCTCTCATGAAACTCATGATTTTGAGTCTTTGTTGCAAAATAGTGATCTTAGTGAGTTAAGAAGTTGTGGCTATTTTTTACTCTTGGACCAACAAGAGTGAAGGTGAGGCTCGAATTTTTAGCGAAATTAACGGATGCATTGTTAATTCTAAATGGAGGTTGTTGTACACAGAGTGTAGTTGTTAAGTATAAGAATCCCGGTATTTCTAATCAATGTCCTTTGTTGTTGAGATGCTCCACTCATCATCCGAAGGTGGGAGGGCCTTTAAAATTTTCAATTACATGGCTAATCATGAGGAGTTTGATGTTATTGTTTAAATGCAGGCTAGGAATGGATGCGGTTTAGCTATGAGTCAAGTGTGGAGGAAGCTTCAGAGCTTAAATGTTGTTTGAAAAGATTACACAAGAGAGATTTTGCTCGATTGGATAATAGAATTGCTCGACTTTGAGAGCCGATTGAATATTATCCAAAATGATATGAAGGCGTGTCGATAATCATGACTTACAGAGGCAAGAAAGCTGAGTGCATTACCATGCTTCACAAGTTTTTATTTTATTGAAGAGAGTGTTATGAGGCAAAAATCTAGAATCTAGTGGCCTGACTTGGAGATTCTGACGGCCACTTTTTCTTTGAAGCCTTAAAGATTGATATTCTAAAAATAACATTGATATGTTATTCAATGCTCGGGAATCGGTTGACTCAGCTGCTGATATTCAATAGGAAGTGATGGGGTTCTATAAGAAATTATTTGGGTACTCTGGTTGTGAGCTTGCCATGACTCGATTTGACTCTTCTTAGAGGTTGGTGCTCAGCGAAACTGGCGTGCGTTGTAGCTTACGGCACTGTCGGTTCGGGTGAGATTGATGATGCCTTAAACTCCATAAATGAGAGTAAGGCTCCTAGAATTGATGGTTATAATAGTTTTTCTTTAAGAACACTTGGTTTGTGATTAAAACTCGAGTTGTATGATGTTGTTATGGACTTTTTACCATGGTATTTTACCATCGGCGGTTGTGCACTTTAGTAACTACGGTGCCTAAAATTCCCTAATCCTTCATTTATAAAGGATTTTAGGCCCATTGCTTATTGCATTGCTTTGTGCTCTATAAGATTATTGCTTAGAAGTCCTCACCCGGAGAATGCAAAACGTGATAGGGCGTATTGTTGATCTTGCTTGTAATCTGGGTTTATTCCCAAATAGAATCATCTCTAATAATATCTTACTTGCTCTGAGCTTATATAGGGATATTTTACTACACATGTCATTCCTCGATGCATGTTAAAAATTGATTTCGGGGAAGGCCATGACTCGGTAGAACGACCGCTTCCTCCATATTATTCTAGTTAAAATTGGGGTTTCCTTCTAAATTTGTTGCTTTGATTATGACTTGTGTTACTTGAGTCTTATATTATATTCTCATCAATGGCATCCCTAGCCCTCCTTTTCTTGCCCGAAAGGGTTGAGAAAAGATGATCATATGTCCCTTGTCTTTTTGCCATTCGTATGGAGTACTTATCTAGATGCTTGGGGAGATTGAAAGGTGTTCAGGACTTCACCTTTCATCCCTAGGTGTGAGAGGCTTGGCATTACCCCACCTTTATGTGGAGTGAGTATTGGGGAGGAGGGGCCTAACATATTACAAGAAATGGTTAATGTTCCCTTTGGTACTATCCTTTCAATTGTCAGGAGTTCCTTGGTAGCTAAGATGTTGTATTATCATGAGTGTAAGCCTTTGATTGGAAAGTAATGGTAAGGATTAAGCACTAGCGGAAAAAACTTTAAACGACACAAGAAAGCGTGCGGTTTTAAAAAAAACGGATTGGTTAATCTATTTCCTAAATGCACAGATCACGGATCGACTAATTGATGCGGTTTTGGTCATGGCGGATCGTTGGGTGATCCGGCCAAAAACACACCTCTTAATAGGGCCTAAAGGAGTGAAGGATATATGACAGGCCCCATACCACGCTTTCTTTCTCCTCCCTCAAAAACATCAGACCCTAAGCTCCCTCCTCTATCTTTCTCTCTCCTCTCCCATACCTCCATCATACCACGCCCAGTCAAATGCAGCTCCTAGCTCCCCCTCTCTTACCTCTCTCTCTCCTCAAGCCCTAAACTCCCTCCTCTCTTTTCTCTCCCTTGCCTCTCATGAACGCCACCACCTCGGTCTCCCTCACTCTTTCAAACACTGACCACCACCTTCTCGACCCTCCTCTGCTTTCATCCTCGTGCGAATGCCAACGACCAGCGACGACCACCCGACCACCACCACCTTACCACGCCCCTCACCAAGCCTTGACCGGATGATTGTGCCCCTCACAAGCGCTAATCCAATCTGCTTGCGCGCCCTCACAACGCCAATTAGATCTCAGACGTGATGTATCTTGCTTGCGCCCTCACCACCGCCCGATAACTATTGCTCGGTGATCGGATCTCGAACGCGGTTTCAATTTGGTTTTTGTATCTGTTGTCGTGCGACGTTGCTCCGAATAGTAAGAATCTCGTCGTCGTGCCCAGCGTTACATTGAAGATTTAGGGTTTTTGTTTTTATTTTTTTTTTTTTGTAATTTATTTTTACATATGAATATATGATGTTAGGGTTCTAGGCTTGGTTTCGTTTTTCATATTATTATTTGAAATAGATTTGATGTTAGGGTTTAGTTTTTAAGTTTCGTTTTTGGCTTTCATTTTTTTGTAATTCGTAATTAATCTGTTTCATTTTTGTTTTTGTATTTTTGTTTAGTCGTGTTGAGTTTGTTTAAATTTCTTCTTTGCATTAATTTCATTTATATTCCTTGTTTCTTTGGGATTTGTGTTTGTAATATTGAATATTCTTGTTTTGTATTAATGTTTTTAGTTAATTGATGTAATTTAAATTTATGATACGTAATAAGAATTTTTTTAGTATAGATTTTATTTTGTTATTTCAGATTTCCTTTTTTGGTATTTTCTGTAATTTAAAATAAAAAAGCATTGCATTCTAGTATGCTTTATTTTAGTGTTTAGTATGGAACTTAGTATTGCAACTGAACTCCTGCAAGTGCGAAGCCTGCAACTGCGGAGTGCGGTGCTTTTTAATTGGAATGTGCTTTAGTGATCCGGTTAATGCGTTAAAATCGGATAAGTTTCATAACAAGCTGATCGATTTAACCCATTAGCAGGATCGGTTGAGTGCGTCAGGAACCGCGTCACGGTCAGTCGGATCGAGATAAGCCTAAATTGACACGATCAGTTGGGCTTTTTCCACTAGTGAAGAAGCTGGGTGTTAAAAAGCTTTCTCATGTTTGGTAGAGTCCGGCTAGTTTGTACTCTATGCTACAAGGTATTCAATTATATTGGTGTCAAATTTTTTTTTTTTTGCTCCCAAGAAGGTGCTTAAAGAGATTCAAAATTTATGTAGAATATATTTATGTTTGGTTTGGATCTGCTTCAGGAAGCTTTAATTGCAGGATACTTTACGTACTCCAAAAGTTTATGGTGGCTTGAATTTCAAAGACTTACTTTGTTTGGAATAAAGCTGCAATTGCGAAGCTTTCCGGAGCTCTATCTGAGAAGCAAGATAGATTATGGATAAAGTGGTTGCATGCCTATTATGTCAAGCATCATGATATATGGCATATGACTCCCTCCTCAAGACTGTCTTGGGCTTTAAATAATTTTGAGGCTAGGGAGCATATTATTGAGGTCATTATGTTCATCTTGGGCATCCAGGGAAGTTCTCTATTAAGAATTTGTATAAGCATATGAGAGGTAAGCATGTTAATGTATCGTGGAGAAAGCTATAATAACAGCAGAGCTTCTTTCCTAAAGCTATCTTCATTGCTTGGATGATTTTTCATGGGAGGCTTAGTACCTAAAACTAAGAATCTGTTGATGGGGGGTTAGTCCCTGATAAGACATGTGTTCTTTGTAGAAGAGTTGAGGAGACAGTGGAGAATTTGTTCTTTGAGTATGTTATAGTGCTCATAACTGGAAGAGTTGTTTACAACTGCTGGGAATGAATAGGAATAGCCTCCCTTGGGAAATGAGGTGCAATTGATTATCGAAGCAGTAGAAGATCATAAGGTGCGAGACGACTTTACAGCATGTTGTTTTGTTAAGGCTCAATCTACCCGATATGGATTCTGAAAAAATAAAAAAGTTTTACTCAGAATCTATTGTCTCCACATCAGACTTTGAGGCTAATCATCTTTGTTGCTGGTAGAGTTGATTCTAAGCTCAGGAGCAAATTGCTAATGTAATTTTTGCTTTGTAGTATTTTAGTAGTTTGGAGTTATTTTTTGTTTTTGGTTTGTTGCTTAGAGCTTGCTTTGTAGGCTTGTAGTAGAGTGGGCTTGGGCCTGCTCAGGACAGTAGTTGCTGATTGGTATAGGGTTAGCAAATGAAGGACTCCTTTTCCCAACCCTTCCTGGAAGGTGGGGATTAAAGTACTAATGCTCCTCCTCCCTTTGCTTTTGTATGTGATGTTTTGGTTGTAATCCTTTTTTGTATCAATAATAACTTTGAATTGCCACAAAAAAACTTTTAAGCAGAAATATTTCAGGTGATTTTTGAGTCGAGGAGGAGGTTAGAAATGAATATTCGTACCAAGTCTTTTCGCGGGCCTTGATACCATGTGTGTTGATTTCTCTCTCCACCTATACAAATAAGTGATACAGAAACCTTCATTTTCCCCTTGTTTAAGAACCTCGAGCTCTCTAAGGGAGGTTTACGGTTGTGTGTTTGATTCATATTGCTTCATGAAAGCGGTATTAATATCTTACCAAACTTTGGTTTTGCTTGGGATCCAAGGAATAGAACCAATTTTATCAAATTAGGTCCCGATGACATCGGGAATACCATTGGGTACGGTTCGAGGTCAACTAATGTGATGATCATGGTTGCACGAAAGTTCCTTTGATGGTACTTTGGATTATCAGTAGGGTGGAATTTGGGGATGTCGGTTGCGGCGGAGAAATTTCGGGGAGTTTTCCCTTTAATTGGGTGTTATCAATTGGCTCATAATAGGAATTGGTATTGGTTATCCTATGAACAACACTCTTCATTTTTTTGTTAAATCTAGGGAAATTCACCGGACTCGACCTCTCAAGTCTTATAGCTATTTCTTTCATCATACTAGTAATCTTGGCTAAGGCTCTAGCCATTTAAACCTTGTTGCTCGGTATTTTGATGGACCACCCATTTCAATGTCTTTTGAATTACGCATTAATCATCTATGGAGACTTCCAGAAAGAAGAGGTGGAAAGAAAGAGATGAATGGAATGTATTTGCTTTACAAAGTTTGAAATTACGATAACAAATTAGCGTAACCTAAATGAATAATTTTTGT
>CANSZD010004041.1:0-148869 GCA_947648045.1 Beta corolliflora
GAAAAACTTAACTATCTAAATTTACAAACTTAATTGCTTTGCTATAAATTAAATAACAAAACCATATATAATAGAGATTGGAAGGATGTACACATATGTTGAAGAAGATTTATTGTTTTATTCTTATGTTTAAGGATACGACCAAGGAATTAGCCATTGCATTAATCGATTTCCAAGGATGAATAACCTTATGTTTAAGGACACGGGCAAGGAATTAGCCATTGCATTGATCGATTGATCGATTTCCAAGGATGAATAACCTTATGTTTAAGGACACGAGCAAGGAATTAGCCATTGCATTGATCGGTTTCAAGGATGAATAACCTTATGCTTAAGGACACGACCAAGGAATTCTTAGGACATGTCCGATTGTACGGAAGAGTAAAATCCCAATAGACGCACTTCTAACGACCAATCTCTAAGAAGATCCACGAATATCGCAAAAATATTTTCATTGATCGTTAATAAGGCTAAATCACTAGTTACTCTAAATTTTAATTAAGATTCCCACTTGTGGCTCTTTTTCCCACCTAAGGAACATGCTTATAGGCAACATAGTAATGTAATATATAAATGATTCATAAAATGTTTTACCATAAAAAAGAGGGAAAACAAAACACCAAGTCAGTGAATAGTTATAATACATTAATCTATGATAACTATCAAAAGCATGCAAGTAATTATGAAAATATATAATTATTTAGTCATGATAAGTTGATAACTCCATTAAGCATGTTTGTGGTAGAGAAAACTCTTATGAACATTATTTCCTTGAAAACTCATTTACTTCAACACGAAAGTGTACATGAACAGTATGTCGAACTAATAATTAATAGTTCAAATTTCAAACAATAAAAAATATATCAAAATAGGAAGCTTGAGATAAGATGAGAAAACTGACGATTAATTACCTTTAACAAAATATGCCGTCACAAAAAATTCAAGTACAATCATTATGTCCTCTTGCTATTCTTCTTGATTCCTCTTGTTTGGTGCACCTCTTTAACCATTAATTCTATACATCCCAGCAATCCCAACCAAGTGAAAAACAAAGATATCAGTCAAGAAAAAAAAGATATCACAATTCAAATCATTTTGGTATCTTCATAATAGACTTTTGATTTAGCTAGATATTACATTCTTCCAAAGAAAATCTTAAATATCCGAATTTCCAAACCTAATTGCAGCTATATATAATAGAGATTAGAAGGATGTACAGTGTTACCTGTAATTTTGTGATGCGTTGATGACTATTGCAATTGGTACTGCGGGTTGCCAAGATTATAAATTATACTTGCCTAGAATATGGGGGAAGTAAAGGAGGGTAATCTTTGCTTCCATTGCCATAATATTTTTTTTTTCATTTGTATGATTTGAAATTTGGAGATTTTTGGGTAATAGTAATTGGACTAATTGAAGAAAAGAACTAGAAAACTGAATATGGGAGAAGTCAAGGAGTTGCCCGTTATGATTTTGGTAAGAAGCGAAATTGAAGAAACATTTGCTTTTACGATGTTCATCCTACACGCACAAGTTGAGCATTTGTTTGGTCCTTTGAAAGCGATAGATAACTACAACCTAACTAAGCCACTAAATGCACTTGTAGAGTGTTGATCGTTCTTCATATTAATAAATGTCTGTGTACTTACGGTTGCGTTGTTCCTTAATGTCAAACTAAAACACTGCCCTAGGTTTTAAAATAAGAAAGCGTTTTTTAGCTACCCTACACTAAAATGAAACGTTACACAATTTTTTTTTTTTAATTTAGTTCATTTCATTAAAACTCATAAAAGAGTTAAAGGCATACAATGAAGTGCCAAGACTACAAACGTTACACAATTAGCTCGTATCAAACCGGTTTTGCATTCATCAAATACCTACAAAATGTTTATATTTATCCTTTTGTTCAGTTTTAATTTCACATTGTTCTTCACGGTTGCCTTGTTTTAATTTACACCATAAGAAAATAAAAAGGACATCCTAAATGTCAAATAAAAAACGCTCCCTAATGCTTATGAAATGGAGTATGATACGGTCGTTCTAGAAGAGGTGCCTTTTAGCAAAATTTAACAAAAGGATAAAGATAAACATTTTCTAGGCATTAAAATAAGAAAGCGTTTTTTAGCTACCCTACACAATTAATCCTATGCGTCGGATTCCATTGTGTTGTGTAGAATGTCTTGCCTCCTTATGAATCAATACCCATTCTGTTGTTCGTTTTTCGAGCATCGCTATTATTTTAGGCAATTACTTACCAAAAAAAAATTTATTTTAGGCAATTACCCATAATATCTTAGGACACGACCCAAGATATAAATTTCTTAACTGAAAGGGATTTTTATCGGCAGCCTTTTAGGTTATCATGTATATCTTTAGTCATTATTCTAGGGATCACATCTTCGTCTAAACAGGTAGAATTACGGTGACTATTACAATAAATATCAGTACTAGCTAATGCAATAGGAAAATAGGAAAAAAGGGAAAATAATTTGAAAATAGAAGAAAATACAAAAAGCACTCATGCAAGGCAAAGACGTAATAGAGTTGTAGACTAGGCAGTCAAAGAGCTTATATGGTCTAATCACATTACTTGCAAGAGTTCATTATAAAAGAGAGCATTGAATAAAAAAAATTAATGCAAGGCAATAAAAGGCCTAGTAGAGTAGTAGACTAGTAGGTAGTCTAAGAACCTATAGGAGTTCATTAATTGGCAAAGAAGGCTTGCGATACAATATCCTAATACAATATATATTATCAATGCTACTATACATAATACTTTTCCATAGTATCAACTATTGATGCCGGTTATATATATCAAACCGGTTTTGCATTCATCAAATACCTACAAAATGTTTATCTTTATCCTTTTGTTCAGTTTTAATTTCACATTGTACTTCACGGTTGCCTTGTTTTAATTTACACCATAGAAAATAAAAGGACATCCTAAATGTCAAATTAAAACGCTCCCCTAATGCTTATGAAATGGAGTATGATACGAATTAGTGCTATAAGAGGTGCCTTTTAGGATTTCATCTCTTCCATGTATAGCATATTCTCTAGAATATTATTAGCATAATATCTTTATTTCCAGTATTAGTTGTTATATCTGGTACTATATAAGGTGTACTTACCATACTATTTGATTAGTGTTTTTTAATCAATGCTCTTTCTATAATGATATGGGTAAACAAAGTTTTTTCCATGTACAGATTATTTGGTATCTACTACGAACATTATTTTATATAATTAAGTCATTATTCTTGGGGTCATTTGTCGTGAAAAATTGGTATAGTTTCAAATTAATCACCAATATAATCACATCTTCAGCTAAACAGGTTAGACGGTGCCTACTACAATAAATATCAGCAGTAGCTCATTTTTACAAAGATCTACAGTGATCTTGACTTAGGAAGTTGAAATAGAGAAACTGCATTAAATTAGAGAAGGTAGATTGATAAAAATGGAAGTGACACGTGATGTACACATACACTTATAACAATGGCTACTCGAGTGCATTTAATGGCTTAGTTAGGGTGTAATAATGTTTTCTGCTACTCCATCGCATAGGAACATCCGTTGTACATATGCGTGTAGGAACATCAGCTTACTTCGATGTAAAAGCACTTGGTGGTGATGTTTGTCTTTGTTATTGGGTTTCCGTTTGTTCTTTGCGGGATAGACATTGAATCTTAATGTTAGCAAAAGCAAACCTTTATGTAACTAGTGATCATAGTCTTATTATCAACCCTAAAACGCTTAGTCTTATTATCAACCCTAAAAGGCTTACGAAGTACAGTATTGTTTTGAGTTTTGACTATCCAAATACGGTGTTCATCCTACACGCATAAGTTGAACAGTTGTTCCTATTCCATGGAGCAGAAGATAACATTGTTACACCCTAACTCAGCACTGTTGATTTTTCTCCATAAACTAATTTATAAATCATCCATGATTTATGCCTATTTTCATTGTACTACCTACATCTGTTTTTTTAGTTGACTTATTTCGCTTGGGCACACATGCCAATGCACTATTTTAAACCTTTATATTTCTAATTATCAATACGAAAAAATTACAAAAAGTTGATATTATGAAAATATACATTGAGAAGAATCTAACAAGATCCCAACATGACTATTTTTCCCTCAGAAAACATTACATAAACACCTAATGGCATTAAATGGTGACCTAAAAAAACGTAAGAAATAATCTTATCCTAAAATCACATTTCATAGTTATTAACCCATTAAATTCACCAGATTACAAACACAATATCTGGAAATATGGATGAAACCCCCGGACTATAGTGGCTCACCATGGGATAATAAGCCGATAAGGTACGAGGGATGACGTTTTTGTATTTCTTGGAATGATTTATTCGGAGAGAACAATTGAAACAAACGATCGATCAATAAACCCTCCGACGCTCTGTATCTTGGGCCTATTTGGTTGGATGAAACCCTCTAACCACTACTTTGAATGAGATAACGTCTAATAATCACCATTGGTGTCTCTTAATTAGGAATGAATACACGACATTATTGCATTGGTCGATTTAAGCACATGACCCAACACTTAAGGCTTAGAACACCGTACGACTTAATGTGGAAATCAAATAATAGGTAGATTTCCTAAGGGTCATGTCCTAAGATATTTAGGGTCATGTCTTTAAATAATAGCGACCAACACAATGACTATTGATTCATATATAGGAGACAAGACATTCTACACAACACTATGGCTCTTGCGTCTCGGTATGGATGAAACCCCCGGACCATAGTGGCTCACCATGGGATAATATGCCGATAAGATACGAGGGATGATGTTATTGTATTTCTTGGAATGATTTATTCGGAGAGAACAATTGAGACAAACGATCAATAAACCCTCTGACGCTCTGTGGTTGATGAATAGTGCCAAAAAGCAAATGGTGCAACGAAAAAATACGGAGATAGTATTTAATCAAGACGAATCTTTATTTCGTAGTAGAAATTAGAAAGCGTGTTTTAGCTACCCACATTCTAAGTTAAACAATTATTCTGTGTCAAAACTGTTTTCCTATCAGCAAATGTAAACATGCGCGTAACTTATTTTTGTCTTTCTTTTGCGTAAAATAATACATAAATAATTGGGGAGAAACTTTTGACGTGCTGATACCCCCTGTCTCCGTGTTCACAAGTCCTGATATAAAACTCACTTGCATCTATGCGGCGCGCGGGATCGAATCCTTTGAAGGCGAGCAGAGTATCTCCATTTTTGTAATTTTGTTCTGGGCAGCGTAAGATTTTTTTAGATCATTATATTATTATTTTTATTATCTATTTTTTGCCCATTTCTGCGTTATTTACAATTATTATTAACCACATAAAATGATATTTTTAACCCAAATATGACAGATTTCTCTTTAAACGTTTTGATCCATGAAAAACGTGTTTGTACACAAACGTCAATAAAGGATGTTTGATCCATGACAGACGCTTTTAGGGCACGTTTGGGCCAAGGCCCATATGCCTTCTTAAACGCTTGTTCCGCGGTGCAAACGTCTACTAAAGACGTTTATACCATTGAATTATTATTTTGAATTATTATTAACCACATATTGTTACTAATGATATTTTGATCCCAAACATGACAGTTTTTTCAAAATTAATACAATAAATATCAATAGGGATGAAACCCCCGGACCATAGTGGCTCTCCATGGGATAATAAGCCGATTAGGTACGAGGGGTGACGTTATTGTATTTCTTTGAATGATTTACACGGATATATCATTTGAGACAAACGATCAATAAACCCTCCGACGATCTGTATCTTGGGCATATTTGGTTGAATTAAACCCTATAACCACTACTTTGAATGAGATAACGTTCAGCACAAATTAACGATAAGAAACATCATCGGCTATTCCATCCGGATGTAAATGAACAATGTAAATAGTAGTAGCCTTTTTAAATAAAGCAAATAAAAATTTCCAAACATCCCCTATAAAATCACTAAACACTTGTTAGTTTTTTCTTGAATATCCAAAGTACTTGTAAGAAGAAATGAAAATCTGATAAATCATCAGCTAGGATAAGGATGTCCGTAAATAACATTTTCAACTGCATCCGCGAATCCATAATCACCAGCTTCATTTTTGTCATACGCCAAAGCATCCACCAAACTACGGTTATTTCACCAAATACCCCTGACAAATAAATTTATTCACCAAATACCCCCACTTTTTTCAAAATTCACCAGATACCCCTGACCTTTAAAAAAATTCACCAGATACCCTTTTGTTGGATCGACGTTAGTCCTCCGTTAGCTTTTATTTACAATTTTGCCCTAAGTCAACCTAATTAGCCTAAGTCAACCTAATTAGCCCTAAGTCAACCTAATTAATCCTAACTAACCCTAAACCTCCCTCTCCCTAACCCACCCCCACCCCCCAACCCCACCCCCACCTGCCTCCACCACCACCCCCAACAACCCCGGCCCCACCCGGATCCCCCTCCCTCCCCCTCCCCACGCAGCTTCCCTCCCTGCAGCCCCCCTCCCCATCCCCTTTCCGGTAACCCAACCCCCTCTCCCCTCCCACGCAGTTTCCCTCCCCGACCCTCTCCCCATCCCCTTTCCGCTGACCCCACCCCCCCCTCGCGCGGCTCCCCACCCCCCTTCCACGCATCCCCCTCCCACGCATCCCCCATCCCCCTCTCACGCAGCTCCCCCTCCCCAGATCCCACCACCCCCGCATCAACCGACGAGATCGAGTGAGTGTAGGAAGGGAGGCGCCGCGAGGAAAGGGTGGGGGCTGCGTGGGGTTGTTTGGGGGTGGGGGTGGGGGGTGGGGGTGGGGGAGGGTGGTGGGGGGGGGTGGGGGAGGGTCGAAAGGGGGGGAGTGGGGGGGGGGAGGCCGAGGAGTCGGGGTGGGGGAGCTGCGGAGGTGCGGGGTGGGGGGAGAGGTGGGGATGCGCGGGGGAGGGGGAGTGGGGTGGAGGTTGTGGGGGGTGGGGATGGGGGTGGGGGGGGGGGTGGTGGGGTGGGGGTGGGGTGGGAGGGTGGTGGGCTTGGGGGTGGTTTTAGGGTTAGTTAGGGTTTTAGGGTTAGTTAGAGTTTTAGGGTTTTTAGGGTTTTTTAGGGTTTAATTAGGGTTTTTTAGGTTAATTAGTTAATTAATTAACGGAACACTAACGTCCGTTAGCCAAAAAGGGCATTTTTGGTATTTTTTAAAATGTCAGGGGTATCTGGTGAATTTTTTTAAAGGTCAGGGGTATTTGGTGAATTTTGAAAAAAGTGGGGGTATTTGGTGAATAAATTTATTTGTCAGGGGTATTTGGTGAAAAAACCGACCAAACTATTGTGTTCCCATTGTCCTACCCGGGTTGCACTTGGATTCCACTCTACCTCTTCACCATGGGAAATTATGTCTAGATAGATAAGCTGTACAAGTAATCAAGGAAAACTATTATTGGTTATTAGATGTATGAAAATATTAAAAATGTAAATGAAATTTTACAGCAATATGTTCCCTCGTTGATAAGAATGTAGGCTAGCCAATCCAATACGTACTTTCCCTGTTTAGATGTGTAAAACTTTGACTTGTAGTAGGCTAGCCAATCCAATACGTACTTTCCCCAGTTGAACTCCCTGGCAGTTTTGGCCTTGCCCAAAACATAAAGATGTTTAGGACTTACCCATCCACATTTCTTAGTTGGACAAAGTAGGATTCCTAGTGCGTAAAGGAGGAAATGTTTCTGGAACGCTTCTTTGTCGCTGACCTCAAAGGTTACCATTTCGAGCAATTATGTTTCTCTAATTGCACCATACTTAGTTGTCTTTTCGTATTCACTCTTAAATCGTTTGCAAATCTCCTTTCTGGTATGAGTTGGATAATAGAGGTCACCACCTGAAGGTATGCCTAGTAATACTCATCCTACCATGTTGTCATCGACAGTAAAAAGCCTCGATATTTTATGATCGAATTTGTGTGTTATCCAAAATCCAAAACGCAGATCAATGTCATACACCGCAATCTTCAACAAATTCTTAAAACCCATCTCTTTAACCCACAGGACTTGTTTTTTAGTCAATTTAGAAACAAGACTACCAAATTTGCTAACATCCCAACCCATCCCAGGATTTAAAGCAGGATGCCTGGATACTTCTCCAATAGGTGAACCACAGGACGATGGGTGGTAATCTGATGATCTGGGTGGGCTTGGTTTCTCAGTTCCTTTCTCGGGGGTGTGTTTGGGTCGGCTTGGTTCTTCGGTTCCTTTGTTGGGGGTGTGTTGGGCTAAATTTTGAATGACCAAAGCAGGATGCGTGGATACTTCTTCAATAGGTGAACCAGGAGACGATGAGTGGTAATCGATGATTTGGATGGGCTTGGTTTCTCGGTTCCTTTGTCGGGGTGATGTCCTGGGTTGACTTGGTTCCTCGGGTCCTTTATTGGGGGTGTGTTCGGCTAAATTTTGAATGAACAAATTCATGAACGTCAATTTTGTTGTGTCGTTCTTTAGATAGTAGAAATCGTCAGAATTATCAACCTTATTTAGCGACCAACTCAGATTAGATATGAGGGGTACATACCAAATTTTAAATTTCTCATAGCCTAACCCAAAAATCAGGTTTTCCACATTTTCCTGTGTGAAATCCTCGTGAGTATATCTATACGATACGTGTTTTCCATTTTTGTATTCTCGTTGTGGATGAAAAACTAGTTTTCCACCATACCATATAAAAACCGTATTGTCTTATGAATCTTTGTTAAATCAAATAAATTTGAATTATAATGCAATCCATAATTAGGTTTTCCATACATCACTAAAGATTTATAATGCAATTCGTAATCCATAATTAGGTTTTCCATACATCCCTAAATTATAAACCATATTACTGTGCACAATTGTGATGTAAAATTTTAAAACGCTGAATAAAATATAGTTCATTAATACTAACCTGGAAGATATAGGATTCATGCTTGTTCGTTAATGGTTGGAACTTCAACTTATTGATACTGACTTGCAGATCTGTCGAATGCTTATGGTATGGTGGTTGAAAGAGACTATATCTAGAAGAAAGGGCGGTTTTTCTTTCTTGTTCGGAAACCAATTTCCCTAATGATGGAAAACATGGAGGTTAAAGGGTATTTTTGTCTAGCAGTTTGTTTTCGGAAACTAGGTTCGCAAGTTGCACGGCAAGTTTATTGTTTTGTAAATTTAACATGTTACGTCATTTCCCCTAAAGTAAGCGTTTATATTTAATAAACACTAATCTTTATTTCGTACTCCAAAGTAGAAAGCGTGTTTTAGCTACCCTACGTGCAAAGTTAAACATTAATTCTGTGTCAAAAATGTTTTCTTGCTAGCAAATATCAAAATAAGCCCATCAAATGTTTGTCGTGCATTTCTCAACAGTTATATAATGCAATTGGGGAGAACTATTTTTGAAGGGGACTCACTTGAGACGTGCTGATACTCCCCGTCTCCGTGGTCACTAGACTTGATAGCAATCTCATATGCAACTTTGCGGCGCGCGGGATCGATGACCTATTTTTTTGAGAAGTTTATGGATTTTTAATTGATTATTATTTATTTCAAGATTTCCAATTTGTTGATAAGTCTTAAAATTAATGTCACTTTTTAGGCATTTGGGCCTAAAATTACTTCCTTAGATTTATTATCCATTTTATGAACAACAACCAAGTCTGCAATTGGTACATGATATGGAAGTATAAAGAAATGACATAAATCGTAATTATTTCACTGATTGAAATAAGATATCTTACTGATATAACATCTTTAAAAAGATGTCTCTTGACTTAGAGATAAGTACACAATTCCTAGGACGGAGTCAAGACATGTACTACCATTAAAATTACTTGATCTATCCGGCAAGGAGATGAGTAAAACTAATGATGATTTAAGGTTCTCCCTCTTCACCAACATCAGGGACGTTATCATCTGGATGATCTTCTAGGAATAAAGGGATGTTATCTTCCCTTATAGGACAAAGACATTTGTACTGTATAAGTTTTTTCCAACTTTGATCCTCATATTGGATCAGTCTGGATTTTCTATTGAAAACACCCAGGCTGCCCTCATTGATCAGGGACCTATTGTACTTCAATTCAATATCAGGAGGAAAGTGTTGTTTTAAAATACATTTTCCCCATGCCTTGCAGATACTTAATTGCTTCAACAATTCCTCCTTCTCCACTTTAGGCCAGAAATTCAGCGCTAGGAAATCTATGTCATTTCCTATAGTAGCAGCACTGGACCCTTGCTCTTTCAAGTCCCTAGATTGGACCTTTAGATCCATTCCAAAGAGCTTGATGAGTTTGGAATTCCATTTTTTCATTTCTTCTTCCTTGAATTCTTCCCAGTCTTCTCTTGAAATGTCTCTAATACATCCATGCTCCTTGCATTCTCCCGGATAGAGTGATGGAGTAACAATTTATTGATTCGCCATCCTCAAGACCTTTCTTCGGGTTTTGAATATGAAACAGAGTTTTTAGGAATGAAGAATTTATGAGTTAAAATAAAGTATTTATAATAGTATCATGATAACTGTCATTTTTATTGGAAATTCTTCAGTTATCATAATACTATTATGATAACTGAAGAATTTCCAATAAAATTGCTTCTACAACCCAAAAACTAATTATCGTGATAAAATATATTTGTATCTAGTCTTTTATGACTGAGTAAAAGTATAAATAAAAAATTGATTGAGTAAGAACCACATCACATGAATATGAGAAGAGAGTGTGAGAGAGAGAGATAATTAGTGGAGGGATTCACATCACATGGTTCGAAGAGGTAAATTATCCATTTATGATAAAAAAAATTGGGACTTTTTGAATTAAATCGGTCATAGTTAAAACCATATGGTTCGAATCGGTCATAGTTAAAAAAAATTGGTATTGTTGGCAAAAATTGGTCATAGTAAATATGAGAAGAGAGTGTGAGAGAGAGAGATAATTATCCATTTACGGTAACAAGCTAATTATTTATGAATGGACGAAAAATAGTGTACAAGATAATTATTTGAGGACAGATGGAGTATATACAAACATATTATCACATAATGTTACAAATCAAATGAAAATATAACAGTAAGAATGAATGTTAAACATTTGCATTAATAACACAACCAATCAACCATAGATCGAATGATAGTTTGAACAATAATTTAATTTTTTGTTGCTTGGTCGTGTTGGGCTACCGGATTGTCAAGTGTAATAAGCCCCGAAGTTGGACAATTATCGTTCACATTCTCATCATCACTATCCACTTCCATTTCTTTAACAAATTCATTGAACTGACTTGCAATATCAGGGATAGTATTCGAGTTCCCCAAAATGTTTCTGACTTGGGCGGACCCAATGTAATTACGAAGGAGTTCTAAGAACCCCCTAAGTTGGCGATAAAGTTCCCTATGTATTTTCTGGACGTCTTCCATTCCAGCCTTCCAGTTACAAATTTTGCCAATCTCATGAGGACACATGAAATCACCATTAATAGCCCGCAGCAACACATCATGCTTCTCGCATCTTAACATCATTTCACTTACCTTAAGCGAACCAAGCACTTGCTCTACCATTGACATGAATGCGGAGTACTAACATTGCAGCTTACATAATCTATCTACGGAAAACTCGTACTTGTACCATGTTGGGAGTAAGTCTGCCACGAAATTATTGGTTTATTTTTACAGGAACACGAAAAAACTTTTTCATATGCAGTTATTTAATTACAACAACAAATCTACATACCTTAATTATATTAATTTTAAAAATGTGGTTTTTTTATTAATACCTTAATTACATACCTTAAGTATATAAATTTTTGCCAACAGCAACAAATATACATACCTTAAGTTTATAAAAAACTGGAATAGTTGGGTCGCCATGACGAGTATAATAGTTGATGTTATTTTTACATGAATTAAATGAGTGGCAAATTGACTTTGTATAAATATTGTTTTCACTTTGACTGCATTTCAAATAGGGTTACATTCAAATACATATAATAGGGTTACATTTTTTCATATAACTGTAGTACATGAGCCATAAGGTTATGAGGAAAATATAATATGCCCCATTTAATTACTCTACTTAAATTTAATTACCAGCTGAATATAACAAAAATATGCAGATGCATGGATGATAATGACGGTGAAATCTGGAAATCGTCACATAACACTACTTTCATATGTAAATAACTACGATAATAAATAAACAATTAAGGAAAAATTTACCAAAGCTTACTTCACATCCATGTTTCATCCTCCACATAATGCGTGTTTTTGCTGGAGGGCAACACTCTATGTTACACCCGTTCATCTCCATGAAGTTCGGATCACTTGAAAATTATAAGTATACCTTAAAGTTTTAGGAGAAGAGTAACCTTTTACTATTTGATAATTAGGAGAAGGGTAACCTTTATTTGTTTGTTTGGATACATAATGGATGAAACAAAGGATACTCTCTCCAATTTAGGAAAAGAGTAGATCATAAGATATTGGCAGTTGGAATATTAACAAACCATTTATTGTATGTTTATCTCTCCAGACTTAATTAAGAAGTGACATTGTACAAGTGCCTAGCCATTATGTCCTTATAGGGTTTACCTGTAATTATATATCCTATAATACAAATGATATGAGTACATTTATTATTGTCTAATACTATTTGTTGAAAATCAATTAGAATTTAATACCTCCTATGAATCAAAAGCCATTGGATTGGTCATTTATTAAGCATGACATTGATTTTAGGCCATGACCTAGACTATATAAGGACATGACCTAAGAAAATTTACCTATAACTACATTTTCTATAATATAAATGAGTTGAATACATTTATTATTGTCTAACCTTAACCTTATGAGCGCTTATACAAAATATATTGGACTCTAAATAAATTTTTAACTTTGCATATCCGTGTAGTATCACTTTTTTTAGTATCACTTTAAATTTGTAAATTTGCATATCAGTTTAGTATCAATGTAGGTTAGCTAAAGATAATTGCATTTTTTATTGATAATAATTACAATTGTTAATACAATTGTATTATTATCACATATAATAATTACAATTGTATTAGTATTAATTAAGGATCAAAGAGGCCCAAGCAGAACAACACTATACGATAATTTCATTCAATGCTCTTAGACCACCTACTACTCAACTAGGCCTTTCATTGCCTTGCGTTATTAGTGTTTTTTATTCAATGCTCATTTTATAATTATATGGGTAAACAAAGTTTTTTCCGTGTATAGATTATTTGTTGACATTAGTTTATCTACTACGAACATTATTTTGTATAATTAAGTCATTACCCTTGGGGTCATTTGCCGTGAAAAATTGGTTTAATTTCAAATTAATCACCAATATAATCACATCTTCAACTAAACAGGTTAGAAGGTGCCTACTACAATAAATATCAGTAGTAGCTCATTTTTACAAAAATCTACAGTTATCTTGACTTTAGGAACGAAGTTGAAATAGAGAAACTGCATTAAATTAGAGAAGGTAGATTGATAAGAATGGAAGTGACACGTGAAGTACACATACATTTAAACTCAAGAGTGCATTCAATGGCTTAGTTAAAGTGTAATAATGTTTTCTTCTACAACATGGCATAGGAACAGCTGTTGTACATATGCCTGTAGGAACATCAGCTTACTTCGATATAAAAGCACTGGTGGTGTTGTTTGTCTTGGTTTTTGGGATGGGTTTCCCTGTTTGCTGCAGGATGGACATTGAATCTTAATGTAAGCAAAAGCAAACCTTAAATGGTATGCAATGTAACTAGTGATCTTAGTCTGATTAACAAGATCCCAACATGATTATATTTTTTCCTCAGAAAACATAACACAAACACCTAATGGCATTAAATGGTGACCTAAAATAAACGTCCATATTCATTATTAAAGAGGCAAAATATTCACTGAAAAAAACCGTCCATATTCAGAACTACCTCTTTTCACCTCCCTCTTTGTCAAGCCAAAAGTATCTAAACAAAGCAACCCTCTCAATGGATCCTAAAATTGCCGAGCATGTCAATAAAATTATTGAGATCACTTTTGAATTTTTGGAGTATTGGTCCACTATTGATGAGAAGATTTCGGGTTCTCTTGATAAATTACATAAATTAGAAGAAGAAGAAGGTAAAGAAACCATGGGTTACATTGGTCAAATTATATATTTTCGTAATCAAATTGAATATCTTTGCACAATAAGCAAATAATATTGTTAAATATTTGGATGCTATATTGAAGAAGTGATGTTTGAAGACGGTTTCTATATCTATGATTATTGTGGCTAAAAATAATGAGTTAGTATTAACTCGAGTTCTTAGTTTTAGTCGTACGCGTGTGTTTTTTAATTATTAATCGTTTATGATGTTAAAGTTTATTATGGTATTATGTTAGTTGTATCTTTTATCATCATTAATATAATATATTATGTTGTTTTAATTTTTTATCTATATTACGTTAAATGCGATTTTATATATTTTTTTTAATGCGGTATTTGATATTATACGATTTTTATGAAAAAAAAAAAGGAAATAATCTTATCCTAAAATCACATTTCATAGTTATTCACCCATTAAATTCACAAGATTGCAAACACAATATCCGAAAATATATTTGTAGAAAAATATTATAAGGACACGTCCTAAGATTTCTGGAACATTTCCTAAAATAAATGCGATCCTCAAAAAACAACCAAATAAATTAATATTGATTAATAGAAAGCAAGAAACTGTACACAAAACAATGGATTCCACTATCACAACCCCGAACAATGCAAGTTTTTATTTATTGTGGGTAGTCTACCCGGTGGGTAGACAAAGTTTTTACCTAAGGTAATGTCCTATGATATCATAGGTCATGTCTTTAAATATAAGCGACCAACACAATGACTATTGATTCATAGGAGACAAGACATTCAACAAAACACAATGGCTCTTGCGTCTGAGTATATATGGATGAAACCCCAGACCATAGTGGCTCACCATGCGATAAAAAGCCGATAAGGTACGAGGGATGATGTTGATGTATCTCTTGGAATAATTTATTCGGAGAGAACAATTGAGACAAATGATTAATAACCCTCCGATGCTCTATCTTGGGCATATTTGGTTGGATGAAACACTCTAACCACTACTTTGAATGAGATAACCACTACACGACATTATTGCATAGGTCGATTTAAGCCCAACACTTTAGGCTTATAATACCATACGACTTAGGGCCCGTTCTGTTCAGCTTATTTTATCTTATATACGATCTTATAAGATAAGATAAGATAAGATAAGATAAGATAAGATAAGATAAGATAAGATAAGATAAGATAAGATAAGATAAGATAAGATAAGATAAGATAAGATAAGATAAGATAAGATAAGATAAGATAAGATAAGATAAGATTAGATAAGATAAGATTAGATAAGAAATGATAAGATAAAATAAGATGTTAGATACACACAATGAACTATCTTATAAAAAATAAGATAAGATCAGATAAGATTTTTTTATAAGATAAAATAAGACTTGAATAAGTTGAACGGACCCTTAATGTGGAAATCAAATAAGGAGACGTCCTAAGATTTCTTGGGACATTTCCTAAAATAAATGTGATCCCCAAAAAACAACCAAATAAATTACTATTGATTCATAGAATGCCAGAAACTCTACACAAAACAATGAATCCGGACTAGTGGATATAATAACAAATTTGATAAGGTTGGCATGTGTAAAGTCGAGTCTTGTTTAGGAACGTCTTTTAATATATTTGTATATATATATATATAAATAGAAAAAGAAAAAAAAAGGGGAACTACCTACTTTAATTTAAAAAAATAGAAAAAGGAAAAATAAAAAGGGAACTACCTAATTAATTAAAAAAAAAAAGATGAAAAGATGAAAAAGACACTACAAAAATAACAGTGAGTATTTACAACATAGTCAGTTACTTCTCTCTGAATTAACTTTTTGTAAAAAATTTTAAATATCCCTAATTTAGTAGGATAAACTGATTAAAAGTTTAAAAATCCCTAATTTATTAGATGTAATTAGCAATCAATCTAATTTTCTACATGTTTTCGCACGCATCGCCCGCATATAAAACTAGTATATATATATGCCAAGAGGGATAGGAGTATAGAACACCAAAAAATAGAAAAAAGAAAAAAAGAAAAAGGGTAACTACATACTTTAATTAAGTAAAATAGAAAAAGGAAAAATAAAAAAGGAAACTACCTAATTAAAGAAAAGAAATAAAAAGATAAAAAAAGCACTACAAAAAGAAAACAGTGAATATTTACATGATATAACTGATTAAAAACTCAAAATCTCTAATTTATTATATGTACTTAGAAATTAATTTAACTTTTTACATGTTTTCGCATGCATCGCATGCATATAAAATTAGTATTGCCCAATTCACCCCTAATAACCAAAGAAAACTACTAATTGCATTCACTCATTTTTTTTTAAGAAAAGAGAAAAAAAAAGGATCCCTACAACTGCAAATCAGTTACATCTGCACCAATTTAAACAAAAAATAAAAAAACGACGATTAAATTAAAAACTTCCACAAAATCGCTTACACGCGATGTCACGCACGCATCGCGTGCAAAAGATACTAGTATTAGACTATTAGTACAGATAAAGTAGAAAACGTATTTTAGATACCCTGTTCTAAGTTAAATATTTATTACGTGTCACAACTATTTTTATGTCAGCAAATATAAAATACGTGTATCTTATTTTTGGCTTGCCTTTAAGGACAATATTACATAAACAATTGGCGAGAAATATTTGACGTGCTGAAAACCCCTGTCTCCGTGGTCGCTAGTCCTGATATGAAAATCATATGTTCCAAAGCAACGCGGGATCGATCCCTCTTGAATGCGAGTTGAGTAGGTTTATTTTTTTTTGTAATTTTATTCAAGGCAGTGTAATCCTTTTATTTGTTTATACGGTAATATACATTTTTTTATTATCTATTTGTTGCCCATTTCTACGTTATTTTGAATTATTATTAACCACATATTGTTACTAATGATATTTTTAGTATTCTATATGTGAACTCCTGACCCTTTGGTGTCCACCCTCTTTGCCAAATTACCCCTAATAACCAAAGAAAATTACTAATTGCATTCACTCATTTTCTTAAGAAAATAGAAAAAAAATGGACGAAACCCTCTAACCACTACTTTGAATGAGATAACGTCCACTAATCACCATCGGTGTCTCTTAATTAGGAATGAATACACGACATTATTGCATTGGTCGATTTAAGCACATGACCCAACACTTTAGGCTTAGAACACCATACGACTTAATGTGGAAATCAAATAATAGTTAGATTTCCTTAGGGTCATGTCCTAAGATATTTAGGGTCATGTCTTTAAATAATAGCGACCAACACAATGACTATTGATTCATACATAGGAGATAATACATTCTACACAACACAATAGCGTACGACTTGCGTCTCGATATGGATGAAGGCCTCGGACCACATATATAGGGTCATGTCTTTAAATAATAGCGACCAACACAATGACTATTTATTCATACATAGGAGATAATACATTCTACACAACACAATAGCGTACGACTTGCGTCTCGGTTATGAAGGCCCCGGACCACAGTGGGGATCACCATGGGATAATAAGCCGATAAGGTACGAGGGATGACGTTATTGTATTTATTGGAATGATTCATTCGGAGAGAACAATTGAGACAAACGATCAATAAACCCTCAGACGCTCTGTATCTTGGGCATATTTGTATGGATTAAAGCCTCTAACCACTACTTTGAATGAGATAACGTCCAATAAACACTACATTTACCATTGTCTAAACCTATGTGTTTATCATTGGGTTGGTTGTCGTTTATTGAGCATGGCAATAATGTTAGGTCACGACCTACGTACGCTACGTTAGGACTTTTATTAGATCAAATGGTAAACCATACATTTTTGTTGATTATCTATTTTTTCGCCTATTTCTACGATATTTTAAATTATTATTAACCACATGTTGTGAGTCATATCCTGAAGCATTTGCCACGCGCATATATCGACCAATGCAATTGATAATGTTTTTATGTAATGACCCAGGAAACCTTAGGACATGTCCTTATAAAATTTACCTATAATTATATTTCCTATAATGCACATGATATGAATACATTTATTATTGTAAAATCAAATGTGTTCAACATGAAATAGAATCTAATGCCTCCTATGAATCAATAGCCATTGGATTGGTCGTTTATCGAGCAACAACCTTATGTAGCTATATGTACGAATGGACATTTTTTTTAATCTAAAATAATTGAGGTTCTTTTGTAGTTGTTATTATCTTTTTAAATTGAAGGTGATCTATTTTGAACTGTTCAATAAAGTCGCTGAAAATTTTGGTTAATTTGTAACATTTCATATCGTAGTAGGAAAGCTTAAAAATGCTTTCTGGTACCACATAAAGATTTAACTTTTCATATAAAGACTAAAGTAATAATAATAACACAACCAATCAACCATAGATCGAATAATAGTTTGAACAATAATTTAATTTTTTGTAGCCTGGTCGTGTTGGGCTACCGGATCGTCAAGTGTAATAAGCCTCAGAGTTGGAGAATTATCGTTCACATTCTCATCATCACTATCCACTTCCATTTTCTTAACAAATTCATCAATCTCGGTCAAAAACTTGTCAACTTCTTCAAACTGACTTGCCATATCAGGGATAGTATTCGAGTTCCCCAAAATGTTTCTTACTTGGACGGACCCAATGGAATTACGAAGGAGTTCTAAGAACTCCCTAAGTTGGCGATAAAGTTCCCTATGTATTTCGTGGATGTCTTCCATTCCAGCCTTCCAGTTACAAATTTTGCTAATCTCATGAGGACACATGAAATCACCATTAATAGCCCGCAGCAACACATCATGCTTCTCGCATCTTAACATGATTTCAGTTATCTTAAGCGAACCAAGCACTTGCTCTACCATTGACATGAATGCGGAGTACTGACGTTGCAGCTTACATAATCTATCTACGGAAAACTCGTACATGTACCATGTTGGGAGTAAGTCTGCCATGAAATAATTGGTTTATTGTTACGGGAACACGAAATATCTTTTTCATATGCGGTTATTTAATTACAACAACAACAAATCTACATACCTTAATTATATTAATTTTAAAAATGTGGTTCTTTTTATTAATGCGTGAAAAACATGGAACATTTAAAATAGCTGATGTTAATTTTACAATTATTTTATTACAACAGCAACAAATACACATACCTGAATTACATGACCCTTACCTTTATAAATTTTTGCCAACAACAACAAATATACATACCTTGCGTGAAAAACATGGAACATTTAAAATAGTTGATGTTAATTTTACAATTATTTTATTACAACAGCAACAAATATACATACTTAGGTTATGAGGAAAATAAAATATGCCCCATTTAATTACTGTACTTAAATTTAATTACCAGCTGAATATAACAAAAATATGCAGATACATGCATGATAATGACGGTGAAATCTGGAAATCGTCACATAACACTACTTTCATATGTAAATAACTACAATAATAAATAAACAATTAAGGAAAAATTTACCAGAGCTTATTTCACATCCATGTTTCATCCTCCACATAATGCGTGTTTTTGCTGGAGGGCAACACTTTATGTTATACCCGTTCATCTCCATGAAGTTCGGATCACTTGAAAATTATAAGTATACCTTTAAGTTTTAGGAGAAGAGTAACCTTTTACTATTTGATAATTTGGAGAAGAGTAACCTTTATTTGTTTGTTTGGATACATAATGGAAGAAACAAAGGATACTCTCTCCAATTGAGGGAAAGAGTAGATCATAAGATATTGGCAGTTGGAGTATTAACAAACCATTTAATGGAAAGAAGTGACATTGTATAAGTGCCTAGCCATCATCTCCATCGGTTGTGCAACTAAAAATGAACCATTTTATAATGTGCGAAGAAAATATAAGGACACGGCGAAAATGAAAATAAAACGCAGGCCTGAACATCAATTAAAAAAGGGACATAATCTGCTTGCCCGCATGAGAAATCAATCCCGCGCCGCATAGGTGCATAGGAGTTTCTCATCAATATTACTGACCACGAAGAAAGGGATATGAGAACATATAATAGTTTTCCCCAATTGATTATGTAATACAGTTGCTAAATGCACGACAAACATTTGATCTGCGTATTTGATATTTCCTAAAGAGAAAACATATTTGACACTAAATAAATTTATAACTTTGCATGTAGGGTAGCTAAAACAAGCTTTGTAGAGGGTTTTCATCCTACGAAATATGGCCAAGATCCAGAGCACGGAAGGGATAATTGATCGTTAGTCTCAAATTGTAATAAATGGGCGTCGATCAATAATAGAAATCATTCAAAGAAATAAAATAACGTCATACATAATCATTTGCCTTATTTTGCCGATCTCTTCTAATCGGGAGAAGGTGACCTAAGATAGCCTACGTCATGTCCTAAATAAAGCATTCCATGCTCTAAAAATGACCAACCTATTGGCTATTGGCTCATAGAAGCAAGACATTCTACACAACACAATGGCATATGACTATATTTGGTATTATGTGAACTATAGGTATTTCATGCTAAACACAATGGCATATGACTATATTTGGTATTATGTGAACTATAGGTATTTCATGCTAAACACCCTAGGCTACGTTAGGACTTTTATTAGATCAAATGGTAAAGGTAAACCATACATTTTTTTGTTGATTATCTATTTTAGCCCATTTCTACGTTATTTTGAATTGTTATTAACCACATATTGTTAGGGTCCGTTCTGTTCAACTTATTTTAACTTATATAAGATCTTATAAGATAAGATGAGATAAGATAAGATCAGATAAGATCAGATAAGATCAGATAAGATAAGATAAGATAAGATAAGATAAGATAAGATCAGATAAGATTTAATAAGATCTTATAAGATAAGATAAGACAAAATAAGTTGAACATAACAGACCCTTAGTGAGTCATGTCCTAAAGCATTTGCCACGCGCATATTTACAAAAATAAAGCATAAAATTAAAAAGAGAAGGGTAACTACCAAGTGCCAACCATATTTACAAAAAAACATTAAAATCCCTAATTTATCTCTTATCCCAAAAACAAGTTACACTACAACAACTTCTTCCTCATCATTATATTATCTTCATCATCATTTGCAAACAAAAAACACATAACTACGATTCCCCTTTTAAATTTTTGTAAACAATTTTTGACAAAAATTCTAGACGTAATTAAAGAATATATGATTTCGCACGCATAGCGTGCATATAAAGGCTAGTATTCAAAAAACACATAACTAGGATTCCCCTTTTAAATTTTTGTAAACAATTTTTGACAAAAATTCTAGACGTAATTAAAGAATATATGATTTCGTACGCATAGCGTGCATATAAAGGCTAGTATTCTATATGTCAAGAGGGATAGGACACCAAAAAATAGAAAAAGGAAAAAAAAGGGTAACATATCCACTTTAATTAAGTAAAATAGAAAAAAGAAAAATAAAAAGGAAACTACCTAGGGTGTAAGAGTGGAGGTGACAACCGTGAAGTACACATACATTTATTAATATGGAGAACAATCAACAGTGCATTTAACTTATGCGTGTAGGATGAACAATACCGTACTTGAATAGTAAAAGCAAAAGTGTCGTTGTTTTAGGACATGAACTACGCTGGTTGGGATATGTCCTACTACATGGTTGATGGGAGACTAAACCAATCTCTTGGCACAAGTGATCCCAATAGTCCCCAGCTGTCTTATAAGATAGCCTACGTCATGCCCTAAATAAAGCATTTCATGCTCGAAAAAACGACCAACCTAGTGGTTATTGACTCATAGAAGCAAGACATTCTACACGACACAATTAACTATATTTGGTATTATGTGAACTATAGGTAATTCATGCTAAACACATAGCTTTAGACAATAATAATTGCATACATCTCATTTGCATTATATATATTATATTCGAAGCATATTTAATGGAAACATTTATAAGGACATGTTGTTCTAAGAGTTCCTGGGACATTTCCTAAAATCACATTTTTTAGTTATTCACCCATTAAATTCACAAGATTGCAAACACAATATCTGGAAATATATTTGTAGGAAAATATTATAAGGACACATCCAAAGATTTCCTGGGACATTACCTAAAATAAATGCGATCCTCAAAAAACAAACAATTAAGACTTAATATTGATTCATAGAAAGCAAGAAACTGTAGACAAAACATTAATTATGTTGAGTTGGATTCAACTATCACAAACCCCAACAATGCAAGTTTTATTAGTTGTGGCCTTGTGGGTAGTCTACCCGATGGGTAGACAAAGTTTTTACCTTAGGTAATATCCTAAGATATTTAGGGTCATGTCTATAAATAATAGCGACCAACACATTGACAATTAATTCATAAGAGACAGGACATTCTACACAACACAATGGCTCTTGCATCTCAGGGATAAAAAAGCCGATAAGGTACGAGGGATGATGTTGTTGTATTTCTTGGAACAATCAATAAACCCTCCGACGCTATGTGTCCTTGGCATATTTGGTTGGATAACCATTGGTGTCTCTTAATTAGGAATGAATACATGACATTATTGCATTAGGATGCATTGAATAATCACCATTAGTGTCTAAAAATCACCATTGGTGTCTCTTAATTAGGAATGAATACATGACATTATTGCATTAGTCGATTTAATTAAGCACATGACCCAACACTTTTGGCTTAGAATACCGTACGATTAATGTGGAAATCAAATAATAGGTAGATTTCCTTAGGGTCATGTCCTAAGATATTTAGAGTCATGTCGTTAAATAATAGCGACCAACACAATGACTCTTGCGTCTCGGTATGGATGAAACCCCCGGACCATAGTGGCTCACCATGGGATAATAAGCCGATAAGGTACGAGGGATTACGTTCTTGTATTTCTTGGAATGATTTACTCGGATATAGCAATTGAGACAGACGATCAATAAACCCTCCGACGATCTGTATCATATCTTAATTAGGAATGAATACATGACCTTATTGCATTGGTCGATTTAAGCACATGACCCAACAATTTAGGCTTAGAATACCGTACGACTTAATGTGGAAATCAAATAATATGTAGATTTCCTTAGGGTCATGTCCTAAGATAGTTAGGGTCATGTCTTTAAATAATAGCGACCAACACAATGACTATTGATTCATATATAGGATACACAACACAATGGCTCTTGCGTCTCGGTATGGATGAAACCCCCGGGCCATAGTGGCTCACCATGGGATAATAATCCGATAAGGTACGAGGGATGACGTTATTGTATTTCTTGGAATGATTTATTTGGAGAGAACAATTGAGACAAACGATCAATAACCCTCCGACGCTCTGTATCTTGGGCATATTTGGTTGGATGAAACCCTCTAACCACTACTTTGAATGAGATAACGTCCAATAATCACTTGGGGCTTATGTCTTTAAATAATAGCAACCAATACAATGACTATTGATTCATATATAGGAGACAAGACATTATACACAACACAATGGCTCTTGCGTCTCGGTATGGATGAAACCCTCGGACCATAGTGGCTCACCATATGATAATAAGCCGATAAGGATTTAGGGTTTAGGGTTTAGGGTATTATATTTGATGGAATGATTTATTCGGAGAGAACAATTGAGACAAATGATCAATAAACCCTCCGACGCTCTGTATCTTGGGCATATTTGGTTGGATGAATCCCTCTAACCACTACTTTGAATGAGATAATGTCCAATAATAACCATTGGTGTCTCATAATTAGGAATGTCTACACGACATTATTGCATTGGTGGATTTAAGCACATGACCCAACACTTTAGGCTTAGAACACCGTACAACTTAATGTGGAAATCAAACAATAGGTAGATATCCTTAGGGTCATGTCCTAAGATATTTAGGGTCATGTCTTTAAATAATAGCGACCAACACAATGATTATTGATTCATATATAGGAGACAAGACATTCTACACAACACAATGGGTCTTGCGTCTCGGTATGGATGAAACCTCCGGACCATAGTGGCTCACCATGGGATAATAAGCCGATAAGGTACGAGGGATGACGTTATTGTATTTATTGGAATGATTTATTCGGAGAGAACAATTGAGACAAACGATCAAAAAACCCTCCGACGCTCTGTATCTTGGGCATATTTGGTTGGATGAAACCCTCTAACCACTCCTTTGAATGAGATAACGTCCAGTAATCACTTGGGGCTCATCTCTTTAAATAATAGCGACCAACACAATGACTATTGATTCATATATAGGAGACAAGACATTCTACACAACACAATGGCTCTTGCGTCTCGGTATGGATGAAACCCCCCGACAATAGTGGTTCACCTTGGGATAATAAGCCGATAAGGTACGAGGGATGACGTTATTGTATTTCTTGGAATGATTTATTCGTAAATATATAGGAAATATAAGGTACAATAAGCCGATAAAGTACGAGGGATGACGTTATTTGCATTACATATAGGAAATATATTTATAGAAAAATATTATATGGGCACGTCCTAAGATTTTCCGGGACATTTCCTAAAATAAATGCGATCCTCAAAATAAACCAAATAAATGACTTTTGATTCATAGGATGCAAGAAACTCTACACAAAACCATGGATTTGACTGCATAGGTTTTTATGTGAACTACTGAACTAATTCATGCTTGCCACATACGATTGGAAAATAACTAAAATAATTGCCATGCGCGAAAAACGTCCACCCATGTCGTATAATTAAGACTTTCGTAGTTGGAAGTTGACGATTATGTGAAAGAAAAAGAAAAACTATTAACACAGATGACAAAAAAAGACACCCTTCTCAGTACGATTGATTACTTTCGTCTTCCGTATGGCTATACAATCAAAGCATTAGTTTTAGGACATCACCAAGGAAGTCTTAGGACCTGACCTAAGACATGATTATCTGGAGACTAAACCAATCTCTCGAGACAAATGAACCAAACAGACTATATTTTGCGTAAAAGTGAGACCATTATTGTCGTTTATTGGAAGTGTAAATTAAATTTGATATGAACGAAACATATGAAAAACTTAATCAAATCCACGACTATAAATATAGTTAATCATATGTTCTTAATTAAACAGACATACATAGTCAATCTTATGTTCTTAATTAAACAGACATACATACTAAAATGTAGAGCAATCCTGATAACACTAAATTTGTTACTACGTATCACATCAAATAGGCTATTGGCCAGGATCCAGGGGAAGTTTTTGGGCCCTGACGAAGCTATTATTGTCGATCAGGCAGTGGCAAACCTTTAGTTCATCTTCCAAACATCCATGTGTACTGCTGAACAGACGTACATTCTCCACTCTCTTCCCAGAAAAATCTGCCCACATTTGCCTGATTTTGCCAATGTTATCTGATCGGGAGACGGTGACCTCTGTACTAAAACGCGGTTTTGACCCTAACCGAGTAATTGTGAAGTGTAATATATGGCTTGCCATGTTCATGGAAGGTTTCTGATACAGAAAGAGCGGTTATAAGAATACAAGAAAATAAAAACAAACGTTGGTCAATGGTGAAGAGGAAGTTTCTTACATTTCCAGTTACGAAGATTGGAGAGTCAATAGGCCTTTGAAGATTCAAAGTGCTTTGGTTGCCATCCATCAGTTCTCCCCCCAATCTGAATTCGCAATCCTGCCGGGCATAATTCACCCAATCAGCATATCTTTGGAACGGAATGTTGAGCGGAAGGTTTTCGAACATAGTCATCCTTACACCTGGATCCCCACTCACTAAACTCATAATTGTGATAACAATCGTAGTAGCATCTTGGGGGACTTGGTAACCATTTGTGAAATTCGCAGTTGTAAGGTCTTCACGCCGTGGTTGCAGCCCACGTACTCTAGCCGTACTCCTCACACGCTTAGAAGACCATGGTTCCACTTGCAGCCGACGTACTCTACCCATATTTCTCACACGCTTATCTTTGAAGAAGTTGGTTTTTCCGTTGAAGAAGATGAACAAATGAAGATTTTTTTTTTTATATTTGAGGGGAACAAATGAAGATGTTTGTTGACAGTCACACTTGCCTTCCACAGTTCCTTTCATCTCTCTCTCTCTCTTAAAAAAATTCAAACGTTGTAATGAAAAATTAAATGAACTTCAAACTTAGGTAGTTTACGAGGCAGTTTTAACAAAATTCAAACTTATAAAAAAAGAGCATTTAATGAAAAACACTAATGCAAGGGGACATCCAAACATTTGCTACACCTACCAACTACTAATAGAGTATTAAAAAAATATTAATTATGTTGAGTTAATATAATATATTATGTTATTTTAATTTTTTATCTATATTACGTAAAATACGATTTTATTTATATTTTTTTGATGCGGTATTTGATATTACACGATTTTATGAAACAATAAAAAGGAAAATAACTATCTGATGAAGGAAAATTGCCAAGTATTATTGTCAAAAAAGTAAGAAGTAATCATATCCTAAATTCATAAGTTTGCAAACACAATATATGGAAATATATTTGTAGGAAAATATTATATGGACACTTCCTAAGATTTCCTGGGATATTTCCTAAAATAAATGTTTATCCCCAATTCTTTAGAAGTTTTTTTAAACAACTTATCATGCCATAACGTCCATTTTTCAATTTCGCAATAGACTGAATATTATGAAAAGCTAATAAAATCAATTATGAAATTTGTAAATAATAATATATTTGATAATTGTAACTGACCGGGGGCATCGCCCAGGCCAAAAGACTAGTTTCATTATAAAAAGAGAATTATTGAATGAAAAGACACTAATATAACGCAATCCAATGAAATGCCTAATTCAATAGTAGGTAGTCTAATAGCCTAGAGGAGTTATGAACTTATGCCTCTTGGAGAAAGAATTAACTCCCTCCCACAAATCCCAATGAATGTTTTATGTAACCGGAGTCAAGTATATTCGACCATAAGAAGTAAATTTTCTTCGGTCATGTCCTAACGTAGCCTAGGTCATGACCTAAAATCATTTACATGGTGAATAAAAAAAAGTAAATGTATATATATCTAATTATTTAATGTTTTGCAACAAAACAATGGTATAGGTAAAAGTTGTTAGGTCATATCCTTAAATAGCATGGGGCATGTCGTAAAATAATTGCCATGCTCAAAAAACGACCAACCCAATGGCTATTGAATCAAGGGTAATTCCCAATGGTAGATTCAAATTATCTTTCTTCCAATTGCTAGGCCTCAGTTTTCCTAAATTACCCAAATATAGCATTAATTAGGCTTAAACGTTCATCAGTCCCTCCTTAACATATAATTAACGCAATTTAGCTTCCAAAAATCAAGTATAGCGCACAGTTTAATCAAGTCTAATTTAAGGTTATAATTCACACGCACATTGCGTTAATTATATGAGTATCTTCTGATATGCTCTTAATCTTTTCATACCTAATATTTTTTTTGGATGAATTAGTTTACCAGAATAAAATATGTGTTTATTGTGGTTTTTATTGAAGCATATGCTAAGGTTTCATGTTAGTAACTCTCTATTAATTTCAATCATGTTAAGCATGGTAAGATAGTGGGTAGGATGATTTTACTACCTACTGTTATAGTGGTGTGATTGGATATGGTTGGTGTTGTTATTTGGTATTACCTCTAAATAAATCATGGTTAGTGGGGCTTAGACAAAACTTAATAGAAGTATTAAAACTAAACATAAAACTAACGTTTAAGCTAATTAATGCTACATTTGGGTCCATTTGGTTAAATTAGGAAAACTGAGGCCAAGCAATGGGAAGAAAAAAAAGTTGAATCTACCATTGGGAATTCTCAAGAATAGGAGCCTACCATTGGGAATTTCCCTTGAATCAATGACGCAAGAAATTCTACACAACCCAATTGCATATGACTATATTTGGTATTATGTGAATTATACCTCCAACGCTCTAAGCCGATAATGTTGCATGGATCAATAAACCCTCCGACGCTATGTATCTTGGGCATATGTGGTTGGATGAAACCCTCTAAGCACTACTTTGAATGAGATAACGTCCAATAATCACCATTGGTGTCTCTTAATTAGGAATGAATACACGACATTGTTGCATTGGTCGATTTTAGGCATAGAACACCGTACGACTTAACGTGGAAATCAAATAATAGGTAGATTTCCTTAGGGTCATGTCCTAAGATATTTAGTCATGTCCTAAAGAGTTTGCCACGCGCATAAATCGACCAAAGCAATTGATAATGTTTGTACGCAATGACCCGGGAAATCCTAGGACATGTCCTTATAAAATTTACCTGTAATTATATTTCCTATAATGCAAATGATATGAATACATTTATTATTGTCTAATCCTATTTGTTGAACATCAATTATAATTTAATGCCTCCTATGAATCAATAGCCATTGGATTGGACATTTATTGAGCATAGGCTATAATAGGACATGACTCAAGAAAATTTACTTATAACTACATTTTCGATAATTAGTGTAGTATCACTTTAAATTCGTAAATTTGCATATCAGTTTAGTATCAGTGTAGGTTAGCTAAAGATAATTGCATTATTTTTTATAATAATTACAATTGTATTTTAACAATTCTATTGTTATCAAAAATAATAATTACAATTGTATTAGTATTAATTAAGGATCAAAGAGGCCCAAGCAGAACAACACTATACGATAATTTCATTAAATGCTCTTTGCAAAATAATGAACCCCTCTAGGCTCTTTGACCACCTACTACTTAGCTAGGCCTTTCATTGCCTTGCGTTATTAGTGTTTTGCATTGATATCTTTTTATAATGATATGGGTAAACAAAGTTTTTTCCATGTAGAGATTATTTGTTAACATTATTTTATATACTACGAACATTATTTTATATAGTTAAGTCATTATTCTTGGGGTCATTTGCCGTGAAAAATTGGTTTAGTTTTAAATTAATCACCAATATAATCACATCTTCAGCTAAACAGGTTAGACGGTGCCTACTACAATAAATATCGTAGTGACTCATTTTTACAAAGATCTACATTTATCTTGACTTAGGAATTTGAAATAGAGAAACTGCATTAAATTAGAGAAGGTAGATTGATAAGAATGGAAGTGACACGTGAAGTACACATACACTTATAACAATGGCTACTCAAGAGTGCATTCAATGGCTTAGTTAGGGTGTAATAATGTTTTCTTCTACTGCATGGCATAGGAACAGCTGTGGTGGTGTTTGTCTTTGTTTTTGGATTTCCCTGTTTGCTACAAGATAGACATTGAATCATAATGTTAGCAAAAGCAAACCTTTATGTAACTAGTGATCATAGTCTTATTATCAACCCTACAAACGATTAGTCTTATTATCAACCCTAAAAGGCTTACGAAGTACATTATTATTTTGACTATCCAAATACGGTGTTCATCCTACACGGATAAGTTGAACAGCTGTTCCTATTCCATGGAGCAGAAGATAACATTGTTACACCCTAACTCAGCACTGTTGATGGTTCTCCATAAACTAATTTATAAATCATCCATGATTTATGCCTATATATTGTACGTAGGGTTAGAACACCGTACTACTTAATGTGGAAATCAAATAATAGGTAGATTTCCGTAGGGTCATGTCCTAAGATATTTAGGGTCATGTCTTTAAATAATAGCGACCAACACATTGACTATTGATTTGATGACGTTATTGTATTTCTTGGAATGATTTATTCGGAGAGAACAATTGAGACAAACAATCGATCAATAAACCCTCTGACGCTCTGTATCTTGGGCATATTTGGTACAAGGGACGAAACCCTCTAACCACTACTTTGAATGAGATAACGTCCAATAATCACCATTGGTGTCTCTTAATTAGGAATGAATACTTGGCATTAATGCATTGGTCGATTTAAGCACATGACCCAACACTTTAGGCTTAAAATAGGTAGATTTCCTTAGGGTCATGTCCTAAGATATTTAGGGTCATCTCTTTAAATAATAGCGACCAACACAATGACTATTGATTCATATATAGGAGACAAGACATTCTACACAACACAATGGCTCTTGCGTCTCGTTATGGATGAAACCCCCGAACCATAGTGGCTTCACCATGGGATAATAAGCCGATAAGGTACGAGGGATGGCGTTGTTGTATTTCTTGGAATGATTTATTCAGAGAAAACAATTGAGACAAACTATCGATCAATAAACCCTCCGACGCTCTGTATCTTGGGCATATTTGGTACAAGGGACGAAACCCTCTAACCACTACTTTGAATGAGATAACGTCCAATAATCACCATTGGTGTCTCTTAATTAGCAATGAATACACGACATTATTGCATTGGTCGATTTAAGAACCTGACCCAACACTTTAGGCTTAGAACACCGTACGACTTAATGTGGAAATCAAATAATAGGTAGATTTCCTTAGGGTCATGTCCTAAGATATTTAGGGTCATGTCTTTAAATAATAGCGACCAACACAATGACTATTGATTCATATATAGGAGCCAAGACATTCTACACAACACAATGGCTCTTACGTCTCGGTATGGATGAAACCCCCGGACCATAGTGGCTCACCATGGGATAATAAGCCGATAAGGTACGAGGGATGACGTTATTGTGTTTCTTGGAATGATTTATTCGGAGAGAACAATTGAGACAAACGATCGATCAATATACCCTCCGATGCTCTGTATCTTAGGCATATTTGGTTGGATGAAACTCTCTAACCACTACTTTGAATGAGATAACGTCCAATAATCACCATTGGTGTCTCTTAATTAGGAATGAATACATGGCATTATTGCATAGGTCGATTTATATATATATTTGACACTAAATAAATTTATAACTTTGCATGTAGGGTAGCAAAAACACGCTTTGTAGCGGGTTTTCATCCTACGAAATATGGCCAAGATCCAGAGCGCGGGAGGGTTTATTGATCCTTAGTCTCAAATTGTAAAAAATGGGCGACGATCAATGATATAAATCATTCGAAGAAATAAAATAACGTCATACATAATCATTTGCCTGATTTTGCCGATCTATTCTAATCGGGAGACGGTGACCTAAGATAGCCTACGTCATGTCCTAAATAAAGCATTCCATGCTCGAAAAACGACCAACCAAGTGGATATTGGCTGATACGGCAATAATTTTAGGTGACACCCTAGGCTACATTAGTACTTTTATTAGATCAAATGGTAAAGGTAAACCATACATTTTTTTGTTGATTATCTATTTTAGCCCATTTCTACGTTATTTTGAATTATTATTAACCACATATTGTTAGGGTACATTTGGGCCAAGGCCCATATGCTTCTCCTTAATTACACTTTAAACCATATGAAAAGTAATCATCAAAAACTAAAATGTACTCCATTTTATTAATGTAAATTTTCTCGATGTCAAAAAAAAAAACTAAGTATTTTGGCATTTACATGATCCCAATACAAGATTCTTTCAGTTGTAAATTGACCAAACAAAAACTCGTGTAAGTATCTAACTACTTGTTAGGTATCTAAGTATCTAACTACTTGTGTAAGTCTTTTAATGATATATAATTACAAACTTTATTATATTTTATTTTGAAATAATAAGCAATAATGTTATGTTGGATTCAGGGTTAAGCTTTAATTTTTCATTTCAATGGTCACGTCTCCGATACCTTATAACTACACAACATCTATATAAAAACTTCCTCCTTTCTTTTTCTATTGCAACAATGAGATTTTTACACTATTCACTCTCCGCCCTTTCACTATCTCTTGTGATTTTTACGTAAGGGAAAATATAGTCATGTGGGATATTGTTAGATTCGTCTCGGTTTATACTTTCAAAATATCAAATATGTATAATTTTTACTAAAAAGTAGTTAAAGATATTAGGGTTTTTCTATGATATACCCCTGTGTTTTTTAAAATTCTACAATGTACCCCTAATGTTTTTTTATTCTACACTGTACCCCTGTGTTTTTTAAGTTTTCTACAAAATAGCCCTAGCGTGTATTAATGAAAACGGACGTTAATGATTTTTGAATTCCCACCCAAAACTCCGTTTAGTACAATCTACTCCCACCCAAACCTCCCCATCCCCTCCACCCCAGCCCCCCTCCACCGCCGCAGCCTCCCAACCCCCTTCCCCGCCCGGTGACCCAACCCCCTCCCCTTCGAGTTCCCGTAGCCCCCACCCCCTCCCCTTCGATTTCCCGCAGCCCCCCCCCCTCCCCTTCGATTTCCAGCCCCCACCCCCTTCCCCCTCGATTTCCCGCGGCAATTTTCAATGCATCGTGCAATTGCGAGATGGAAGAGAGAGATATGAGTGTTGATTTTGCGTTAAAACACGATTGAATCTCGGGTTGATTTTCTTAAAAACAATGGCGAGGGTGATGGTGGTTGTTGTTCACGAATTGCGGTGCGAGGGAGGGAGGAAGGGGTGAAGGGCCGCAGAAATCGAAGGGGAGGGGGCCGGGCTGGCGGGTCATGGTGGTTGTGGGGGTGGGGGCCGGGCTGGGGGCCGGCAGGGGGAGGGTTGAGAGAGAAGCCCGGAAATGCAAAGAGAATTTAACGGTAAACGTTGCGTACACTTAACGTAGGGGTACTATGTAGAAAACTTTAAAAACTTAAGGGTACAATGTAGAAGAAAAAAATATTAGGGGTATAACGTAGAATTTTAAAAAACACAGAGGTATATCATAGAAAAACCCAAGATATTAATTGTTATAGTTGTGCATTGGCGAGCGTGAAAACTCTATTGTTGCAATAGAAAAAGAACAGAGATAATATATCAAAAGCCGTGCCTATGAATGTGTATGTGCCACGTGGCACTCTCCTCAAACTTCTAATGTAAATGTTTTGTGTCCATGTGTACCATCAATACACTCTCCTCAAACTTTTCAATTTCTTAATGGACAAAAAATACAAAAAGTGGCAAAATAAATTATGGAATTTTCACTTAGGACTTGTCCTTTTATTTTCTTGGAACATCACCAAATAAATCTTAATTTTTCAAAAGGTCCTAATAAAAGGCTTAAAAGGCTTTACTAATTCTCAAATGATAATAGCCATTGTTTTAGGACATGACCGGTATGAAACAACGTAGTTTGGGTATTTGATAATAGTTTAGGTAATCGCCCAAAGTAAAACGGGTCATTACCTAAAATAAATTGACAATGGTTCTAAAAGTCCGATTGTTTATATTAACATTTATGTTGTCCTTGGTTATGCAATAGGGAACTTGCATTTAGAATTAGTGCTTTCAAATTATGGTTTCTAATTTCTAGTGATAATTAGACTAGAATATTTCTACGTGATCAAAGTAGGCTAGTATAACTCAACTAGTTAGTTCCTATAATAATATAATAATTGTTTAGGTAATCGCCCAAAGAAACATGGGTCATTACCTAAATCAAAATGACAATGGTTTTTAAAAATGCGATTGTTTATTTTAACATATATGTTGTCATTGTTTATTCAATAGGGAACTTACTTCTAAAATTAGTGCTTCATAATTTGGTTCCTAATTTCAATTGATAATTAGACTAGAATATTACTAAGTGATGAAGGTAGGCTAGTATGACTCAATTAGTTAGTTCCTATAGTAATAGTTCAGGTAATCGCCCAAAGTAATATGGGTCATTACCTAAAACAAACGGACAATCGTTCTAAAAATGCGATTGTTTATTTTAACATTTATGTTGTCCTTGTTTATTCAATAGGGAAGTTGATTTTAAAATTAGTGTATTAATGGTCCTAATATCTAGTGATAACTAGACTAGAATCGTATTACTTGATCAAAGTACACTAGTATGACTGAACTTATAGTTAGTTCCTATAATAATAGTTTAGACAATCTCCCAAAGTAACATTGGGATATTACCTTAAACAAACTAACAATGGTTCTAAAAACGTGATTGTTGATTTTAACATTTACGTTGTCCTTGTTTATTTAATAGGGAATTTGCTTTTAAAATTAGTGATAATTCCTAATATCTAGTGATAACTAGACTAGAATATTACAACACTTGGATTCCACTCTACCTCTACACCAACTACATTTTAGATCAGAAGCAAACAAAAGAGAGAAAGCTACTCTTCAAGCTAGGCCAAGAATTCCGAGTCACGCACTAAACCTTGCTTAGATCGAACATAAAAACTAAAGCAATAATAATAACACAACCATAGATCGATAATAGTTTCAACAATAATTTAACGATTTTTAGCCTGGTCGTGTTGGGCTACTAGATCGTCAAGTGTAATAAGCCCCGGAGTTGGAGAATTATCGTTCACATTCTCATCATCACTATCCACTTCCATTTTCTTAACAAATTCTTCAAACTCAGTCAAAAACTTACCAACTTCTTCAAACTGACTTGCAATATCAGGGATAGCATTCGAGTTCCCCAAAATGTTTCTGACTTGGGCGGACCCAGTGGAATTACGAAGGACTTCTAAGAACCACCAAAGTTGACGATAAAGTTCCCTATGTATTTTGTGGACGTCTTCCATTCCAGCCTTCCAGTTACAAATTTGGTCAATATCATGAGGACACATGAAATCACCATTAATAGCTAGCAGGAACACATCATGCTTCTTGCAGCTGAACATTATTTCAGTTACCTTACGCGGACCAAGCACATTTTTTACCATCGACATGAATGCGGAGCACTGACGTTGCAGCTTACATAATCTATCTACGGCGAACTCGTACATGCACCATGTTGGGAATAAGTCTGCGGCGAAATTATTGGTTTATTATTATAGGAACACAAAATTTCTTATTCATATACCGATATGCGGTTATTTAATTACAACAACAACATTTATGCATACCTTAATTATATTAATTTTACAAATGTGGTTCTTTTTATTAATTCTGAAAAACATGGAACATTTAAAATAGTTGTTGTTAATTTTACAATTATTTAATTACACCAACAACAAATATACTTACCTTAATTACATACTTTAAGTTTGTTAAAATTTTCAAATGTAAATATCTATACAAATATATTGAAAGGTTGCTTGTCAAAATTTATTCCACGTGGAACCCTCCCTCAGGATTTTTCAGAAAAAACATGTTGGTTTGTTGAATTGAACCCCTAACCTCTTAATAAATATTAAGATACATTTACCATTTCATCTAATAGTGACCGTCGTCCCTCCAGCCATGAAGTGTTGGAGTTTAGAATTTGGTTATTGTTGTTAGTTAGGTTGTTAGAGTTTAGTAATATTGTTACTTAGTTTTGTTAGATGTAATTATAGCATATTAGCATTAGTTTTGTTACCTATTGTAATTAGTATAAATAGGTAGGTTATCTTCTTTTCACTTATTATATCATATAATCCCGAAATTCAACATGAAGTTGGAGTATTATTTTCATTTTTGCAGTTGACATATATCTACTATCCCAAAAATAAAAATAACGCTAAACTTCGGTCATGATTATTAGTTGTTTTATATTGCCACATACAAAACACATGGTATTACAAATGAATTCAAAGCACACAATACGATTTGCATAAATAATAGAAACAAAAGTTCAACCATGCAAAAATTAAAACAGTAACACCCGAAGCAACGCCCGGGCCACACACTAGACGCTAGGGCGGGTATAATAGTTGATGTTAATTTTACATGAATTATATGTCACTGCATTTGTTTTTCAGGGACTTTCACTGCATTTAAAATAGGGTTACATTCACATATACTGTATCTTTTAGAGTTACATTTTTTGTTATAACTGTAGTACATAAGGTTATGATGAAAATAATATATGCCCCATTTAGTTACTCTAGTTAAATTTAATTACCAGCTGAATATAACAAAAATATGAAATTTAAATGGAATCTTCAAAAGGTTTAGTGCAGATACATGGATGATAATGACTGTGAAATCTGGAAATTGTCACATAACGCTACTTTCATATGTAAATAACTATAATAACAAATAAATAATTAAGGAGTTTAGACAACATTTACCATAGCTTATTTGTCGTCCATGAAACATCCTGTGCCTAATGCGTGTTTTTGCTGTATAGTAACAGTTTTTGTTCCACCCGTTCATCTCCATGAAGTTGGGATCACTTGAAAATTATAAGTATACCGTAAACTTTTAGGAGAAGAGTAACCTTAATTTGTTTGTTTGGATACTTATACAGGAAGAACCATTTATTGCATGTTTATCTATCCACACTTAATTAAGAAGTGACATTCTACAAGTGACTAGCCATCATGTCAATCCTAAATGAGCAATTCACCCTCCACAGCTCGACACAACATTTCCATCGGTTGTGCAACTAAATGAACGACAAACGTCATTGTATTTATTGGAATGATTTATTCGGAGAGAACAATTGAGACAAACGATCAATAAACCCTCCGACACTCTTGTATATTGGGCATATTTGGTTGGATGAAACAATATTGACAACAATGTGGAAATCAAATAATAGGTTCATGTGTAAAATGGGGTCATTTACTAGCGTTTTATACTACCTTTGTATTTATTCAGTTGCACCATTTGCTTTTTCACATTTGTCGAGACACTTCTTTAAACGTTAATATCTCTTATTGGGTGTAAGTAAAAAATAAAAAATTGGTATTTGGAATGTTCGCATTGAGACGAATCTAATAAGACCACACTTGACTATGTTTTTTCTTATATAATGGTGCGAGATAACTTAATAAAATTGGTTGATGAATAGTGCCAAAAAACAAATGGTGCAACTAAAAAAATACGGAGGTAGTATTTAATAAATACTAATCTTTATTTCGTAGTAGAAATTAGAAAGCGTGTTTTAGCTACCCTACATTCTAAGTTAAACATTTATTCTGTGTCAAAACTGTTTTCCTATCAGTAAATGTAAACATACGCTTATCTTATTTTTGTCTTTCTTTTGCGTACCATAATACATAAACAATTGGGGAGAAACATTTGACGTGCTGATACCCCCTGTCTCCGTGGTCACTAGCCATGATATGAAGCTCACTTGCATCTAGAGCACGGGAGGGTTTATTGATCGTTAGTCTCAAATTGTAATAAATGGGCGCCGATCAATGATAGAAATCATTCGATGAAATAAAATAAAGTCATACATAATCATTTGCCTGATTTTGCCGATCTCTTCTAATCGGGAGATGGTGACCTAAGATAGCCTACGCCATATCCTAAATAAAGCATTCCATGCTCGAAAAACAACCAACCTAGTGGATATTGGCTCATAGAAGCAAGACATTCTACACAACACAGTGGCATATGACTATATTTGCTATTATGTGAACTATAGGTATTTCATGATAAACACATAGGTTTAGACAATAATAATTGCATACATCTAATTTGCATCATATATATTATATTAGAAACATATTTAATGGAAACTTTTATTCGAGGGACATTTCCTAAAATAATTGTGATCGAAAAAACAACGAAATAAAAGACTATTGATTCATTATATTGGGTTGGTCGTTAATTGAGCACGGCAATAATTTAGGTGACACCCAAGGCTACGTTAGGACTTTTATTAGATCAAATGGTAAAGGTAAACCATAAATGTTTTTGTTGATTATCTATTTTAGCCCATTTCTACGTTATTTTGAATTATTATTAACCACATATTGTTAGGGTACATTTGGGCCAAGGCCCATATGCTTCTCCTTAATTACACTTTAAACCATATGAAAAGTAATCATCAAAAACTAAAATGTACTCCATTTTATTAATGTAAATTTTCTCGATGTCAAAAAAAAAAACTAAGTATTTTGGCATTTACATGATCCCAATACAAGATTCTTTCAGTTGTAAATTGACCAAACAAAAACTTGTGTAAGTATCTAACTACTTGTTAGGTATCTAAGTATCTAACTACTTGTGTAAGTCTTTTAATGATATATAATTACAAACTTTATTATATTTTATTTTGAAATAATAAGCAATAATGTTATGTTGGATTCAGGGTTAAGCTTTAATTTTTCATTTCAAAGGTCACGTCTCCGATACCTTATAACTACACAACATCTATATAAAAACTTCCTCCTTTCTTTTTCTATTGCAACAATGAGATTTTTACACTATTCACTCTCCGCCCTTCACTATCTCTTGTGATTTTTACGTTAGGGAAAATACAGTCATGTGGGATATTGTTAGATTCGTCTCGGTTTATACTTTCAAAATATCAAATATGTATAATTTTTACTAAAAAGTAGTTAAAGATATTAATTGTTAAAGTTGTGCATTGGCGAGCGTGAAAACTCTATTGTTGCAATAGAAAAGAACAGAGATAATATATCAAAAGCCGTGCCTATGAATGTGTATGTACCACGTGGCACTCTCCTCAAACTTCTAATGTAAATGTTTTGTGTCCATGTGTACCATCAATACACTATAATTAAGTAAAATAGAAAATAGAAAAATAAAAAGGAAACTACCTAGGGTGTAAGAGTGGAGGTGACAACCGTGAAGTACACATACATTTATTAATATGGAGAACAATCAACAGTGCATTTAACTTATGCGTGTAGGATGAACAATACCGTACTTGAATAGTAAAAGCAAAAGTGTCGTTGTTTTAGGACATGACCTACGCTGGTTGAGGTATGTCCTACTGCATGGTTGATGGGAGACTAAACCAATCTCTTGGCACAAGTGATCCCAACAGTCCCCAGCTGTCTTATAAGATAGCCTACGTCATGCCCTAAATAAAGCATTTCATGCTCGAAAAACAACCAACCTAGTGGCTATTGACTCATAGAAGCAAGACATTCTACACAACACAATTGACTATATTTGGTATTATGTCAACTATAGGTAATTCATGCTAAACACATAGGTTTAGACAATAATAATTGCATACATCTCAATTGCATTATATATATTATATTCGAAACATATTTAATGGAAAATTTTATAAGGACATGTTGTTCTAAGAGTTCCTGGGACATTTCCTAAACTCACATTTCATAGTTAGCAATGAATACACGACATTATTGCATTGGCCGATTTAAGCACATGACCCAACACTTTAGGCTTAGAACACCGTACGAATCAATGTGGAAATCAAATAATAGGTAGATTTTCTTAGGGTTATGTCTTTAAAAACTAGCGACCAATTAACACAATGACTATTGATTCATATATAGGAGACAAGACATTCTATACAACACAATGGATCTTGCGTCTCGGTGTGGATGAAACCTCCGGACCATTGTGGCTCACCATGGGATAATAAGCCGATAATGTACGAGGTATGACGTTATTGTATTTCTTAGAATGATTTTTTCGGAGAAAACAATTGAGGCAAACGATCGATCAATAAACCCTCCGACGCTCTGTCTCTTGGGCACATTTGGTACAAGGAACGAAACCCTCTAATTACTACTTTGAATGAGATAACGTCCAATAATCACCATTGGTGTCTCTTAATTAGGAATGAATACACGACATTATTGCATTGGTCGATTTAAGCACATGACCCAACACTTTTGGCTTAGAACACCGTACGACTTAATGTGGAAATCAAATAATAGGTAGATTTCCTTAGGGTCATGTCCTATGATATTTAGGGTCATGTCTTTAAAAACAAGCGACCAATTAACACAATGACTATTGATTTATATATGGGAGACAAGACATTCTACACAACACAATAGCTCTTGCGTCTCGGTATGGATAAAACCCCCGGACCATAGTGGCTCACCATGGGATAATAAGCCGATTAGGTACGAGGGATGACGTTATTAAAAACCAGCTACCACCACCATGACTATTGATTCATATATAGGAGACAAGACATTCTACACAATACAATGGCTCTTGCGTCTTGGTATAGATTAAACCCCCAGACCATAGTGGTTCACCATGGGATTATAAGCCGATAAAGTACGAGGGATGACGTTATTTTATTTCTTGGAATGATTTATTCGGATAGAACAATTGAGACAAACGATCGATCAATAAACCCTCCGACGCTCTGTATCATGGGCATTTTTGGTACAAGGGACGAAACCCTCTAACCACTACTTTGAATGAGATAACGTCCAATAATCACCATAGGTGTCTCTTAATTAGGAATGAATACACGACATTATTGCTTTGGTCGATTAAAGCACATGACCCAACACTTTAGGCTTAGAACACCGTACGACTTAATGTGGAAATCAAACACTAGGTAGATTTCCTTAGGGTCATGTCCTTAGATATTTAGGGTCAATGACTATTGACTCGTATATGGGAGACAAGACATTTTACACAACACAATGGATCTTGCGTCTCAGTATAGATTAAACCCCCGGACCATAGTGGCTCACCATGGGATAATAAGCCGATAAAGTACGAGGGATGACGTTATTTTATTTCTTGGAATGATTTATTCGGATAGAACAATTGAGACAAACGATCGATCAATAAACCCTCCGACGCTCTGTATCATGGGCACATTTGGTACGAGGGACGAAACCTACTAACCACTACTTTGAATAAGATAACGTCCAAAAATCACCATTGGTGTCTCTTAATTAGGAATGAATACACGACATTATTGCATTGGTTGATTTAAGCACATGATCCATCACTTTAGGCATAGAACACCGTACGACTTAATGTGGAAATCAAACACTAGGTAGATTTCCTTAGGGTCATGTCCTAAGATATTTAGGGTCAATGACTATTGACTCGTATATGGGAGACAAGACATTTTACACAACACAATGGATCTTGCGTCTCAGTATAGATTAAACCCCCGGACCATAGTGGCTCACCATGGGATAATAAGCCGATAAGGTACGAGGGATGACGTTATTGTATTTCTTGGAATGATTTATTCGGATAGAACAATTGAGACAAACGATCGATCAATAAACCCTCCGACGCTCTGTGTCTTGCCACATTTGGTACAAGGGACGAAACCCTCTAACCACTACTTTGAATGAGATAACGTCCAATAATCACCATTGGTGTCTCTTAATTAGGAATGAATACACGACATTATTGCTTTGGTCGATTTAAGCACATGACCCAACACTTTAGGCTTAGAACACCGTACGACTTAATGTGGAAATCAAACACTAGGTAGATTTCCTTAGGGTCATGTCCTAAGATATTTAGGGTCATGTCTTTTAAAACCAGCGACCAGCACAATGACTATTGATTAATATATAGGAGACAAGACATTCTACACAACACAATGGCTCTTGCGTCTCAGTATGGATGAAACCCCCGGACCATAGTGGCTCACCATGGGATAATAAGCCGATAAGGTACGAGGGATGACGTTATTGTATTTCTTGGAATTATTTATTCGGATAGAACAATTGAGACAAACAATCGATCAATAAACCCTCCGACGCTCTGTATCTTGGGCATATTTGGTACAAGGGACGAAACCCTCTAACCACTACTTTGAATGAGATAACGTCCAATAATCACCATTGGTGTCTCTTAATTAGGAATGAATACACGACATTGCACATGACCCAACACTTTAGGTTTAGAACACCGTACGACTTAATGTGAAAATCAAACACTAGGTAGATTTCCTTAGGGTCATGTCCTAAGATATTTAGGGTCATGTCTTTTAAAACCAGCCAAACAATGACTATTGATTAATATATAGGAGACGAGATTCTACACAACACAATGGTCTTAGATGGATGAACCCGACCATAGTGGCTTACCATGGGATAATAAGCTGATAAGGTACGAGGGATGACGTTATTAAAACCAGCGACCAGCACAATGACTATTGATTCATATATAGGAGACAAGACATTCTACACAACACAATGGCTCTTGCGTCTTGGTATGGATCGGATGAAACCCCCGGACCATAGTGGTTCACCATGGGATTATAAGCCGATAAGGTACGAGGGATGACGTTATTGTATTTCTTGGAATGATTTATTCGGATAGAACAATTGAGACAAACGATCGATCAATAAACCCTCCGACGCTCTGTGTCTTGCCACATTTGGTACAAGGGACGAAACCCTCTAACCACTACTTTGAATGAGATAACGTCCAATAATCACCATTGGTGTCTCTTAATTAGGAATGAATACACGACATTATTGCTTTGGTCGATTTAAGCACATGACCCAACACTTTAGGCTTAGAACACCGTACGACTTAATGTAGAAATCAAACACTAGGTAGATTTCCTTAGGGTCATGTCCTAAGATATTTAGGGTCATGTCTTTAAAAACAAGCGACCAATTATCACAATGACTATTGATTCATATATTGGAGACAAGACATTCTACACAACACAATGGATCTTGCGTCTCGGTATGGATGAAACCCCCGGACCATAGTGGCTCACCATGGGATAATAAGCCGATAAGGTACGAGGGATGACGTTATTGTATTTCTTGGAATGATTTTTTCGGAGAGAACAATTGAGACAAACGATCGATCAATAAACCCTCCGACGCTCTGTGTCTTGCCACATTTGGTACAAGGGACGAAACCCTCTAACCACTACTTTGAATGAGATAACGTCCAATAATCACCATTGGTGTCTCTTAATTAGGAATGAATACACGACATTATTGCATTGGTCGATTTAAGCACATGACCCAACACTTTAGGCTTAGAACACCGTACGACTTAATGTGGAAATCAAACACTAGGTAGATTTCCTTAGGGTCATGTCCTATGATATTTAGGGTCATGTCTTTTAAAACAAGCGACCAATTAACACAATGACTATTGATTCATATATAGGAGACAAGACATTCTACACAACACAATGGCTCTTGCGTCTCGGTATGGATCGGATGAAACCCCCGGACCATAGTGGCTCACCATGGGATAATAAGCCGATAAGGTACGAGGGATGACGTTATTGTATTTCTTGGAATGATTTATTCGGAGAGAACAATTGAGACAAACGATCGATCAATAAACCCTCCGACGCTCTGTATCTTGGCCATATTTGGTACAAGGGACGAAACCCTCTAACCACTACTTTGAATGAGATAACGTCCAATAATCACCATTGGTGTCTCTTAATTAGGAATGAATACACGACATTATTGCTTTGGTCGATTTAAGCACATGACCCAACACTTTAGGCTTAGAACACCGTACGACTTAATGTAGAAATCAAACACTAGGTAGATTTCCTTAGGGTCATGTCCTAAGATATTTAGGGTGATGTCTTTAAAAACTAGCGACCAATTATCACAATGACTATTGATTCATATATTGGAGACAAGACATTCTACACAACACAATGGATCTTGCGTCTCGGTATGGATGAAACCTCCGGACCATGGTGGCTCACCATGGGATAATAAGCCGATAAGGTACGAGGGATGACGTTATTGTATTTCTTTGAATGATTTTTTCGGAGAGAACAATTGAGACAAACGATCGATCAATAAACCCTCCGACGCTCTGTGTCTTGCCACATTTGGTACAAGGGACGAAACCCTCTAACCACTACTTTGAATGAGATAACGTCCAATAATCACCATTGGTGTCTCTTAATTAGGAATGAATACACGACATTATTGCATTGGTCGATTTAAGCACATGACCCAACACTTTTGGCTTAGAACACTGTACGACGTAATGTGGAAATCAAACACTAGGTAGATTTCCTTTGGGTCATGTCCTAAGATATTTAGGGTCATGTCTTTAAAAACTAGCGACCAATTAACACAATGACTATTGATTCATATATGGGAGACAAGACATTCTACACAACACAATGGATCTTGCGTCTCGTTATGGATGAAACCCCTGGACCATAGTGGCTCACCATGGGATAATAAGACGATAAGGTACGAGGGATGACGTTATTGTATTTCTTGGAATGATTTATTTGGAGAGAACAATTGAGACAAATGATCGATGAATAAACCATCCGACGCTCTATATCTTGGGAACATTTGGTACAAGGGACGAAACCCTCTAACCACTACATTGAATGAGATAACGTCCAATAATCACCATTGGTGTCTCTTAATTAGGAATGAATACACGACATTATTGCATTGGTCAATTTAAGCACATGACCCAACACTTTAGGCTTAGAACACCGTACGACTTAATGTGGAAATCAAACACTATGTAAATTTCCTTAGGGTCATGTCCTAAGATATATATTTAGGGTCATGTCTATAAAAACTAGCGACCAGCACAATGACTATTGATTCATATATAGGAGACAAGACATTCTACACAACACAATGGATCTTGCGTCTCGTTATGGATGAAACCCTCGGACCATTGTGGCTCACCATGGGATAATAAGCCGATAAGGTACGAGGGATGACGTTATTGTATTTCTTGGAATGATTTATTCGGACAGAACAATTGAGACAAGCGATCGATCAATAAACCCTCTGACGCTCTGTATCTTGGGCACATTTGGTACAAGGGACGAAACCCTCTAACCACTAGTTTAAATGAGATAACGTCCAATAATCACCATTGGTGTCTCTTAATTAGGAATGATTACACGACATTATTGCATTGGTCGATTTAAGCACATGACCCAACACTTTAGGCATAGAACACCGTACGACTTATTGTGGAAATCAAACACTATGTAGATTTCCTTAGGGTCATGTCTTTAAAAACTAGCGACCAATTAACACAATGACTATTGATTCATATATGGGAGACAAGACATTCTACACAACACAATGGATCTTGCGTCTCGGTATGGAGGAAACCCCCGGAACATAGTAGCTCACCATGGGATAATAAGCCGATAAGGTACGAGGGATGACGTTATTGTATTTCTTGGAATGAGTTATTCGGAGAGAATAATTGAGACAAACGATCGATCAATAAACTCTCTGACGCTCTGTATAATGGGAACATTTGGTACATGGGACGAAACCCTCTAACCACTACTTTGAATGAGATAACGTCCAATAATCACCATTGGTGTCTCTTAATTAGGAAATGAATACACGACATTATTGCATTGGTCAATTTAAGCACATGACCCAACACTTTAGGCTTAGAACACCGTACGACTTAATGTGGAAATCAAACACTAGGTAGATTTCCTTAGGGTCATGTCCTAAGATATTTAGGGTCATGTCTTTAAAAACTAGCGACCAATTATCACAATGACTATTGATTCATATATGGGAGACAAGACATTCTACACAACACAATGGATCTTGCGTCTCGGTATGGATGAAACCCCCGGACCATAGTGGCTCACCATGGGATAATAAGCCGATAAGGTACGAGGGATGACGTTATTGTATTTCTTGGAATGATTTATTCGGAGAGAACAATTGAGACAAACGATCCATCAATAAACCCTCCGACGCTCTGTATCTTGGGCACATTTGGTACAAGGGACGAAACCCTCTAACCACTACTTTGAATGAGATAACGTCCAATAATCACCATTGGTGTCTCTTAATTAGGAATGAATACACGACATTATTGCATTGGTCGATTTAAGCACATGACCCAACACTTTAGGCTTAGAACACCGTACGACTTAATGTGGAAATCAAACACTAGGTAGATTTCCTTAGGGTCATGTCCTAAGATATTTAGGGTCATGTCTTTAAAAACTAGCGACCAATTAACACAATGACTATTGATTCATATATGGGAGACAAGACATTCTACACAACACAATGGATCTTGCGTCTCGGTATGGATGAAACCCCCGGACCATAGTGGCTCACCATGGGATAATAAGCCGATAAGGTACGAGGGATGACGTTATTGTATTTCTTGGAATGATTTATTCGGAGAGAACAATTGAGACAAACGATCGATCAATAAACCCTCTGACGCTCTGTATCTTGGGAACATTTGGTACAAGGGACGAAACCCTCTAACCACTACTTTGAATGAGATAACGTCCAATAATCACCATTGGTGTCTCTTAATTAGGAATGAATACACGACATTATTGCATTGGTCAATTTAAGCACATGACCCAACACTTTAGGCTTAGAACACCGTACGACTTAATGTGGAAATCAAACACTAGGTAGATTTCCTTAGGGTCATGTCCTAAGATATTTAGGGTCATGTCTTTAAAAACTAGCGACCAATTAACACAATGACTATTGATTCATATATGGGAGACAAGACATTCTACACAACACAATGGATCTTGCGTCTCGGTATGGATGAAACCCCCGGACCATAGTGGCTCACCATGGGATAATAAGCCGATAAGGTACGAGGGATGACGTTATTGTATTTCTTGGAATGATTTATTCGGATAGAACAATTGAGACAAATGATCGATGAATATACCCTCCGACGCTCAGTTTCTTGGGAACATTTGGTACAAGGGACGAAACCCTCTAACCACTACTTTGAATGAGATAACGTCCAATAATCACCATTGGTGTCTCTTAATTAGGAATGAATACACGACATTATTGCATTGGTCAATTTAAGCACATGACCCAACACTTTAGGCTTAGAACACCGTACGACTTAATGTGGAAATCAAACACTAGGTAGATTTCCTTAGGGTCATGTCCTAAGATATTTAGGGTCATGTCTTTAAAAACTAGCGATCAATTAACACAATGACTATTGATTCATATATGGGAGGCAAGACATTCTACACAACACAATGGATCTTGCGTCTCGGTACGGATGAAACCTCCGGACCATAGTGGCTCACCATGGGATAATAAGCCGATAAGGTACGAGGGATGACGTTATTGTATTTCTTAGAATGATTTATTCGGAGAGAACAATTGAGACAAACGATCGATCAATAAACCCTCCGACGCTCCGTATCTTGGGGAACATTTGGTACAAGGGACGAAACCCTCTAACCACTACTTTGAATGAGATAACGTCCAATAATCACCATTGGTGTCTCTTAATTAGGAAATGAATACACGACATTATTGCATTGGTCGATTTAAGCACATGACCCAACACTTTAGGCTTAGAACACCGTACGACTTAATGTGGAAATCAAACACTAGGTAGATTTCCTTAGGGTCATGTCCTAAGATATTTAGGGTCATGTCTTTAAAAACTAGCGACCAATTAACACAATGACTATTGATTCATATATGGGAGACAAGACATTCTACAAAACACAATGGATCTTGCGTCTCGTTATGGATGAAACCCCTGGACCATAGTGGCTCACCATGGGATAATAAGACGATAAGGTATGAGGGGTGACGTTATTGTATTTCTTGGAATGATTTATTCGGAGAGAACAATTGAGACAAACGATCGATCAATAAACCCTCCGACGCTCTGTATCTTGGGAACATTTGGTACAAGGGACGAAACCCTCTAACCACTACTTTGAATGAGATAACGTCCAATAATCACCATTGGTGTCTCTTAATTAGGAATGAATACACGACATTATTGCATTGGTCAATTTAAGCACATGACCCAACACTTTAGGCTTAGAACACCGTACGACTTAATGTGGAAATCAAACACTAGGTAGATTTCCTTAGGGTCATGTCCTAAGATATTTAGGGTCATGTCTTTAAAAACTAGCGACCAATTAACACAATGACTATTGATTCATATATGGGAGACAAGACATTCTACACAACACAATGGATCTTGCGTCTCGGTATGGATGAAACCCCCGGACCATAGTGGCTCACCATGGGATAATAAGCCGATAAGGTACGAGGGATAACGTTATTGTATTTCTTGGAATGATTTATTCGGAGAGAACAATTGAGACAAACGATCGATCAATAAACCCTCCGACGCTCTGTATCTTGGGAATATTTGGTACAAGGGACGAAACCCTCTAACCACTACTTTGAATGAGATAACGTCCAATAATCACCATTGGTGTCTCTTAATTAGGAATGAATACACGACATTATTGCATTGGTCAATTTAAGCACATGACCCAACACTTTAGGCTTAGAACACCGTACGACTTAATGTGGAAATCAAACACTATGTAGATTTCCTTAGGGTCATGTCCTAAGATATATATTTAGGGTCATGTCTATAAAAACTAGCGACCAGCACAATGACTATTGATTCAAATATAGGAGACAAGACATTCTACACAACACAATGGATTTTGCGTCTCGTTATGGATGAAACCCTCGGACCATTGTGGCTCACCATGGGATAATAAGCCGATAAGGTACGAGGGATGACGTTATTGTATTTCTTGGAATGATTTATTCGGAGAGAACAATTGAGACAAACGATCGATGAATAAACCATCCGACGCTTTGTATCTTGGGAACATTTGGTACAAGGGATGAGACCCTCTAACCACTACTTTGATAGAGATAACGTCCAATAATCACCATTGGTGTCTCTTAATTAGGAATCAATACACGACATTATTGCATTGGTTAATTTAAGCACATGACCCAACACTTTAGGCTTAGAACATCGTACGACTTAATGTGGAAATCAAACACTAGGTAGATTTCCTTAGGGTCATGTCCTAAGATATTTAGGGTCATGTCTTTAAAAACTAGCGACCAATTAACACAATGACTATTGATTAATATATGGGAGACAAGACATTCTACACAACACAATGGATCTTGCGTCTCGGTATGCATGAAACCCCCGGACCATAGTGGCTCACCATGGGATAATAAGCCGATAAGGTACGAGGGATCACGTTATTGTATTTCTTGGAATGATTTATTTGGAGAGAACAATTGAGACAAATGATCGATGAATAAACCATCCGACGCTCTATATCTTGGGAACATTTGGTACAAGGGACGAAACCCTCTAACCACTACATTGAATGAGATAACGTCCAATAATCACCATTGGTGTCTCTTAATTAGGAATGAATACACGACATTATTGCATTGGTCAATTTAAGCACATGACCCAACACTTTAGGCTTAGAACACCGTACGACTTAATGTGGAAATCAAACACTATGTAGATTTCCTTAGGGTCATGTCCTAAGATATATATTTAGGGTCATGTCTATAAAAACTAGCGACCAGCACAATGACTATTGATTCATATATAGGAGACAAGACATTCTACACAACACAATGGATCTTGCGTCTCGTTATGGATGAAACCCTCGGACCATAGTGGCTCACCATGGGATAATAAGCCGATAAGGTACGAGGGATGACGTTATTGTATTTCTTGGAATGATTTATTCGGAGAGAACAATTGAGACAAACGATCGATCAATAAACCCTCCGACGCTCTGTATCTTGGGAACATTTGGTACATGGGACGAAACCCTCTAACCACTACTTTAAATGAGATAACGTCCAATAATCACCATTGGTGTCTCTTAATTAGGAAATGAATACACGACATTATTGCATTGGTCAATTTAAGCACATGACCCAACACTTTAGGCTTAGAACACCGTACGACTTAATGTGGAAATCAAACACTAGGTAGATTTCCTTAGGGTCATGTCCTAAGATATTTAGGGTCATGTCTTTAAAAACTATCGACCAATTAACACAATGACTATTGATTCATATATGGGAGACAAGACATTCTACACAACACAATGGATCTTGCGTCTCGGTATGGATGAAACCCCCGGATCATAGTGGCTCACCATGGGATAATAAGCCGATAAGGTACGAGGGATGAAGTTATTGTATTTCTTCGAATCATTTATTTGAAGAGAACAATTGAGACAAATGATCGATGAATAAACCATCCGACGCTCTATATCTTGGGAACATTTGGTACAAGGGACGAAACCCTCTAACCACTACATTGAATGAGATAACGTCCAATAATCACCATTGGTGTCTCTTAATTAGGACTGAATACACGACATTATTGCATTGGTGAATTTAAGCACATGACCCAACACTTTAGGCTTAGAACACCGTACGACTTAATGTGGAAATCAATCACTAGGTAGATTTCCTTAAGGTCATGTCCTAAGATATTTAGGGCCATGTCTTTAATAACTAGCGACCAATTAACACAATGACTATTGATTCATATATGGGAGACAAGACATTCAACACAACACAATGGATCTTGCGTCTCGGTATGGATGAAACCCTCGGACCATAGTGGCTCACCATGGGATAATAAGCCGATAAGGTACGAGGGATGACGTTATTGTATTTCTTGGAATGATTTATTCGGAGAGAACAATTGAGACAAACGATCGATCAATAAACCCTCCGACGCTCTGTATCTTGGGCACATTTGGTACAAGGGACGAAACCCTCTAACCACTACTTTGAATGAGATAACGTCTAATAATCACCATTGTTGTCTCTTATTTAGGAATGAATACACGACATTATTGCATTGGTCGATTTAAGCACATGACCCAACACTTCAGGCTTAGAACACCGTACGACATAATGTGGAAATCAAACACTAGGTATATTTCCTCTGGGTCATGTCCTAACATATTTAGGGTCATGTCTTTAAAAACTAGCGACCAATTAACACAATGACTATTGATTCATATATAGGAGACAAGACATTCTACACAACACAATGGATCTTGCGTCTCGGTATGGATGAAACCCCCGGACCATAGTGGCTCACCATTGGATAATAAGCCGATAAGGTACGAGGGATGACGCTATTGTATTTCTTGGAATGATTTGTTCGGAGAGAACAATTGAGACAAACGATCGATGAATAAACCATCCGACGCTTTGTATCTTGGGAACATTTGGTACAAGGGACGAAACCCTCTAACCACTACTTTGATTGAGATAACGTCCAATAATCACCATTGGTGTCTCTTAATTAGGAATCAATACACGACATTATTGCATTGGTTAATTTAAGCACATGACCCAACACTTTAGGCTTAGAACACCGTACGACTTAATGTGGAAATCAAACACTAGGTAGATTTCCTTAGGGTCATGTCCTAAGATATTTAGGGTCATGTCTTTAAAAACTAGCGACCAATTAACACAATGACTATTGATTAATATATGGGAGAGAAGACATTCTACACAACACAATGGATCTTGCGTCTCGGTATGCATGAAACCCCCGGACCATAGTGGCTCACCATGGGATAATAAGCCGATAAGGTACGAGGGATCACGTTATTGTATTTCTTGGAATGATTTATTTGGAGAGAACAATTGAGACAAATGATCGATGAATAAACCATCCGACGCTCTATATCTTGGGAACATTTGGTACAAGGGACGAAACCCTCTAACCACTACATTGAATGAGATAACGTCCAATAATCACCATTGGTGTCTCTTAATTAGGAATGAATACACGACATTATTCCATTGGTCAATTTAAGCACATGACCAAACACTTTAGGCTTAGAACACCGTACGACTTAATGTGGAAATCAAACACTATGTAGATTTCCTTAGGGTCATGTCCTAAGATATATATTTAGGGTCATGTCTATAAAAACTAGCGACCAGCACAATGACTATTGATTCATATATAGGAGACAAGACATTCTACACAACACAATGGATCTTGCGTCTCGTTATGGATGAAACCCTCGGGCCATAGTGGCTCACCATGGGATAATAAGCCGATAAGGTACGAGGGATGACGTTATTGTATTTCTTGGAATGATTTATTCGGACAGAACAATTGAGACAAGCGATCGATCAATAAACCCTCTGACGCTCTGTATCTTGGGCACTTTTGGTACAAGGGACGAAACCCTCTAACCACTAGTTTGAATGAGATAACGTCCAATAATCACCATTGGTGTCTCTTAATTAGGAATGATTACACTAGTAGAAAAAACCTCAATTGCTCCGGTTTTTTAGGCCGCAAATGCTCCGTATTGCACGTGTAGCAGACGCCATACGAGCATTTGAGACTCTTACAAATGCTCCGGTTGCAACCGAAGCATTTGGCAACACAAATGCTCCGGTTTTTAAGGAAAAACGGAGCATTTGAGGCCCAAAAAAATATAAAAAAAAAAATTTTTTTGCTTTTTTTTTTATGCTAAATTAATACATAATCAATTATATATAGGTAAAAAGTTATATTTCTAATATTTTTGTTCCTGAATACAAGAAATACTACAAATAAACAACAATTGCAAATTATAAGAAATACAATTATGGGTTCAAAGAAACACAAACACTAAAATTTTTTGGAGTGTGGATTGTCTATAGATGTCTTCATATTTTTGGAGTGTGGACTGTCTATAGATGTGCCCATTGTATAGTACACAGTAATCCTGTGTCCTCGCATGGAAGCACAAAACAACTGAAAAATATGCATGCAATAGTCCTACACTAAAACTATATATTTTCATTCAATCAACACACAATCAATATGTATGCAAATAAATGAGCAATAAAACAAGCAATGACCTGAGACTCATGCTGATTATACCCACTGAATTGGAGAGCAAAGCGAGCAAGTTTCCCTTTAAAATGACGTGGTGCGATTGTTGTGCCGCCAGAAGACCACATTTCCCTCAATAGATCACCAAATGCCATGGCAAGCTCACCCTACATAGTAAGAGTATAACAAAGCACATGCTAAATATCTCAAGCTTCAATTAACTCTACATAAAGACTCAAATATGCAAAACGAAGAAAATACACAATGCATACATGCATTCCCAATGGGTTTTGCTTGTTTATCTCATCAGAATAGTCTTGTAAAAAATACTCAACAAGAGGTGCAGTATGCACCACACACCGAAGAGCGCTATTCATAAAGCAAGTGTTTCCGAGATTCGAGATTCTCGTAACCCTGCTAAAACTAAAAACTTACAAGCAAAAGTCAAGAAAGCACAAGGATACCCGACTATAATATCTGTGTTTCGATAGGAGGCATTCATGAAAAAATCGCTCGCTATATAGTCAATAAGAAAGCCAATACAGGTAATAAATAAAGAGCAAAAGCTAGAGTTTGAATAAGATCGGGGCATGATTGAACTCTTCCTGTGAGACGAAAGCCAATACAGGTAATAAATAAAGAGCAAAAGCTACAGTTTGAATAAGAAAATGTCATCTCATTATCAAAGAGCAAAGCGAAAATGTGTGACACTAAAACCCACTTCTCAATCCCCTCAAGGAATTATGTGGATGATATATCAAAACTAAGATTAATGGGGTAGAATATGCATTCGAAAGAGGAGGATTCCAAGGAAAGCTTTTCTTTCGGATAGTACCTTAACATACGGATTGCACTTGGTTTCAAGCACCACTGCAGGTGCCCTTCTCTTCGTAACCTGTCTCACGATGGGCCGCTAGGCTACTCGGGCTCATTGTCTCGCAGATTCATAAGCAACGATCGAAAAAATATACATGCTCAATATTCATTGTTATTTTAATGTACTTGAAAATCACCTATGATATAATAATTAATTTCGTAATGGTCATTTTCAGTAGACCATCAAAATTTACACATCCAATTTTCAACTTAACCATCAAAACGCACACACCTTCATTTAAACTAGCAAAACTCACAACCAATTTTCACTTTAAAAATCAGAATTTACACATCTAAATTTCAACTAAAGCATCAAAACTCACACATCCAATTTTCAACTAATTATATGAACAATGAAAGAGAGAAATAAAGAGTACCTCAAGAGTTAGTCACGTGTTTTCTTTTTTGAGTTTTTGTCTCTCTTTTTTTAACCTTCTCTCCTTTTTACCTTTTTATTCTTTTGTTCTGTTGTCCTCACTCGCCACTTTTTTTCCCTTTTTTTTAACCTTCTCCTCTCCTTTTTTTCCCTTCGTTCGCTTTTGTTGTTCTTACTTCTTACCCTCTAATCGATTTTTTTCTATGAATAAACACTTACCACTTTTTATTTTTTTTTAAGAGGAATTAATGTTTATACATACAAGTAGCGATAGCTCATATATATATATATATATATATATATATATATATATATATATATATATATATATATATATATATATATATATATATATATATATATATTAAATTATTATTATTCTAATCTTGGATAAACAGAAATTAATTTATCTAATCTTGGATGAATTTTGCCAAAGGAAAGATAAAGATTGAAGAAATTAGCAAAATTCTAACAATCAATCCAAGCACAGATAGCCATCAACATAAAAAACAAACAAACAATGCACAAGTGGAAATATATTTTCAAAGTCTCATCTCTACAAAATCAATATTGACAATCAAAATTCTATCAAAACACGGTACCGTGTAGGAGGCATTTAGAAGTAAGAACCACTAATAGCAACAATAACAGCGTACCTTTGTTTGCCGAAGATGGTTTACAAAGCAACCTAACAAAGAAGTGATAGAGGAAAAAAAATCACTCAATTTCTATAAATAATAGACACTCATGAGATTTTAAAAATAAGCAGAGACTACCTCACTTTCTCCAGCAGCCCCAACAACAAGCGTCTTAAGGGCTCTCACTTTTGACTAATACTTGCCTTCACGAACCTTGCATAGATTATTTTGTTGTAATCATCAGAAGTATAAAATCCAAGGCTTACAGTGAATATTTTAAACACAATGAATGCATGTTTTGAGTAGATTACATTTTTTATTTTATCTCGCTTGATTTGACACCCGACGCTCAATCTCTCGTACAAGTTTCTTCAAAAGGCAAGCCACACGCTGAACATAATAGATGCGGGATTAGCGGTCAAATTGAAGCTATAACAAGATCAACCATGGACAAGAATCTAATACAAAATTCTTCGCAAGATACCTTGTTTGTAAACACATCTCCAGGCTATTAGGTGTTACACCACAATGATGGCAACTACCATAAAGTCATCCATGTACAGCAGCACTATCACCTAAATGAGGAAGTCTACCCTACATTCTTAAGAAAACAGAGCACAAGTTAGAAAGAAATCAGATACAGGAAAATCAAGAGAAAAACAGGAGCGCTTAAGAGATATGAATTGACATACATTACATTAGACAACCACAGATTACTACTTAGGGTAGACTTGCCCATGGTACTTTCAGAAATAGTTTAACTTATGCCAGTCAAGATTGGGCAGTTAGATTTTAATAAAACAATTAGCTATGAACAGCTTAAAGCATTTCAATACTACATACAACAAAGTGGTCAAGAAGCTTGAGATAACAATAAGAGGAAATTAATTGATCAATAAATCTTAACGATACAATCTTAGCTGGAAACAGTGTAGGTTATAGCACTATCACTTTCCACGCCATTAATATTATTCCACCTCCAAAACACATTTCCAAGTTCCAACAAGTGAAAGGAAAAAGTTCCAACCAAAACTAAATCCCAATTGAAGTACAAGAGCATTCTTATCTTCAATTATGCAACTTACTAGTTCAATTGGAGGATACAAGATGTGACTATTTCACATAAAAAGAGGAGATATAAACAAGGTTAAGGTACATAGCAAAGAAAGAAGACTAATAATAATCTCATATGCGGGAATGCACAAACTCATAGAACTCGACAGGACTATGGTGAACTATAACATACGATAACATCATATTAGGAGAAACAAGCAATAATGGCTTATCCTTTTGTTTGACATCCTCATTTGTAAATTCAACAAGTAGCATTTGACATAGGCAATTCGTAACTATTCGGACTATATCCAAAGAAGACCATATAAATAAAATAATGTAATCACCTCGGGAAGCAAAAGGGTGTAAAGACCTGCAGCCTCATGCTAGATCCTTGCCCGAGTAAGAACCTCTCTTCACCAACAAGCTTGTACATTTTAATATCTCGTCCGCGGAAAATGAAGAAGACGTTAGCGTAAGAATCACATATGCCAAGGGAAAAATTAGGAAACCAAACCAAACTTAGCGGTTGTCTACGTAAACCATGAACATGTTGCTCTTTCACATATGCATATTCACGAACGTAAAAGTAGCATTTGACCTTACCAAGTCGGACTTAGGGCGTTGAACGTCGACGAAGCTTAGGGCATTGAGCCGAGATGAAGAATTTCGACCATAGTCGGGTGTTGAACGCGCGAAGCTTCTAGGGCATAAAACTATCTAAAACATGATGGAGGAGGACAAGGAAACCTAGAAATGGAAGGAAGACGACTTAGAGAAATGATCGAACAATCCAATTAGATTAAACCCTAGTATTATCTCGAGTAATTCAGAAAAACCTAGAAATTAGGAGAAAATAAAACCCGAAGGCGTTTGGAGGTTGAAGATTCAGAGTACCGATTGAGCGAGGTCGAAGCCTTGTGATTTGACGGTGCCGTTAATGGCGGGATTGAGCAAGGGACGAAGGGAGCGAAGACGTGTTGGGATTTCGGTTAGGCGACGGGATTGAGCAAGGGACGGAGGGAGGACGACGGTAGCGAGGGACGGAGGGAGCGAAGGAAGGCCGAGGGACGACGGCGGAGGTGTTTAGTGCGAGGGTTTCAATTGAGAGGAAAATGATGAAGAATTGATACGAGAGAGGGAGGGACATAGGGAGCGTGCAAATAATAACTCGAAAATTATAAGAGGGAAATAATGCAAATGCTCGGGTTGATTAGTCAACCGGAGCATTTGACATCAAATGCTCCGGTTGACTAATCAACCCGAGCATTTATGAATTTTTTAAATTAAATTTTTCACAATTGCTCGGGTTGATTAGTTAACCGGAGCATTTGATAAGTAGCAAAAGCAGTTTTTTCCACTAGTGTTACACGACATTATTGCATTGGTCTATTTAAGCACATGACCCAACACTTTAGGCATAGAACACCGTACGACATATTGTGGAAATCAAACACTATGTAGATTTCCATAGGGTCATGTCCTAAGATATTTAGGGTCATGTCTTTAAAAACTAGCGACCAATTAACACAATGACTATTGATTCATATATGGGAGACAAGACATTCTACACAACACAATGGATCTTGCGTCTCGGTATGGATGAAACCCTCGGACCATAGTGGCTCACCATGGGATAATAAGCCGATAAGGAACGAAGGATGATGTTATTGTATTTCTTGGAATGATTTATTCGGAGAGAACAATTGAGACAAACGATCGATCAATAAACCCTCCGACGCTCTGTATCTTCGGAAGATTTGGTACAAAGGACGAAACCCTCTAACCACTACTTTGAATGAGATAACGTCTAATAATCACCATTGGTGTCTCTTAATTAGGAATGAATACACGACATTATTGCATTGGTCAATTTAAGCACATGACCCAACACTTTAGGCTTAGAACACCGTACGACTTAATGTGGAAATCAATCACTAGGTAGATTTCCTTAAGGTCATGTCCTAAGATATTTAGGGCCATGTCTTTAATAACTAGCGACCAATTAACACAATGACTATTGATTCATATATGGGAGACAAGACATTCAACACAACGCAATGGATCTTGCGTCTCGGTATGGATGAAACCCTCGGACCATAGTGGCTCACCATGGGATAATAAGCCGATAAGGTACGAGGGATGATGTTATTGTATTTCTTGGAATGATTTATTCGGAGAGAACAATTGAGACAAACGATCGATCAATAAACCCTCCGACGCTCTGTATCTTCGGAAGAATTGGTACAAAGGACGAAACCCTCTAACCACTACTTTGAATGAGATAACGTCTAATAATCACCATTGGTGTCTCATATTTAGGAATGAATACACGACATTATTGCATTGGTCGATTTAAGCTCATGACCCAATATTTCAGGCTTAGAACACCGTACGACATAATGTGGAAATCAAACACTAGGTATATTTCCTCTGGGTCATGTCCTAACATATTTAGGGTCATGTCTTTAAAAACTAGCGACCAATTAACACAATGACTATTGATTCATATATAGGAGACAAGACATTCTACACAACACAATGGATATTGCGTCTCGTTATGGATGAAACCCCCGGACCATAGTGGCTCACCATGGGATAATAAGCCGATAAGGTACGAGGGATGACGTTATTGTATTTCTTGGAATGATTTATTCGGAGAGAACAATTGAGGCAAACGATCAATCAATAAACCCTCCGACGCTTTGCATCTTGGGCACATTTGTTACAAGGGACGAAACCTTCTAACCACTAGTTTGAATGAGATAACGTCCAATAATCACCATTGGTGTCTCTTAATTTAGAATGAATACACGACATTATTGCATTGGTCGATTTAAGCACATGACCCAACACTTTTGGCTTAGAACACCGTACGACTTAATGTGGAAATCAAACACTAGGTAGATTTCCTTAGGGTCATGTCCTAAGATATATATTTAGGGTCATGTCTATAAAAACTAGCGACCAGCACAATGACTATTGATTCATATATAGGTGACAAGATATTCTACACAACACAATGGATCTTGCGTCTCGTTATGGATGAAACTCCCGGACCATAGTGGCTCACCATGGGATAATAAGCCGATAAGGTACGAGGGATGACGTTATTGTATTTCTAGGAATGATTTAGTCGGAGAAAACAATTGAGGCAAACGATCGATCAATAAACCCTCCGACGCTCTGTATCTTGGGCACATTTGGTACAAGGGACGAAACCCTCTAACCACTAGTTTGAATGAGATAACGTCCAATAATCACCATTGGTGTCTCTTAATTTGGAATGAATACACGACATTATTACATTGGTCGATTTAAGCACATGACCCAACACTTTAGGCTTAGAACACCGTACGACTTAATGTGAAAATCAAACACTAGGTAGATTTCCTTAGGGTCATGTCCTAAGATGTTTAGGGTCATGTCTTTAAAAACCAGCGACCAGCACAATGACTATTGATTCATATATAGGAGACAAGACATTCTACACAACACAATGGCTCTTGGGTCTCGGTATGTATGAAACCCACGGACCATAGTGGTTCACCATGGGATAATAAGCCGATAAGGTACGAGGGATGACGTTATTGTATTTCTTGGAATGATTTATTCGGATAGAACAATTGAGGCAAACGATCGATCAATAAACCCTCCGACGCTCTGTATCTTGGGCACATTTGGTACAAGGGACGAAACCCTCTAACCACTAGTTTGAATGAGATAACGTCCAATAATCACCATTGGTGTCTCTTAATTAGGAATGAATACACGACATTATTGCATTGGTTGATTTTTTAGGCTTAGAACACCGTACGACTTAATGTGGAAATTAAACACTAGGCAGATTTCCTCTGGGTCATGTCCTAAGATATTTAGGGTCATGTCTTTAAAAACTAGCGACCAATTAACACAATGACTATTGATTCATATATAGGAGACAAGACATTCTACACAACACAATGGATATTGCGTCTCGGTATGGATGAAACCCCCGGACCATAGTGGCTCACCATGGGATAATAAGCCGATAAGGTACGAGGGATGATTTATTCGGAGAGAATAATTTTTTATCTATATTACGTTAAATGCGATTTTATATATATATTTTTAATGCGGTATTTGATATTATACGATTTTATGAATATAAAAAAATAAAAAAGGAAAATATCTATTTGATGAAAAAAAATTGTCAAGTATTATTGTAAAAAAAGTAAGAAATCCTAAAATCACATTTCATAGTTAGGATCCGTTATGTTCAACTTATTTTAACTTATATAAGATTTTATAAGATCGGGATAAGATCGGATAAAATAAGATAAGATAAGTTAAGATAAGATAAGATAAGATAAGATAAGATAAGATAAGATAAGATAAGATAAGATAAGATAAGATAAGATAAGATAAGATAAGATAAGATAAGATAAGATAAGATAAGATAAGATAAGATAAGATATGATAAGATCAGATAAGATAAAATAAGATGTTAGACACACTCAATAAACTATCTTATAAGAAACGATCGATAAAATAAGATAAGATCAGATAAGATAAGATCAGATAAGATCGATCGAGATCGGATAAGATCAGATAAGATAAGATAAGACAAAATAAGATGAACAAAACAGACCCTTATTCACCCATTAAATTCACAAGATTGCAAACACAATATCCGGAAATATATTTGTAGGAAAATATTATAAGGACACGTCCAAAGATTTCCTCGGACATTTCGTAAAAAAAAAAAAACGATCCTAAAAAAATAACCAATTAAAATAATATTGATTAATAGAAAGCAAGAAACTGTACACAAAACAATGGATTCCACTATCACAAGTTCACAACCCCCAACAATGCAAGTTTTATTAGTTGTGGGTAGTCTACCCGGTGGGTAGACAAAGTTTTTACCAAAGGTAATGTCCTATGATATGATATCATGGGTCATGTTTTTAAATAAAAGCGACCATAGTGGCTCACCATGCGATAAAAAGCCGATAAGGTACGAGGGATGATGTTGATGTATCTCTTGGTATAATTTATTGGAGAGAACAATTGTGACAAACGATTAATAAACCCTCTGAATCTAGTTGGTTGGATGAAACACTCTAACCACTACTTTGAATGAGATAACCACTACGCGACATTATTGCATAGGTCGATTTAAGCACATGACCAACCACTTTAGGCTTATAATACCATAAGACTAATGTGGAAATCAAATAAGGAGACATCCTAAGATTTCTTGGGACATTTCCTAAAATAAATGTGATCCCCAAAAAACAACCAAATAAATTACGATTGATTCATAGAATGCCAGAAACTCTACACAAAACAATGGATCCGGACATTTGTTACACCTACCCACTAGTAATATGAAGTGTTAAATTACGTTTAGTGGATATAATAACAAATTTGATAAGGTTGGCATGTGTAAAGTCGAGTCTTGTTTAGGAACGTCTTTTAATATATTTGTATGTATATATATGTATATACATATGTGTGTATATATGTATATACATATGTGTGTGTGTGTATATATATATATATATATATATATATATATATATATATATATATATATATATATATATATATATATATATATATATATACATCTCTATTCTATATGTCAAGAGGGGTAGGACACGAAAAAAATAGAAATAAGAAAAAAAAAAAGGGTAACTACCTACTTTAATTTTAAAAAATAGAAAAAGGAAAAATTAAAAAGGGAACTACCTAGTTAATTAAAAATAATAAAAAGATGAAAAAGACACTACAAAAATAACAGTGAATATTTACAAAGTTACTTCTCTCTCAATTAACTTTTTGTAAGAAACTTTAAATATCCCTAATTTAGTAGGATAAACTAATTAAAAGTTCAAAAATCCCTAATTTATTAGATGTAATTAGCAATCAATCTAATTTTCTACATGTTTTTGCACGCATCGCGTGCATATAAAACTAGTATATATATATGCCAAGAGGGATAGGAGTATAGAACACCAAAAAATAGAAAAAAGAAAAAAGAAAAAGGGTAACTACCTACTTTAATTAAGTAAAATAGAAAAAGGAAAAATAAAAAAGGAAACTCCCTAATTAATTAAAAGATAAAAAAAGGCACTACAAAAAGAAAACAGTGAATATTTACATGATATAACTGATTAAAAACTCAAAATCTCTAATTTATTAGATGTACTTATAAATTAATTTAACTTTTTACATGTTTTCGCACGCATCGCGTGCATATAAAATTATGTAATGACCCAGGAAACCCTAGGACATGTCCTTATAAAATTTACCTATAATTATATTTCCTATAATGCAAATGATATGAATACATTTATTATCGTAAAATCAAATGTGTTCAACATGAATTAGAATTTAATGCCTCCTATGAATCAATAGCCATTGGATTGGTCGTTTATCGAGCAACAACCTTATTATCTTTTTAAATAGACAGCGATCGATTTTGAACTGTTGAATATCCGATTTTGAACTGTTCAATATCGTTGCTGAAAATATTGGTTAATTTGTAACATTTCATATCAGAGTAAAAAAAACTTAAAAATGCTTTCTGATACCAAATAAAGATTTAACTTTCCATATAAAGACTAAAGCAATAATAATAACACAAGTTACACAACCAATCAACCATAGATCGAATAATAGTTTGAACAATAATTTAATGATAGCCTACGTCAAGTTACCCCTAATAAGTAATAACCAAAGAAAATTACAAATTGCATTCACTCATTTTTTTAAGAAAAGAGAAAAAAAGGATCCCTACAACTGCAAAGCAGTTACATCTGCACCAATTTAAACGAAAAATAGAACTATGACGTTTAGATGGTAGAACAAAAAAACTGAAATGTTAAACCGAATTATTCCTTGACGACCCATCGAGTTGTTTTGCACCCCACTCATCTAGATCTTTAAGCATTTGCCTCCATTGACATATATCATCCCAATCGGTGCGCTTTAACCCACCATGTGTATTGATGTAGAAAGACTTTGCTTCCTGAAACACAAAAGTTCTCCAAGATATAGTCCACCAACAATTATCACAATTTCCCAACTCCTCTAGATTATTATGTGTAATGAGGCATATGTGGAATTGCATTGATTCAAGCCCTGGAGCCCTTGAACACACCTTCTCGAGCGAACTCCAGTCGATATCTTGGTTCATATTTATACGTGAACCTATAATTTCCTTCTAATTTTTGCAAACACACTGAAGTTTAAGCAATACAAATATATCTCTCACTTTGGGGATTATATTAGCTTTAAAAATGGTATCCCAGTCGCCAAATTCTTGATGAGATGCCATGATTATGGTTTGTGAAAGAAGGGAGAGATTGAGTAGGAAAAGTGAGAGTGAGTAAAGTTGTTTGTCAGATTTTAGTATTCTATGAAGTATTATCTATAGTTAAGTCCACACGGAAGATTTTAGTATTATTTATTGATTGACAAAGTACAATGCTACAAAAACAATTAAAAGGTGACTGTTAAACATATAAGGTTTATTATAAATCTATTAGGTTAATATTACAAACGAGAAGTTAATTATGATTCTAGTAAACATAATTATGGTTTGCATATGAAGTCAAAATTGCAATTAATATGAAATAAATTACTTATTCAAATTCATGGGAAATTGGTTAAAGTGTTTGGTTGACAATGGTGGGAATTACATTCCCATTGGAATTTCTAGTAACTTCCTCAATTTTGTGGGAACTCAAAATTCCTCGGAAATTATAATTCCCATTGGTTGGGATATGTCCTACTGCATGGTTGATGGGAGACTAAAACAATCTCTTGGCACAAGTGATCCCAAGAGTCCCCAGTCTTATTCAGATAGCCTACGTCATGCCCTAAATAAAGCATTCCTTGCTCGAAAAACGACCAACCTAGTGGCTATTGACTCATAGAAGCAAGACATTCTACACAACACAATAGCCTATGACTATATTTAAACACAATATCTGGAAATATATTTGTAGGAAAATATTATAAGGACACATTCTAAGATTTCCTGTGACATTTCCTAAAATAAATGCGATCCTCAAAAAACAAAAATACGGAGGTAGTATTTTATAAACATTAATCTTTATTTCGTAGTAGAAATTAGAAAGCGTGTTTTAGCTACCCTACATTCTAAGTTAAACATTTATTCTGTGTCAAAACTGTTTTCCTATCAGCAAATGTAAACATACGCGTATCTTATTTTTATCTTTCTTTTGCGTACCATAATACATAAACAATTGGGCAGATACAATTGACGTGCTGAAACCCCCCTGTCTCCGTGGTCACTAGCCATGACATGAAACTCACTTGCATCTATGCGGCACGGGATCGAATCCTTTAAAAGCGCCCTTTTTGTAATTTTGTTCTGGGCAACGTAAAATTTTATTAGATCATTATATTATTTTTTTATTATATATTTTTTGTCCATTTCTACGTTATTTAGAATTATTATTAACCACATAAAATGATATTTTTAACTCAAATATGACAGATTTCTCTTTAAACGTTTTGATCCATGACAAACGTGTTTGTACACAAACGTCAAAAAAAGATGTTTGATCCATGACAGACGCTTTTAAGGTACATTTGGGCCAAGGCCCATATGCTTCTCCTTAATTACACTTTAAACCATATGAAAAGTAATCATCAAAAACTAAAATGTACTCCAGTTTATTAATGCAAATTTTCTCGATGTCAAAAAAAAACTAAGAATTTTGGCATTTACATGATCCCAACACAAGATTCTTTCAGTTGTAAATTGACCAAACAAAAACTTGTGTAAGTATCTAACTACTTGTTAGGTATCTAAGTATCTATCTACTTGCGTAAGTATTTTAATGAGATATAATTATAAACTTTATTATATTTTATTTTGAAATAATAAGCAATAATGTTATGTTGGATTCATGGTTAAGCTTTCATTTTTCATTTCAAAGGTCACGTCTCCGATACCTTATAACTACACAACATCTATACAAATACTTCATCCTTTCTTTTTCTATTGCAACAATGAGATTTTGACACTATTCACTCTCCGCCCTTTCACTATCTCTTGTGATTTTTACGTAAGGAAAAATATAGTCATGTGGAATCTTGTTAGATTCGTTAACCAAGGACAACATAAATGTTAAAATAAACAATCGGATTTTTAGAACCATTGTCAATTTGTTTTAGGTAATGACCCGTTTTACTTTGGGCGATTACCTAAACTATTATCAAATATCAAATACCTAAACTACGTTGTTTCATACCGGTCATGTCCTAAACAATGGCTATTATTTTGCCACTTTTTGTATTTTTTTGTCCATTAAGAAATTGAAAAGTTTGAGGAGAGTGTATTGATGGTACACATGGACACAAAACATTTACATTAGAAGTTTGAGGGAGAGTGCCACGTGGCACATACACATTCATAGGCACGGCTTTTGATATTCTACCTCTGTTCTTTTTCAGTGCTTTCAAATCATGGTTTCTAATTTCTAGTGATAATTAGACTAGAATATTTCTACGTGATCAAAGTAGGCTAGTATAACTCAACTAGTTAGTTCCTATAATAATTGTTTAGGTAATCGCCCAAAGAAACATGGGTCATTACCTAAATCAAAATGACAATGGTTTTAAAAAATGCGATTTTTTATTTTAACATTTATGTTGTCATTGTTTATTCAATAGGGAACTTGCTTCTAAAATTAGTGCTTCATAATTTGGTTCCTAATTTCTAGTGATAATTAGACTAGAATATTACTAAGTGATCAAGGTAGGCTAGTATGACTCAATTAGTTAGTTCCTATAGTAATAGTTCAGGTAATCGCCCAAAGTAATATGGGTCATTACCTAAAACAAACGGATAATCGTTCTAAAAATGCGATCGTTTATTTTAACATTTCTGTTGTCCTTGTTTATTTAATAGGGAAGTTGCTTTTAAAATTAGTGCATTAAAGTTCCTAATATCTAGTGATAACTAGACTAGAATCGTATTACTTGATCAAAGTAGGCTAGTATGACTGAACTTATAGTTAGTTCCTATAATAATAGTTTAGACAATCTCCCAAGGTAACATCGGGATATTACCTTAAACAAACTGACAATGGTTCTTAAAACGCGATTGTTTATTTTAACATTTATGTTGTCCTTGTTTATTTAATAGGGAACTTGCTTTTAAAATTAGTGATGATTCCTAATATCTAGTGATAACTAGACTAGAATATTACAACACTTGGATTCCACTCTACCTCTACACCAACGAGGCCCAAGCAGTACAACACTCCACGATAATTATTTTAATTCTGTATTCATCAAACCCAAACGACCTTTGGCCATTATTATTCTTACACAATTCCTTTGGCCATTATTATTCTTACACAATTCATTACACGTAATGAACTCTTTCAAGTAAAAGTGTAAAACTATCATTGGGGGAGGGAGTTCATTCTTTCTCCAAGAGGCATTAGTCAGGTTTCATTCAATGTTATCTTCTTTGCAAATAATGAACTCCTCTAGGCTCTTAGACCACCCACCACTCAACTAGGCCTTTCATTGCCTTGCGTTATATTAGTGTTTTTATTCAATGCTCTTTTTATAATGATACGGGTAAACAATTAATCAAAGTTTTTTCCATTTAGGGATTATTTATTGACATGATTTTATCTACTACTAAAATTATTTATATAATTAAGTCATTATTCTTGGGAGCATTTGTTGTAAAAAATTGGTTTAGTTTCCAATTAATCACCAATCACATCTTCAGCTAAACAGGTTAGAAGGTGCCTACTACAATAAAAATCAGCAGTAGCCGTTTTTCCCAAGATATTCAGTTATATTTATTGGGAAGTTGAAATAAAGAAACTGCATTAAATTAGAGAAGTTGGATTGAACGAGCAACATTACATTTAAATCCACTGGTTCCAAGAAAATAAAAGGACACGTAGTAAATATCAAATTAAAACGTCACTGAAATTTTTTGTAAACGTCGCTGAAAATTTTGGTTAATTTGTAACATCTATCTATACTAATATATTAAAAGGCGTGCCTTAAATCAGGAACGGTGCCACGTGGCGCTCTCCTTAAGGGGGTTTTACTCCATGTAATCCACAACAATTAAAAAAATTAAAAATTGCGTAGCATAGGGTTTGATCCCGAGACCTCAAGAACATATACTAAAGTCTTAACCACTAGGCCAAATAACATTAAGTGGTATCATCTTAAAGTATAATATTAATAAATGAAAAGTTTTCTTACCCGGAGCAAAACCCAAGACAATCATGAAAGGAGGCCCAACACCAAGAACCCCTAGATCCAAGCAACAAAATTGTCCAGCCTCAAAAGGCCCTGCTTAGCAAGGGAGTCAGCAACAGATTCTTAACAAATTCATCGAAATCGGTCACATGCTCATCTCTATCCACTTCCCATTTCTTAACAAATTCATACAAAAAAAAATTAAAATCCCTTACAAAAACAAGTTACACTACAACAAATTCTTCCTCATCATTATATTATCTTCTTCATCATTTGCAAACAAAAAACACATAACTACGATTCCCCTTTTCAATTTTTGTAAACAATTTTTGACGAAAATTATTACTAGAAGTAATTAAAGAATATATGATTTCGCACGCATAGCGTGCATATAAAGGCTAGTGTTCTATATGTCAAGAGGGATAGGACACCAAAAAAAGAAAAAAGAAAAAAAAAAAGGGTAACATACCTACTTTAATTAAGTAAAATAGAAAAAGGAAAAATAAAAAGGAAACTACCTAGGGTGTAAGAGTGGAGGTGATAACCGTCAAGTACACATACATTTATTAATATGGAGAACAATCAACAATGCATTTAATGGCTGAGCTAGGGTGTAACGATGTTATCCGCTGCTCCATGGGATAGGAACAGTGCATTCAACTTATGCGTGTAGGATGAACAATACCGTACTTGAATAGCAAAAGCAAAAGTGTCGTTGTTTTAGGACATGACCTACGCTGGTTGGGATATGTCCTACTGCATGGTTGATGGGAGACTAAACCAATCTCACTAGTGGAAAAAAACGCAAGGGCTGCGGTGCAAGGGCTGCGGTTTTTACATTAACCGCAGCCCTTAAATAAATGGCTGCGGTCAGCTCAAAAACCGCAACCCTTTATTGATAAAGGGCTGCGGTTTTTGGGCTAACCGCAGCCCCTACTAGAAAGGGCTACGGTTTTTGGGGGTAACCGCAGCCCCTAGTAGGCCTAGTTCTTCACTTGGGCCAAAAACTTAGTTGGGCGAGATTTCCCGCAAACTCATATATCCACATACCAAAATAAAACCCTAACTCTTCTCTCTCTCTCCCGAGTCCCCGATTTTCCCTCTCTCACCTCATCAAACCCCCATCCCCCTCTCTCTCTCTCTCTTCGCATTTCTTCTCTCACCCTCCGCCGTTCGCTCATTTGGAGCTTCTCTCACCCTAACTCTTCTCTTGCGCTTCCGTCACTCCTTGTGTTATTTCAAACGACAATGTTAGGGTTAGGGTTTCCGACATTTCGCGGAGAAAGAGGAGGAGATTCGTGTTCTTTTGTACATCGCCGATGTTCGTGTTTGCTGCGATTGTCTTGGTCATTCCCTTGGCTATCGCTATGTCAACTGGACTATTCCCTTGTCTTTTGTAATCACATTTCTTCTCTTAATTTTTGTGACTTCATATTTCAATTTGAGCAATATTTCATACTGCTTGTTTTTGCCCTAGATCTTTGATCGATCTTGAAGGTCCACGAATTACTCGGCTAATCTGAAAAAAGGTTCTTCAATTCCTTGAGTTCTTACTGCTGAGGTAATTTTATCTCTTCTATTTTTTCATCTTTCAATTGTGTGATTCAATTTCTTTTGATTTTGCACTATTTATATGATTGACATTTCAATAATTAGTATAGTGTGTTTTTCTCATGTTGTAATCAATTCCAAGTTTCAATGTATGCTTTGATTAGGGTCTAGATTAAAACCTGAAGCCAAGTAATTAAAATGACCATGAACTTTCATAATCGTCGACGTCATTAGCTACAGAACCATTTATGCCGGTTCTTTTGTTTGCCAATTTGCGGCGAATTTCTTAACTTGTTGAACTTTGTATTGGAATACTCAGGATCTTCTTATAGAAATCAGAAAGGAAGTTTATCAAAATGTAGATTTGAGTGCATTGTCGCATTTAGACAGGGCAAGGCTTAAACTGTATGTGCTTTTTAGTTGTTGTAATTTCTCCATCTCTTTCTCTTACAATTTATGCTCTCTGTTTTTTTATTTCTGATTTTCTTCGTTGAAATTTATCCGGGTTTGTTACCACTCTTGATTTTTTTTTTGTGGGTTTGTTTACTGTAATATGTTTAATGGCTAAGATTCTATTTTCTTGGGTGAATTTGGATATTGGTTTGTGTGTAGTACGTGTATGTTATATCTTGAGGGTTTTATTTTATTCTTTTTATGTGTGTTTCTTTGAATATGTTCAGTTTATTTGTGAAATTACTGGAATTTACTATGTTTTATCATGTTCTTTAACACATATCTTCTGTGTTCAAAGATTTTGTCTAATTTGGTAATATAGCTCCATTTTAGTCTGTTAACTTGTTTCATTGATCAGTTTCCTGTAAGTATCAAAAAATCGAGTTTAAGATTCTTTATCACGAGTGAGGGATGTACTAGGCATTTAGTTAAATTAACTCTCTAGAATTTTTTTTTCTTTAACTGATAAGTTTGTTGTTTGTTTGTGGGATTCGCATTTTATGGGCAGCTGCAAAACCTATGTCTATGTGAAACCACACCAACATGAACGGGAAACCTATTAGGATAATGTGGTGTGAAAGGAACCCACTTCCAAGGAAGACAGGGAAGGCCAATCTCTTTGTCAAGAACTTGGACTCTTCGGTCGACAGCGCTCGTTTGGATTCCATTTTCAGCAAGTTTGGCACTGTTGTCTCTTGCAAGGTTGAAGTTGATGAGAAGGGAGAGAACAAAGGTTATGATGACCTTTGCATGATACTTTGCTTGAAGGAAATAAGATGTAAGTCCTCTCTCTTTAGTATGTCATGATTAGTTTCCTAGTATGCTTTTGTTTAAAATATGATGACCTTTGTTGTAGAGTAGTTGATTATAAGATTTCCTTTTTTTTGTTCTCTAGAAAGCTCTGAATTATTGTTAATTAATTCTTGAGCTAATTACATCACTGATTATTGGTTGTGTTATTTTCATGCTTGAATTTTTCCAAGTTTTGAAAAAGAGTACTTCATTGTTGTTATAATGAGCATTATTTTGGGTCGTTGAGATTTTAATATGGTTTGCATTAAGACTCAATTTTGTGATTTGGTCAATATGAGTTGGACAGTTGGAAGTATGCATGAAGTGGGTTACTGATTTTATGTGTGTTTGGATATCTAATTATATATAGTTTAGTCAACAACATAACAATTTTACTGCTTTATCAATTACATTGGCTCCTTACGTTTGCATTTCTTTGATAGCTCATTTTTTATTTTCACTAAAATGGCTTCATTAGTTCTTCCATCGTTATTATATTTGAAGTTTGAAACATAAAGAAGGCAATTTGGTCATTTTACGTTTATATCTATCTTCTAAATATGTGACAGAATACAGAGAGCAAACCCATGGTAGCTGGTAGCTCCAACATGCCGGTTGATTCGGAGATAGAGGAAGAAGATGAACTTCCATGTAATGGAGGACCTCGGCTCAATTCTTCAGGTAGGAAGTTCAATTTACCAGTATGGCAATTGCTAAGAAAAAAACCTTTATTGATGGTACTTTGGTAGCATTGAGACCACTTACAATGATGAAAATTAGATTCTTATATAGATGATTTAGAAGCTCATGGTTGAATTTGCTTTACTATTGATAATTGGAGATGTGACCACAGTCACACCCGTGATGAACATATGTGCAAAACAGCTCATTGGCTCGATGTTAATTGGAAATTATGAAAGAGAAAAATGAAATGTGGGGCACAGACACCTCCATTTGATGGAGGTTTTCTTGTTCTGGAGATTGCATTGTGGTTTGGTAAATGGGAAATTGTTTATTAGATAGTAGTTTAGCTTCACTTCATCTTATAAGATATGTGTGATTGCTTATATTAATGATCATCTTCACCTGCTACACCCCCCAGCCCAGCCCAGCCCAGCCCCCAAGACCCCACCCCCTGCGAGCACCCCCGCGCCCCCAACCCCAACCCCAGCCAAGCACCCCCGCTACACCCCCATCCCAGCCCAAGCACCCCATGCTACACCCCCCTCACACCCCCAAAGCCCCCCTCGCCCCGCACCCACTGCCCCGCGCCCCCGGACCCTAGCCCGACCCCTCTGCTACATCCCCCATGTTCACATCTAAATTATAGCGATTTTGGTTTTCTTTGCCAGGTTCTATCATCTCCACAGAAATTGCTTTTGAGGGATCCGGATGCTAGTCTTGGTGGAGTTGTAATGTCTTCATGGCTATTCTTTGGTTGGTTTATTTTCTGATGGTTGTGATCGTGCTCATATATTGCAATTCGAACAATCGAGGGCAGCCTCGAACTAATGTAATTCCGTTATTATTTTCTCTATATTTGTGTAAAAAACATAACTTGTAATGAAAAATGATACTTTTATATATATATATAACCATTTGGGAACATTTAGGACAAAAAAATGCAAAAAAAAAAAAAATTTTTTTTTTTTTTTTGGGTCACAAGGGCTGCGGTTCAGGTAAAAACCACAGCCCTTGGTGGGTTAAGGGCTGCGGTTAAGGGCCAAAACCGCAGCCCTTAACTCACCAAGGGCTGCGGTTAAGGGCCAAAACCGCAGCCCTTAACCCACCAAGGGCTGCGGTTTTTTCCCTGACCGCAGCCCTTAACGCGCTAAGGGCTGCGGTTAAAAACCGCAGCTCTTCCTAAATGCCAAGGGCTGCTAGTCCACGGGCTGCGGTCAAAAAACGCAGCCCTTGGGCTTTTTTCCTCTAGTGTCTTTTGGCAAGTTGGCACAAGTGATCCCAAGAGTCCCTTGTCTTATAATTGTTTCTTAATTTAAACCACTCCTAACTCCTAGCTTGGACCCTTATTTGACAAAAGTTAGTGGTTTTAATTTACACCACAGGTTCCAAGAAAAAAAACGAAAACTACCTAAATATCAAATTAAAACGCTCCCCTAATCCTTATAGAATATGATATGGGATAGATGAGTGATCAATTAGCTAGTGCTAGAAGAGTTGGCTGTAGAAAAACATAACAATAGGATCTACATAAACATTGTCTGGATATCTATACTAATATATTAAAAGGCGTGCCTAAACAAGAAACGGTGCCACGTGGCGCTCTCCCTAAGGGAGTTTTACTCCATGCAATCCACAACAATAAAAAAAATTAGAAATTGCGTAGTATAGGGTTTGATCCCGGGACCTCAAGAACATATACTAAAGTCTTAACCATTAAACCAAATAACATTTAGTGTTATTATCTTAAAGTATAATATTAATAAATGAAATTTTCCTTACCCGGGGCGTAGCCCGAGCCTAATAACTAGTTTGATAACTTAAAAACCGGTTTGATATGAAATAAATCTTTAACATTTCATATCAGTGTAGGGTACCTTAAATACGCTTTCTAGTACGAAATTAAGATTTAACTTTTCATAGAAAGACTTTTTTTAATATAATTTTAGGGTTCCATTCATTATGGCATGAAGCCAGATTACAATGGCAGTATTACCCAATTAACACAATTCCACCAATTACAGCTAATTTGTTGTTATCAAGGGAAGTTTATTAAGCAGCATGCCATTATTGCCATCCACTTCAATTAATTACCTTAGTCATTGCTATAGAAATTAGGTATTGAACCGTTTGTCAGTCTATAGGTTCTTTCGACTACTGTCTTCAGGACATTTCGTGAGTAATATTACAGTTTAAAAAATAAAATAATGTTATGCAGTTTTTAAAAAAAACCGTGAGTAATATTAACTGCTCATATCACACCATTTAACTGCCATACCCATTTGTAAGTTAAGTACCATAGTTACCGTACCCATTTATTCAAAATAAATATTCGAAAAATACCATACCTTTATCTTATTTGTTGTAGTGACTTAAATTTTATATATAGAGTAAACAGTGGGTAACATTTCACTAAACTTAACATAGATATTTAGGATATAGAGTAATTACTAACAGTTTTTCCTAAAACATAAGAAATGCAAACAAACTTTGAAGAACAACACTACGCAATTACGAAACTCTTCTGCTATTTCCTGTCTGTACTAAGGAGCATGGAGTATGTGCATATAGTACTGAACCTTACACAACAGGCATGTAACCTCCTCAGATTTATATGTATCGAAAAAGTTCCAGTGTTGCATCTCTGTTCCCGGAGTTTGGTGACAGATGTTCTCGTACGATGCTCGACGCCCTCTGTTGAGATCGTGCATAGCGACATGGAGACTGTTCCTATTTAGGAAGGTTTTGAGCTTTCAAGCGTATGTGGATAACAACTCTTGCTTGGCAAATCCAACGAGGATGAATAACCCCTCTATACGGTCATCATGGTATAACAATACCCCACACACGAACACTGCATAATCCGTGCCTATATTCCGAAGTTCATCCTGCGCGTCGTCAAGGTCACGATGTAAGAAGTAATTTTTTTATCGCACCTTCAATGAGTGAAAGAGGCGACTTTGGTGGCGACGGCGGTGGTGGTGGTGGTGGGGTTGATGACCTTGAGGATGATAATAATGAGGATGATGGTGTCCTTGGCCTTTTGAGGGAGGATGATGATGGGCGTGAACTTGACGAAGCCATGGATACCGAATATTTTTTGAAAAGAAACGAGAAAATATTTGGAGTGAACCGATTCAAGGTCGCTTAATTTCTCGTTTTTATAGGCGTTTTTATAGGAAACGAGAAAATATAAGAGTATATATCTCTATTATATAAGGCAACACATAGGGGACACCAAAAAATAGAAAAAGGTAAAAAAAAGGAAAGATAATAACTTCTTTATTTATACAAAAAAAGGGGGGAAAAGAAAAAAAAATATCAAATTTAAATTGAACATCAGTTTTTTGAAAAAATAAAATACAAAGACAGTTCGCACGCATTGCGTGCATATAAGACTAGTATTCTATATGTGAAGAGGGATAGGACACCAAAAAATAGAAAAGTACTTTAATTAAGTAAAATAGAAAAAGGAAACTACCTAATTAATTAAAAGAAATAAAAAGATAAAAAGAGCACTACAAAAAGAAAACAGTCAATATTTACAACACAGTCAGTTACTTCGCTCTCAACACAGTCGGTGAATAAAAAGGGCGTCTCAGTATAAATGGATGAAACCCCAGACCATAGTGGCTCACCATGCGATAAAAAGCCGATAAGATACGAGGGATGATGTTGATGTATCTCTTGGAATAATTTATTAGGAGAGAACAATTGAGACAAACGATCAATAAACCCTCCGATGCTCTGTATCATGGGCATATTTTTACACGACATTTTTACACGGCTTAGAATCGGTAGATTTCCTTAGGGTCATGTCCTAAGATATTTAGGGTCATATCTTTAAAAAATAGCGACTCGGTATGGATGAAACCCCCGGACCATAGTGGCTCACCATGGGATAATAAGCCGATAAGGTACGAGGGATAATGTTATTGCATTTCTTGGAATGATTTATTCAGAGAGAAAAATTGAGACAAACGATCGATCAATAAACCCTCCGACGCTCTGTATCTTGGGCATATTTGGTACAAGGGACGAAACCGTCTAACCACTACTTTGAATGAGATAACGTCCAATAATCACCATTGGTGTCTCTTAATTAGGAATCAATACACGACATTATTGCATTGGTCGATTTAAGCACATGATCCAACACTTTAGGCTTAGAATAGGTAGATTTCCTTAGGGTCATATCCTAGATATTTAGAGTCATGTCTTTAAATAATAGCGACCAACACAATGACTATTGATTCATATATAGGAGACAAGACATTCTACATAACACTATGGGTCTTGCATCTCGGTATGGATGAAACCCCCGGACCATAGGGCTCACCATGGGATAATTAGCCGATAAGGTACGAGGGATGACGTTATTGTATTTTTTGAAATGATTTATTCGGAGAAAAAAATTGAGACGATCGATCAATAAACCCTCCGACGCTCTGTATCTTGGGCATATTTGATACAAGGGACGAAACCCACTAACCACTACTTTGAATGAGATAACGTCCAATAATCGCCAATTGTGTCTCTTAATTAGGAATGAATACACGGCATTATTGCATTGGTCGATTTAAGCACATGACCCAACACTTTAGGCTTAGAATAGGTAGATTTCCTTAGGGTCATGTCCTAAGATATTTAGGGTCATGTCATTAAATAATAGCGACCAACACAATGACTATTGATTCATATATAGGAGACAAGCCATTCTACACAACACTATGGGTCTTGCGTCTCGGTATGGATGAAACCCCCGGACCAACACAATGACTATTGATTCATATAAGCCGATAAGGTACGAGGGATGACGTTATTGTATTTCTTGGAATGATTTATTCTGAGAGAACAATTGAGATAAACGATCGATTAGTAAACCCTCCGACGCCCGTATCTTGGGAATATTTGGTACAAGGGACGAAACCATCTAACCACTACTTTGAATGAGATAACGTCCAATAATCACCATTGGGGTCTCTTAATTAGGAATGAATACACGACATTATTGCATTGGTCAATTTAAGCACATGACCCAACACTTTAGGCATAGAACATCGTACGACTTATTGTGGAAATCAAACACTAGGTAGATTTCCTTAGGGTCATGTCCTAAGATATTTGGGGTCATGTTTTTAAAAACCAGTGACCAATTACCACAATGACTATTGATTCATATATGGGAGATAAGACATTCTACACAACACAATGGATCTTGCGTCTCGGTATGGATGAAACCCCCGGACCATAGTGGCTCACCATGGGATAATAAGCCGATAAGGTACGAGGGATGACGTTATTGTATTTCTTGGAATGATTTATTCTGAGAGAACAATTAAGACAAACGATCGATCAGTAAACCCTCCTACGCTCTGTATCTTGGGAATATTTGGTACAAGGGACGAAACCCTCTAACCACTACTTTGAATGAGATAACGTCCAATAATCACCATTGATGTCTCTTAATTAGGAATGAATACACGACATTATTGCATTGGTCGATTTAAGCATATTACCCAACACTTTAGGCTTAGAACACCGTACGACTTAATGTGGAAATCAAACACTAGGTAGATTTCTTTAGGGTCATGTCCAAAGATATTTAGGGTCATGTCTTTAAAAACCAGCGACCAATTAACACAATGACTATTGATTCATATATGGGAGACAAGACATTCTACACAACACTATTGGTCTTGCGTCTCGGTATGGATAAAACCCCCGGACCATAGGGGCTCACCATGGCGTCAATGTCTATATATTATTCGAAAATAACAATTGAGATAAACGATCAATAAACCCTCCGACGCTCTGTATGGGCATATTTGGTTGGATGATGAAACCCTCTAACCACTACTTAGAATTACTAGCAAATTTAATAAGGCTATCATTTGTAAAATGGGGTCATTTACTAGCGTTTTATACTACCTTCGTATTTATTTAGTTGCACCGTTTGCTTTTTCACATTTGTCAAGACACTTCTTTAAACGTTAATATCTCTTATTAGGTGCAAGTAAAAATTAAAAAAATTTGATGTTTGGAATGTTCGCATTGAGACGAATCTAACAAGACCCCACTTGACTATGTTTTTTCTTATATAATGGTGCGAGATAACTTAATAAAATTGGTTGATGAATAGTGCCAAAAAGCAATTGGTGCAACTTACTTAAAAAATACGGAGGTAGTATTTAATAAACACTAATCTTTTTTTCGTAGTAGAAATTAGAAAGCGTGTTTTAGCTACCCTACATTCTAAGTTAAACATTTATTCTGTGTCAAAACTGTTTTCCTATCAGCAAATGTAAACATACGCGTAACTTATTTTTGTCTTTCTTTTGCGCACCATAATACATAAACAACTGGTGACAAACATTTGTCGTGATGATACCCCCGTCTCCGTGGTCACTAGCCCTGATAAGAAAATCACTTGCATCTATGCGGCGCGTGATCGATTCCTTTCAAGGCGAGCAGTGTTTGGCCTTTTTTGTAATTTTGTTCTGTGCAGTGTAAGATTTTATTAGATCATTATTTTATTTTATTTATTATCTATTTTTGCCCATTTCTACGTTATTTAGAATTATTATTAACCACATAAAATGATATCTTTAATACAAATATGACAGATTTCTCTTTAAACGTTTTGATCGGTGGTCATAAACGTGTTTGTACACAAAAGTCAATAAAAGATGTTTGATCCATGACAGACGCTTTTAGGGCACGTTTGGGCCAAGGCCCATATGCCTTCTTAAATGTTTGTTCTGCGGTGCAAACGTCTACCTAAAGACGTTTATACCATTGAATTATTATTTTGAATTATTATTAACCACATATTATTGTTACTAATGATATTATGATCCCAAACATGACAGTTTTTTCAAAATTAATACTAGCAATTTTATCTAATGTTTGTCATAAATTTTAATTCTTCCTAAAACATGATTATACATCATTGTTCATTTGAATCCAGATTACAAACCACAATCTAAGTTGGCTGGATCAACATGATAGCTGAATCTTTCTTTGTTATTGGAACATAATAGTTGGGTCATCACCCAAAGCCCCATAGTTGGGTCATCACCCAAATACATAAAGTTGGGTCATCACCCAAATCCCCATAGTTGGGTCATCACCCAAAGGCCGATAGCCGGGTCATCACCGAAAACCCCATAGTTGGGTCATCACCCAAGAACCCCCCAAAATTAAAAAATGACCGCTCCGGCCCTGTTGAATCTGATAAAACACTGAAAGAACCCCGAAATCGATTAAACGGAAATCGAGATTGAAGAACATGAGGGTTTTGTTCATGCGAAATGGAGTATAAACCTAAATCAAACAAATCAAGACAACTGAAATCGAACTTTCCCCAAAACCAAAACCAAAACCCTAGATATGTAAAGAAGACTGAAATCGAGCTTTCCCTAAAAGCACACTTCCACCCTTGGTGTTTGCGTGAAGAAGATTCACTTATGCGTGATCGAAAATGGTCGAGGAAGGAGATGAGATGGGTGGAGAGAGAACGCAGGAAAGGAAGTAGTTCATCGGGGTTCAGGGGGGAAAAAGAGGAGAGAGAAAAAATAGATGGGTTAATTTATTTTTTTTGGTCAAAATAGTTAATTTCAGAAAAATGAAATATTAATTTTTTAGGATTTTCTTATTAATTTTTTGGAATTTACAAAATTATTTTAAGTATTTATCATAAATATTTCTGATTTTAGTAAAAGAAATGAAAAAGAAAATGGCTTACTGAGTTGGCAAAATGTGTGGTGCATAGCGCTTTGACTTCCGTTGACTTCGGTGGTCATAAATTTGGGATGATCACTGAAGAATCATCCAGTGTTTGGGCTCCTCACACCCACTTAAAATCCTTTTACAAATCCAATAAATATTTTAAACATTTCAAAGCATGACTTTAATAAAATATTTGACTTGAAATTAATCATTAAAATAATTTATTTGACTTTCAAATAGTCAACCTTTGCAGAAATAAATCATTAAAATACTAAAATATATTAAAATATAAATAACTATATATTAAAATATATTTATAAATTCATAAAAATACGGGGGATTACAGTCTACACCTCTTAAAAGAAGTTTCGTCCCGAAACTTGGCACGAAAACGCACACATTTCAAAAAAAAAATCCAACTCAACTCCCATTGGAGAAATACTTGTGCCACTCATGTGCACTCTTTTGCCAACTTAAAATCACTTGTGTTACTCATGAACACCTTTTCTTATGCGGAGAATTTATTTATTTTGCATCAACATGTGCAAATTTCCAAAATAAGCATAAAATGCATAAAAATACCATAAAATAGGTAAAAAGCGCGAAATTCTATCGCATTCTACCCCCCTTAAAGAAAACGAGTTACGCCCTCGTAACTCACCTCAAGGAATAAATCTGGATATATCTTCTTCATTTCAGCTTCAGCTTCCCACGTTTCCTCTTCGGACTCATGGTTCGACCAAAGCACTTTCACGATATTGACATCCTTATTGCGTGTACTACGCACCTTCGTATCAAGAATTTTCACAGGCCTTTCCTCATATGTGAGGCTACTATCAATCTGGATCCTCTCGGGCTCCAAGACATGACGCTCATCGTGATATAACGCTGAGTTGGGAAATATGAAACACATCGTGCATCTTTTCGAACTCCATTGGCAAAGCCAACCTATAAGCTACCTTCCCAATTCTTTGCGTAATCTCATATGGACCTACATATTTGGTACTTAATTTGCCCTTTTTCCCAAATCTCATCACACCCTTAGCTCGGTGATACTTTGAGGAACACTTTATCACCTACTTCGAACTCATCTTCCCTTCGCTTCAAATCGGCATAACTCTTTTGCCTATCTTGAGCAAACTAATTCTAGCCCGAATCACCTTCACATTCTTAACGAGTCTCCTCAATGAATTATGTCCCCAATACGATGTTCTCACTCAAATCATTCCAACAAATGGGACTTCTACACTTTCTTCCATATACTGCCTCAAAAGGTGTCATCTTAATACTCGCATGATAACTATTGTTGTATGAAAACTCAATCAAATCTAATTGGTCTTCCCAACTACCCCCGAAAGTCAATAGCACGAGCTCTCTACATATCCTCCATCGTTTGGTTAATCCTCTCAATCGACCATCGGTCGCGGGGTGAAAGGCAGTACTCATTTTCAATGTTGTCCCAAGATTTAACTGGACCTTTTGCCAAAATTTCGAGAGGAATCTCGAATCACGATCTGAAATAATATCGGTTGCAACACCATGCAATCTCACTACATGCTTTATATACGTCTTCGCAAGTTGCTTCTTCTTCCATGTCTCCTTGATTGGAATGAACACGGCCGACTTCATCAGACGGTCCAGAATAACCCAAATAGTATCATTGCCATTCCTTGTCTTAGGCAAAGCAGTCACAAAATCCATTGAAATGGAATCCCACTTCCATCCAGGAACCTCTAAGGATTGAACTTTCCCCATGTGTCTCTTATGATCTATCTTGACTTTTTGACAGGTTAGACACTTAGACACGAACTCGGCAACCTCACGCTTCATGTTTGGCCACCAATATATCTGCTTAAGGTCCTTATACAGCTTGTCACCCCCAGGGTGCACAGAATACGGCGTATTATGCTCCTCATCCATAAGACGTCTCTTTAGCTCATCACATTTTTGTGGTACACACCACCTCCCCTTGAACCTCATACTACCATCATAATGAATCTTAAAATCAACTTCCTTTCCTTGGCCCATCTTTTCCTTAATCTTCTCTAGGTGCTCATCCCCAACTTGACCCTCTTTGATCTCGTCGAAAATTGACAACCCCAATGACAAAGCATTCAATCTTGCCTCGATCTCCCCATGAGTTATGATTTCTAGGCTAAGTCTTTGCATAACTCGACACAACTCCGCAGGAACTACCAAGGCATTCATGCTATGACTCGACTTCCTACTCAACGCATCAGCAACCACGTTTACCTTCCCTTCATGATATTGGATGTCTAGGTTATAATCCTTTATTAATTCTAACCATCTTCTCTGCCTCATATTGAGGTCTTTCTGGGTGAAAATATACTTCAAACTTTTATGGTCAGTAAAGATCTTACAGGTTGCCCCATACAGGTAATGTCTCCAAATCTTCAAGGCGAACACAATAGCAGCTAACTCTAGATCATGGGTAGGGTAATTAGCCGCATAAGGTTTCAACTGACGAGACGCATACGGGATCACCTTCCCATTCTGCTGTAACACACATCCCAAACCATTCTTTGAAGCATCATTATACACCTCAAATCCCTCATTCCCATCAGGCAGGGTCAAAACAGGTGCGGAAGTCAAACGTTCTTTTAAAATCAAAAGCTTCCTCACACTTCTCACTCCACTCGAATTTTCACTCCTTTTTCATCAAATTGGTCATCGGCCTCGCTATCTTCGAGAAATCTCTCACAAATCTTCTATAATAGCCAGCTAGACCTAGGAAACTTCGGATATCAGAGACATTTTTTTTGGAGTTGGCCACTCACTCACGACTTGAATCTTAGCGAGATCTACAGAGACTCCTTCCTTAGACATATAATGACCCAAAAATGCTACTTTCTCCAAATAAAACTCACACTTAGAGAACTTGGCATACAATTGATTCTTTCTAAGCGTCTCCAATATAATCCTCAAGTGTTCATCATGTCTCTTTTTCATTCTTCGAATAAATCGAATATCATCAATGAATACAACAACGAACTTATCTAAGAACTCATGAAAAATCCTATTCATCAAGTCCATAAATATGGCAGGTGCATTCGTTAACCCAAACGGCATTACAAAGAAACTCATAATGACCATAACGAGTTCAAAACGCAGCTTTTAGGTATATCCTTATCGCCTACCCTTAACCGGTGATACCCCGAACGTAAATCAATCTTCGAGAACACGCTCGCTCCATTCAATTGGTCGAATAGGTCATCTATCCTAGGCAAAGGATACTTGTTCTTGATGGTTACATTGTTCAATTCCCTATAATCGATACACGACCTCATACTTCCATCTTTCTTCTTAACAAACAACACAGAGCTCCCCAAGGTGATGCACTAGGCCTAATATAACCCTTATCGAATGGCTCTTGCAATCAAGTCTTCAATTCACTCATCTCAGAGGTGCCATTCTATAGGGTGCTTTAGATATAGGTGTAGTTCTCGGGAACTAAGTCTATGGTGAACTCAACAAGCTCTAGCAAAGCGGCATACCCGAAATCTCACTTGGAAACACATCCATAAACTCATTCACAATTGGAACATCCTCGATATTTACCCCAACTTCTTTACTCACATCTTGCACACTATAGAAAAATAACTCACACCCCTTCTTCATCAACTTCTTCACTTGCATTGCGTAAATAACCCCAAAGTTCTTGGACTTCCCAAAACGCCTATATGAGGTCAACTTTCCCAAAGGATTCTTTAAAACTACTTTTTGAACTTCACAGTCTATTTTCGCCTTGTATAAACTTAGCCAATCCATCCCCGTAATTACATCTAGGTCTCCCGGATTAAACTCTATCAAATCGAAGGAAAACACTAGTCTCCTATCTTCGGAGGTAAATTTTTAAACAACTTGGTACACCTTATGGTCTCACCAAAGAGGTATACTAACAGGCAAATCAATCACCCTAAAATCTACTAACCCCAGACTTGTAATAACAGATGACAAAACAAAAGAATAAGTCGCCCCCGAATCAAACAATGCTTTAACAAGCACGGAGTTAATAGAAAAAGTACCGTAAACTACATCGGCATGTTGTTCGGCTTCCTCGCGACTCATCACGAACAGGTTTACCCGGAGCCTTGTTCTCAGGTTGTTGCTCTCACTAGCATACTTATCAAGCTCCCTTGGTTGTTTTCGCGCCCCTACTGAGGTTCGAACCCCGATTTCCCGATCGGTTAAATCCACACCTCACCCGGTTACCACTCCCATTGCCATTTTGCTCTTTCTTTTGCTTAGCAAAGCACTCATACTCCATATGGCCCTTCTTCCGGGATAGTTACAGTCACCGGTTCTCCCTTGTAATCTCTACCAGGATGGTTATTACTGTACTTTTTACAGTGGTACACTCTCTCAGATTGACCCTTATTATTGTAGCCCCGATTATTCCTCCCTTGGAAATTCTCATTCCCATTTCTACTCTTCTTGAAATTCCCTTGATTTCCCCAAAGATTGAAATCCTTTCTTTTCTCACCCACTACAGCCTTTTCCTTATCACGCCTCAACTGAAGACCATAAATATGGGCGGCTCTTCCATACACAATATCTAAGGACACAAAGGTCTCATCACCTAATCCCAATTGGATTTCCTCAGTCAAACCTTGCTCAAACCTTTCGAGCCTTTAGCTCTTCGGTGGCTACTACCTCAAGTGCAAATCTAGACAATGCTATGAACTTGCTATATTACTCATAAGTGGTCATACTCCCCATCCTAAGGTTTATGAACTCCCGAGCCTTTTGCTTCATCATATAAAGCGAGGTAAAATTTTCCCCTTAAAGCAAAGAATAAAGGAATCCCAATTAAATCCTTCCACAAGTTACTAAATCTATTTCCATTTTCTTTCCACCATAAGTCGGCCTCATCTTTCAAATACAATATAGCTTGACCTACTTTACTCGCTCCAAAAATCTTTTCAAACTCCCAAATCCAACTTTCTAAGAAGGTAGGGTCGACTTGCGCCTTAAAGTACGGTGGCTTAATCTTAGCTAGTCTTTCAAACATGTCCCCAACAGGATCGGGACGCTCAGCTCTTTCTTGAGTTAATTCTCCGCCAATAGGCGAATAACAGAAGCTAAATCGTTATCGTTGTTAGCCATTTTACTGCGCGACCTAAAATTTTAACGTAATTCTACTCTAGGTTTCGATACATAACTTACATGCCATTCTCTATGAAGGCAACATTTGATTTGACCATAAAGATCGCATCAACATACAATTTCTCATGAAGTTATAATAATATCACATAATAAATCATCATGGAACATATAATCATTCATGAAAATATTCACATCAAGAATAACACATGTGAGGATAAAATTCAATCACAATAATAAGATAAAATAAAATATTCTCATTCACGTGCCAAAATAAATTCTTGCTCACTTGTGTAGCTAAATCTTTACTTTTATTCCTCAAACGATAATAAGAATATTTTTTCCAATCCAAAAATAACCAACTTATTCCTCGACAATATCATGATATTAAAGAAGGAAATTTAAAACCATTGTAGCTTAGCTACTTATTCAACTACTAACCTTAGAACATAAATAAATACTCTATATGGAGTTACATTATCATTCCTATCCTTATTTTCTTTATACATTTATGGAGTAAACATTTCATCTTCAAAGTGTCCAGAGTCCTTACTATAATAATAATAATAACTCGAATGTCTGGGTCTAGTAGATCTTCAAATCCTTTTGGGTCGATGTACATCCTCGCCCAACTCGAATCACTCACACGCTCGATAAGATCTCCAAGTAATATTGTAGATGTCCTTTCGGGTTTGCCCTCTAGTACGATCAAACTCCCGAATAACCTCATCATTGCTATCGAGAATGCCTACTTTCAATACATTACGCATAATGAACTCTAGGCTAGTGTAGCTATCATTGACAGACTCATAATTTCCATCACTCTCATCATCACTCGGCACAATAAGGTTGCAAGTAGCTCCCTACTCTAATATCTTCTCTATCGACACTGCTAGAGATCTATCACAAATAAATTTAACTTCTATAAGCAATTGGTACTCTCACTTAACGTATAATCCCAACAATAAACAATAAGCAAGAATAACCAACAACATAAAGCATAGGAATAACATAAACAGTTAGCAGGGAAGAAAAAATATAATCATGCTGAACTAACTATTTCATGCAGACATATAATATTTCTATCCTATATGCCCTTCCTATACTACCCATCTCTCATCAAATAATAAAATAAACTAGAGTATTGAAAATAATTTAAGTAAATAATTTTTTTCGAATTTGTAAGGAACCGAACAAAAAAACGAACAATAAAAAAATATATAGTTCGAAAATTTCGAACCTAATAAAGAAAATAAAAAAATTCGGACTATATAAAAAAATATTCGGACCCTTTAAACAAAATAAATTCGAATCGAAATAATATTAGAATCTTGAAAAAAAAACTTTTCGAAGGTAATTTAAATACCATCAATAAGTAGGAGCTCAATTCTAAGAAATTCATTTTAAGTAACTAGCTAGTTAGGCGCCTAAAGACTTAAAGTTGGCACGAAAGGCCAATAAAAACCTAAAGCTCCTAGATACCACTTTGTAACACCCCGGCAATTCTCTCCTTTCTAAAATACCTTTTTAATATAAAACATAGAGAATTATCAAAGTATCATCGCCCGTGTGAAAATGTATCGGCTTATTCAGAATTTTGCAGCAGAAAACAATAATAATAAACTTTATAAATAAAACTTAGTCAACAATAAGTCAACTCCAAACTAACCAACAAAACCAAAGTCAACGTTAAAACCAAATCAAACAAACTATGAAAAGTATAACTCAAAAGTACAATATATAAACTACACAAGCTCTCCAAAATCCCGATCCCAATGATGCATCATCTTCCAACCTCGTAGATAGACAATGCACTATTGATCCCTAGAGACTCGCTCACCGAAATGGGTCATCACGAGATCAATAAGGCAAAGCCATAATCAACATACACAACAAAAGCACGTAATCGGCAAAGCTAAGTACTACATACTAAACAAGTAAACAATCCTAACATGATACTAAGAAATAGTAGGCAGGAATAAATAATAGTATAAAAACTTGCAGACAACTTTTACTGAACTAAACTTTTACAACATTCTTATTACTTTAAATGGAATAGTCAATGGACCGAGTTGTCTAACTAAAACCAGCCTTCCCTTTGGAAGTCGAAATACGGACGCGACTCCGTATTCCCATGAACTACGATATCGAGGAACCTTTGAAATAAAAATAGGACACGGTGATCAATCCGGCCCCAGAAAAAGCCAGGGCCCGCTCACCATGTACCCCAACTCCTAATTGTCCAACACTTCAGACGTGCACCAGTCTAAAGCTATTGCTATCCAGTTTCACTTTACATGATTTACCAATTATTACTTGTTATGACTCACAAGTACAACAAACATCATAATCAATCAACAATTACAAACTTCCACTTTTATCTTAGGATTAGATAAGTGATCACACAACTTAACAATCCAAGATTACTTTCAACATTAATTCATTTCTTCTTAATTTTTGAACCTAGCCAACAACCAATTTACCTTTCATATGTAGAAAATATCAACTTACCAAATAAGGCCCTCGGTCCTTATAAAGTAGTGAAATACTAAAAGGGAACAATGATCAATCATGATCCAATAATAATAAATATATTAATTCCCCCATGTGAATTAATAAAATAAAGTTCCCAACCAACATGCTTGCATCAATATTCCATACAAACATGATATAAATGTCATAATATAAATCTCATAATCACATGTTTACACAACAGCATAAAACATGCAAAAACCAACATAATAAATATCATATATGAACTCAACATAGTTCCTATACATGATACTACATAATTTTCCTTCCTAAAATCATGCTACTATCTCAATCAACACATAGGTATGTACGTACCTTGTGTAAACAAATTGGGATGCCACTTTAACCAACTTAAAAGTCGCCTAGAGAGAATTCTCCGCCTAAAATAACCAATATAAATTTATAATCAATACTCAAATAATTTCCAGCAACTTTAAAATACTTTAAACCTCCTTTAAAAATATTTAAAAGTTATTGCCATCATTAAAACTTCAATTACTAATACTTCCTAGCATAGTACTACTATACTAGTCATTAAAATCCTTAAAACTCCTTTAATAACATCCTTTTTAAAATTCCAGCAACATATAATTTATTAAAACTCTCTTTAAACATACTTAAACTTATAAGAATAATCAATTCCATAGTTTATAACATACTACCATGATTTTCCAATCTTTAAAACCCTAAAAATTCATGCTTTGATAATTAAAATCTACTTTAAACTCAAATATGCAAATCTGAATTTTATTTCATCAATACACAAATTATATAATTTAGATTCAATAATAAATCATCAACTTATAACTTTTAAACATAAACAAATTAAAACAAAACGTAAAAATAATACAATCTTTGAATAAAACTTGAGGAGGAAGAAAAGAAACAAACCAAAGCAAAGGAAGCAAAGAAGAAGGAAATGCCGACCAAGGAGGAGCAGCAGGCGACGGCGGTGACTGGCGGCTAGTGTCGCCGGTGAGCTGCGGTGGCCGGAGGAGAGGAGTGCCGACGAGAAGGAGAAAATCGAAAGAAAAAGAAAACGCAAGGAGAGAGAGAGGAGGCCGAAAGTGTGGGAGGAAAGAGGAGAGTGAAAATAAAGTTGTGGGTAAATTTTTGGGGTTTATGGGGTATTTATAGTTTCCCCTTTGTGGGCTTAGGAAAAAGGTAAATGGGCTAGAATTATAAATCATTTTTCAAATCTAAGAGTGTTTGGGCTCCTCACACCCACTTAAAATCCTTTTCCAAATCCAATAAATATTTCAAACATTTCAAAGCATGACTTTAATAAAATATTTGACTTGAAATTAATCATTAAAATAATTCCTTTGACTTTTAAATAGTCAACTTTGTAGAAATAAATCATTAAAATACTAAAATATATTAAAATATAAATAACTATATATTAAAATATATTTATAAAATTCATAAAAATACGGGGGATTACAGGTGTTGTGGTGGACGAGCAAAATTGGTGTCTCGTTGGATGTGGTGAACTTGGTCGGTCAAGGCATACATCTTTGCAGCAAGTTGTTCAATGGCTTGTTGCCAAGATTCAGGTCCGTCAGGCATGGTGGTTAGGGAAACAATACGGCAGATTTGTTGTGGTGGAAGGCAACCAAGAAAAACGTGAGGTAGTGGAGGCAGCAGCCACACCACTTGATGTGGATCTTGAAGGCAAGAAACACAATTTAGGCTCTTTTTGTGTAGTTTAGTGGCTTCCTTTAACTTTCTTGATTAAAATATAGGATCTTAAACGAAAATCAGTAGCAAGAATCAAGTATATTGATGTATTTCGACTCAATAACTCAATTGGTAACCAGGATATGGAGAATTTAGGCGTATTTCAACTCCAAATTCAACTAGGGGTTTTGGATTCTCTTCCGATTCGTTTTGGATTCACTCCTTAATCTGTAATTCACGTGAATTAACTTAAAAACACATACTGAATTTTATTATGGCCGAATGGCAGCTTTTATAAGTTACAAAGAAACCTAAACTTATTAGAACTAGTAAAGTATAAAAGATAAACAAGAATAAAACTAACAAATCTATCTAATTCACACGGCTAGGACTGAATCCACACGCCTAATGTGATTAGAACTCCTAACATAAATCAAACTCTAATTAAAATAAAGTCCTAATGCAAATGAAATACTTAACAAACCAGAAATTAAAATCCTAAATTACATAGAATTCTAACAGAACTAGAACTCTACATAACTAACACTCCTATTCCATATCAATGAATCATGTCATAACAGATGGAAAGAGAAAGCAAAGGCATGAGAGCCTTAGTGAAGTGGGAAGAAGAAAAAGATTGTCTTGGTTGCTCCAAATTCTTTGTGACCCCCGAGAGTTGTTTTTTCTCTCGACTCCGCATTTCATTAGCTTCTTCATAAGTAAGAACCATTTTGTAAAAGAAGAAAAATTAGAGAAAAGATTGGAGTAGTGGAAGATGGTGCATTTGGAAATGAAGAACCATACTCCTTTTATAGATGGAAACGATGATCATATATGATTCATTCCATGGATAATAAGTTTGAGTATTGTCTATAGGATAATAAGGAGCATCCTTCACCATGGTTAATGACCAAGCATTTGTGGTATGGCAATTTTTGCTAAAGCCGAGCATAAAAAAACTGTGTCAATGATGAATCAAGAACGTTGATACAATCCCTTTTCTAATAATCATCCAAAATAATGACCATGATCAATCTATTTTATATAGTGATCATCATTTTCCAATAAAGCGAATAAGCATTATGCATGAAAAACCAATTCTGAAAGATTTTTGAAAAACAGATAAATTTTTTTGCCATATGCTGATTGGTCCACCATAGTTTATCTAGAGGGTAATAACCTTAGGTCAACTCTTTTAGGTGACATGACCTGACAATGTCCTAATTTAAGGTGACATGATAACACATGGAGTCATAAAAAGTATGTAATGGTGATTTGACAATTTGCTTGTCATCAAGGCCATAAAAAATCGTAGAAACAAAAACGAGAGTCAACCTGTAAGTGTCGGAGTTTCTCACATTAACAAAAGACAAATTCATAACACTAAAAAAAAGACGGCAATAAAGTCGCATGTTCAAAATTTAGAAAATTAATTGGGCTTTTCTACTAAAGACGACAATAAAGTCGCATTTTCAAATGTTTAGAAAATTAATTGGGATTTTCTATCTAAGACAACAATAAAGTCGCATTTTTCAAATGTTAGAAAATTAATTGGGATTTTCTATTTAAGACGATGATAAAGTCGCATTTTCAAATGTTTAGAAAATTAATTGGGATTTTCTATCTAAGACGACGATAAAGTCGCGTTTTTAATTTTAGAAAATTAATTGGGATTTTCTACATAAAGCAACGCAAGTCATAGCATTGATGATAACAATTTTCTATGGAGAATACGTTATCTCAAAAGAAATTTTCTATCAAAATTTTGTGTCTTTTCAAACATTGGACATCATTTCTTCCAAAAATCGACAAATGTGGGGCATTCTGTAGACACCAAATTTTAAACCCCTTTTTCGGGTAATGATTTTGAAAAGAAATAAAAATAACGAAAACCGTCATGCATCGTGGAGCGCACGCTCCTTCAAATGCGTGTTTCGCCCCGGAGCGCGAGTTTCATTCCGTCGTATGGTTTTCCATCTTTGCGTATTAGTCATGCAGTTTCAGCTTAGAAATAAAAAATTTCGTGAGTCGTAGTCAATAACTACAACCACCATTTTAATAAAATAATTTGTAGTATAATCATGCTCGTCTTTATTAATTTGACGAGTTTTCGTTAATTGTCTCAAGTTAGTCTTTCGAAAAAACGAAAAAAAACGAGTCGCGATTAGGCGTCGGAATTTTAGTCGTATCCCAAAACCGATTTTAATCAGTTTTCTTGATGGTCAAGTCATTGTTCATATTCTTTATCCACTAATCACATCCTTTATCCATTAGTTAGAGAATAAGAATCATGAAAAGCTGTGAGAATAAGAATCAAATCCCATGTGTAAGAGGGGGGGAATCCGGATTTTTTCCGGAAGAATCGAGTGTGCGCCAAGCACACAATCATGCGCTAGACGCATGATTGTGCGCCTAGCGCACAAGCATTCTCTGCGCCAGACGCAGAGCCTTGCGCCTAGCGCACGACACTGTGCCTAGCGCAGGCTCCTGTGTTTGGCGCAATGTCCTAATCAGTTTTGTTTACACGTTTTTCAATGTATTTTTTTACGTATTAGGATGTTTAGGGAAGAATATTTTCTGAAAATCTAATCTTGCTTCATTTATGAGAAAATCCACAAGGAATAAGAATATTTGTGTTTCCAAAGAGATTTGATGATGTCATTAGGGTGAGGTCATTAGAGTGGTGTCATTAGGGTAATTAAGGATGAAGAAAATCAGATTTTTTAGGTGAAAAATCTGATTTTCTACCTCTTTGAAACCCTAGTTTACTTCCCTCATTTCTCTATAAATACCCTCCTTTTTCCACTTCAAAACCAAGTTGAGTTAAAACACAACTCAACTTCACTCTCATCTTCTCTACTACTCTTCTCATCCTTAATCTTTCCATCTAAGCAAAAGTCTTGATTAGTAAGTAAACAAGTTGAAAAGAATTCAACTTAATTTCACTACTTCTCTCATCTTCTATACTCCATTCCTCTAAAAAAATCATACTTAAGAAAAGAGAGTAAAAGTTAGTAAGATAATTAGTAAGTAAAGAAGTTCATCAAAAGAAGAAAAAACACAAAAAAGAATTTAAGTTAGTAATTAAGTGGATTTAGAAACTCACTTAGAAATTAAGAAAATCACAAAAAAAAAGTAGAACAATTTGCAAAAAGGAAGTGCATCATTGAGCTAACAAGGTAAAGTGGAAACTCTTGTTTATTTTTTACTATCTTCTTAATCATCTACTAACTTCTTCCTTGTTTTCTTCTTATCATTTTTTTAATCTTTGGAGTGATTTGGGTATGTGGAAGTCCTAATAGGTTCCCAACCTTAAATCACCCCACCTAGAATAGTCACCTCTAATGGGGTGACTCTTAGGAAACAATGTGATTATGTGATTTTTCGTTAATCAAGTTGTTATTCATCACCAAAAAATGTTTTCATAAAAATTCAAGACAAATTGTGCATAAACATCTCCATAAAAAGAAAATGTGATGCTGTAATTATAATCAGTTTTAATTTCGTACATCATTTCATTTTTTCGTCTGTATTATCAGAATAGTTTGTAGGATTTAATATTTTTCCTATGAAGTGCAATATGCTTCTAGCAACTGGGCTTTAGAATTTCTAAAAAACTAATTTTTTGTAAATAATTAAAAATCATACAACTTTAATGTGCAAAACTGATTTTGTCAAGTACCACATAAGTTTGTCTTATTAATAAAGTTTAAAATAAAATCATTTGGATAAAACTAAAAACATCAAGTTTGAAGAAAACATCAGTAGCTTTCAAAAAATGTAAAAATCATATTTATATGAATTTTATACAATTTTACATCATTTTTACAAAACCATTCATGTAAATCACTAAATTCCAGAAAACTGATTTTCCTTTCAGTTAAGGAAATAAGTAAAACAGGGTCTTAAAAGTATCCAATTCACGTGAAAATTTTCATTCTAGTTCTTCAAAGTGTTTAGAATGTTCATACCAACATTGATTTCAAAATAAGTTCAATAAGTTGGATCTCAAAGAACACCTTCAATAAAGGTCGTGTTTTGACCAGTTTGCGTATAAAATTCACCATAATTCAAGTTGTCACTAAAAACTTGTCAAATTTTGACACAACATAATCGACTCACTGATCTATCCATAGATGTATCAAATTCTCAATTTAATATTTTATATAGAAAGTGATGATTTTTATATATCAGTGCAAGAACAAAACTGCAATCTGGAAAATGAAATAAAGTGATTAACTCAACTTTCATAAAAAATGTTTTCTTTTCACAAGAAAATGTTAATTAAAAATCATGAAAATTTTAAGTTTCTCTTAAAATGACTCATTTTATCATGTAAATAAAATCAATAAAAATTGTCATAAAAAATCAAAATCAAAGAAGTTAATTAATCTTTAACTTTCACAAATTCACAAATAAACATGAATTCCAAAGCCCATTCAAGGAGATGAAGATCAAGGAACATCATGGTGAAGATCAAGATTGAAGATTTGTATAGATCATAGATCTTGTACATATTTTTGTAATAATAGTTTCTTTGTAAATAATTATTGCATCACTCAATTAATAAAAAAACATGGAGATGTTTATGCATAATGTTCATAAATAATTTCACAATTCTTTTTAATAAAATGAGCAACCAATGTTACAAATGTTGCATGTTGGACCCAATATGTCATAGTACATAAATTAAATGACCCAATCTCAATTAAGAGGAAAAATTGCAAATCTAACTAAGTTAAATTGTATGATGATCCATCTTACATTTTAAAAATGTGTTCTCCATATTCAAATGGATTAATCATATAATTTGACATAATTAAATTGGTAATTATGATCTCCGAATTAATTTTAGGCCGTTTCACGTGTCTCGCTTTAAATGGCCAAATTCCAATTAGCCAAACACAATCTCCAAATTTGATCTCAAATTGATCATTTCTCTCTAAATGACTTAACAATCTTCAATTAAGATTATTTTTCAAAAGCCTTCAATTAGGAAGCAAACCTCTTCTTCTAAGACCCCTTAAAAATCATAAACGTGATCACTAATTAAGGTGCTTATTTCAATCCTCGATTAATCGCTAATTAGAGCGGTTAACTCAAACTTTTCATTCAATCACTAATTAGGATGATTAGCTTAAGCTTTCATCATTTAATCACTAATTAGAGTGATTATCTTAAACCTTAATAGTCGTTAATTAGGACGATTATTCTTCTTATTTAATCACTAATTATGGTGATTATCTTAAACCTCAATAATCGTTAATTAGGACGATTATTTTTCTCATTTAATCACTAATTGGAGTGATTATCCTAAACCTTGAATAGTCACTAATTAGGGTGATTACTTCCTAACCTTCATCGTTAATCACTAATCAAGGTGATTATCTTTCCTCTTAAGTTCAATCACTAATTAAGGTGATTATCTTAATCTTATTTCAATCACTAATTGGAGTGATTACCTCATTTTCCAATAGATTTGTTTAATTCTAAAGGTGAGTTATTCATAATCTATTTCCTTTTCTTCCCCAATGGAATTGGCCATTTAGGGTGAGACATAAGCTCGAACTATGATGGTTTTGATCCATGAGTGGATTCCAATCCCGCAATGATTGGTACGTAGTGCAACTTCAGTGCTCAAACCTACCATGTACAAATGATATATTGGTCCTAAATAAAAAATGGTTAATGTGTATATGTGCAAACTATGTGATTTTCTTTCTTTTTAATAGCCATGATTACTTTAAAATGGAAAATAACGCATTTAGTAAGAGCTCGTTCTGTAGAACGGAAGAGGAGACGAGTTCCAGACGTTCGCACCTCTTAACCTAAACCCCGAACCCTATCTCATGGTATGGAAGACCAATTTTCAAAAAAGCTTTATCCATATGAAGTCATCATCGTTTTAAATGATATTTCTTGAAATTGATTTTAAAACGATTTATTAAATAAATCTGTCCCTATTCATATATTAATAGGGTGGCGACTTTAAAGTTTTATAAAACTCATAGTTCAATGAGAGACTTTCGTGGGATTCAGACCGTTAATTAAGACAGTCAAAAATCGAATACCACAACACCCAGCTATAACATGATCATAGTACATCCAAAGCACACTTATTAATCCTAAATTACATCGCAGTGAACCCGAGAGCATGTGGTAATTTCATCTCTATGTGAAAATAATAACTTTGTATAAATATACAAAATTTCTTGGGCGTAAATGTTACACCATAGCTTATGGTTTAACAACCCATTGAAATTATTCATCTCACTCTTACCCTTCTTCTCCTCCATAACCACCCCTGCCCAAACCCAAAACCTCTCTCTCTCTCTACCTCACTAGCTCCATACCCAAACAGTCCCCGTCAATGCGGTTGTCAGGTTCTCGCCAGTAACAGCGAAATTCCACCAGAGTTTCATCGGTGGAGCTTCCGTATGACGGAGTGGCGTCAGAATATGACGTCATCTTTACCGCCATCGGAGGAGAAAGCGGTTGAGGAGAGAGAGAAGAAGGGTGGGTGGTGGAATTGATTGTTCATTTGAACTTGTAGAAATGTGATTGTGTAATTGCAATTTCACTTTTCTCTTAGAGAGTCAGAGTTCAATTGCTTCTTTTTTCCACTTACATCCGACCACCAAAATGTCTCAGATTCGATTTTCAGCGCCTTCACAAGATCTGAGGAGAACGAGAGTGGCATTGTTGTCCGCGGAGGTGGGGGGCCCTGGTGCGAAGATGGTGATGGGGTTAGGAAACAAATTAAAAATGACGTGAAATAGTTGAAAAATCATAAGTAATAAAATAAGGGAAAATGATACAAGTTTGCTAATTAATGACATAAAAGTGGGTAATAATGGTATCATTTCTCTTATAAATGACATCAGTTTGTGTAAGAATGATAATGTATATAAAAAATTAAAAAATAATAACAAAATAGGGGAAATGATACAAGTTTGTTGAAAAATGACATAGAAGTCAGTAATAATAATATGAAACATACCAATAATGACATGAATAATGGGATTTTTAAATGACATGAAACAGCTTCAAAGTGATATGATACACACCAATAATGACATGTAACGATTATATTAGTTGTCATTTGTGAGATGTTGTTAAACAATAAGTTATGGTGTAACATGTTATACTCAAGATACAAAAAAATATAAGGTATTTTGAAAATGATTATATATTAAAAAAAAAAGGTTATGGACTATACTAGAGAATTCATGTGATATATCATTTGCATGTTACTCTTTTTATTTTTCAGTGTAGAGGCACAGAGGTACAATGTAGATGAGATTACACATTTTAGATAAATTTAGAATGATGTCGATGGGATTCCATCCCCAAGTCAAGTTGGCATCCATTGCATATAGTTGGTGTGTGTGAGAGTGAGGGATAGCTCAGTTGGTTAGAGCTTCCCTCCCGGTTCCAAGTGATCCTGGGATCGATTCTCATCCCCGCCCTTGTGGCTCATTCGCACCAAAAAATATATATATATAGTTGGTGTGTGTAAACTTGACCTTGAAGTTGAAGTTGAAGTTGAAGTTGAGAGTGCAAGCATGACTATGACTGCCTGAGTAACACGATCAATATCATATTGTCATAGATTACTGCATTTACAATGGAGTAAAGCTCCACCCTGTAGAAAACGACCGCGATATCCATATACTTATTACATAATTATACCGTTACTTTGATAACTTGAATGTAAATACTGACATCTTTATGTTCCTCAAACTGTCAGCATGGTCTTGATATTCTGTCAAATCTTTCAAAGAATGATGTTGTTTCCTGCTTGATGAGTACGCTCTTCAAGCCACTTGTTTAATCTGAAAGCCAACAGAGAAAATACCACAAGTCATTATATCAGAACTGGGTTTTGCTTTCCCACATAAACTAATTCACTTTAGATTTGTTTAATGATAAAACAATGTTCAAAGATGCATGCCAGATTCAAATCGAGTATAAAATCATACTTGGATTAGTTGTATAAAAGGTTGGGACATCAAATGACCTGAAAATTGAAGAGAGAAGTAGCTCATATCTCTGACTTCGTCCCCACTACAGTCAGCGCTTCCTCAATCGCTTGGACAAAAGTAGCAACTTTGTAGGTGAAGAACCCTACTAGCATTGGTATCAAGTCCAGGTGCATAAGTCCATATTGAGGAACCACAATCCTTCATTCCAATTGACAAATGGAAAAAATTAATAATATTACAAGCATTGAACTGCAATCCTGCATGCATACATACTATCACGATACATGAGCATGGTAATGTTTACCCGTTCCAACGATTATAAACCATGACTAACACAACTGGTACCAATAGCCTCGGCTGTCCAACTGCTGCCCTGCAACCAGATAGATAAAGCAGATTCAAATAATCAGTGTAATGAGAGCACAATGAATTCAGAGAACTTGATTAACAGTCTACAAGCAATTTATGCAATTTATGGCTCTATATTGTCAAAGTTCAAGCTGGAGTTGCTGCCTTATTATCGGATTACCAGTTATATAATGTACTTCAGAGGCCATTATTTTGGCACTAGTTTTACATTACTATGTCCTTCCAGCACCAGGTATATAATTGGGACTCTGCACTCTGAAATATGCCTGAGGACACTTTATCTAAGCTGGATAACGAAGAAGCTGACGTCAAGCTTAGCATTGCCCGGTTCCACTCATGACACACATCCAAGCACAAAATAGATCTAGAACTATTTTTAGCTCAAATTCAAAAGTTCACCTTAGCTTGAAATTTGTTGAGTTCGAAAATTATAACAAGATAACTACTTAGGCTACAACGTTCGTCTACTGAATTATTGCTAGTGTTCTGAAATCTTCACAAGCATTGTTCACACCTTTACCATTACCCATAAGTTAAAATTCATAAAATGTAAGGAAAAGAAAAAGTTAAAGCTATTCAGAGCCTGTTCATGAACCTCGCAAGTCAAGCTTAGCTCTGCTCAGCTCATGATCAATATCTCGAGCCGATATCGAGCTCAAGTAGATCACAAGCCAACTAAACTCAGGACACCCCCCTCCCCCAACCCAGGTACTTCTAGCACAAAACTGAATTATAGCCGTGCTGTGAATGATAGCCTCAAATTGGAGCATCTAAATTGGTACAGATCTTCAGAACCTAATGCAAAGATCAAAGCTGACTGTAGATATCATACAGCGGAATCAGAAGTCACAGCAATATAGAGTATAAGGCTATCGAATAGAGAAAAATAAAAGCTGGTAAACCTAAGAAGAGAAACTGCACGCACTTGATCATTCTCTTAGCTCCGGTGGAGGCCATGGAGTCCACACTGTTACCCAGCATCCGTATGTAGGCCAGTGATCCAAGAAATCCAACACCAAAACTGAAAGTATAAGGGAACTGCATTAGCCAAAAAGTAAACCTTTTAAAAGTGTCATTTTGTGAGAAACAACCTTATAATTTTTTTTTTGTGAGAAACAACCTTTAAATGCGATTTTCTTGTCAGATCAGATCCTTCGACCATTTTCCGGCATTGACTTGATTTTTCCGGCGAATACTTTTTTTTTCCCCCCTTCCCTCTCTTTTTCCCTCCAATTTCTTCCTCCCAACCCCACCCCAACCTCCGGCCCTCACCCCCCATTCTACATCCCCCTTCCCTCTCTCTAAAACACAGCTAGGCCACCACAACAACACCACCACCGCTCAACCACCTTAGCAACACCACATCAACCAATACTACCACCATACGAACACCCATCAAACCCCATAAAACCGCCCCCTCAGCCACCGAAACCCATGCCCCACCACTACACCAAAAAAGCACCACCTCTGCCCCTGAAACCACCACGAAATCACCCCATCCCCCACCACCAAAACCACCCCCTTCCCTCCCCCCACCCCGAAACGCCCCGACTAGGACTCGAAACCAGGAATAGAGCAAACAATAGCGGCAATAGTTCCCCACCGGTGATGTTAGGCGATGCTCGACCCAGATCAACTCCTCTCAAGCATATCCTTCACCTACCCCTACTGCTCCAGATCCACTCCCCCTCCTCAACAGGTGGTGCCACCATCTGCAAGTCCGACGGATAGTAACGACCTTGAATTGCTGCATGTTTGACCGGTTCTGGGTGGAGTGGTAGTTCGAGTGGGATGGAAGCTAGGGTGGGTGGTTCGAGTTGTGGGGGTGGTTCGAGTTGAGAGAGGGAAGGGGAATGGAGAATGGGGGGTGAGGCTGGAGGTTGGGGTGGGGTTGGGAGGAAGAAATTGGAGGGAAAAAGAGAGGGAAGGGGGTAAAAAAAAAGTATTCGCCGGAAAAATCAAGTCAATGCCGGAAAAGGGTCGAAGGGTCTGATCTGACAAGAAAATCGCATTTAAAGGTTGTTTCTCACAAAAAAAAATTATAAGGTTGTTTCTCACAAAATGGCACTTTTAAAAGGTTTTTTGTGACAAAACACTCAAAAGTAAAAGTATCTTAAATGAAAGGATACCAGGACCCAGCCATGACTCTCTCGAAGTAGACATGATTCATAAGGGCAGAAGACGGAGTTTAAACCCATAAGTCGCTTTACCTTGTTGCGATTTCTGGAGAGTAAGAAACATAAGCTGAAACTAGGCCAACGCCACCTATTCCCAATGTTAGAAGTTGCATTTTGTTCTTCAGCTGCAGAAGCCACTAGAATAGCTTCAGTAACACATTATTATGTCACCAGAAGTATGAAAACAATGCACCGTTAAAAAACAGCTGTTACAACTTGACCTTATAATATTGCTCTCTTGATTCGGCAGCTAAAACTTCTGGGTCTCCCCGAGGCTTTTTTACCTCGCGAAGCATTACATCCTATAGTGATGATCAGAGGTTTAGAACTCACCCCATAGATAAACAAAGTCCCCAAAAAGCTAATCATGTTATCAGGAACAGTTAATAGAGAACAATTATGTGAGAGTGAGAGTCAGTAAAGGACTGACTTACAGTGCCTCCAGTTGCAGCCTTGTATGCTTTATCCCATTTCTCCTGCTCACGTTTAGTAGGTGCCAATTTCCATCTTCGCGTAGGAACTTGCGTATTCTGGAAGATGGGGTTCATGTAATGTAAGCAGTAGTTTCATTCAAGAAGATAATTGCTACACAACAGTAATGAACAATGTAAATAAGCATACTTTGGGTGTTAAAACTTGATGTACTAATTCTGGCTTCGGAGTTGCTTTAAGAGAAGCACTGAGATCAACTTCTAAACTGCATGCACATGCTAACCAGTAGTCAGCATCCCCGCTCTTTGCTTCACCACAGGCTGCTTCTACTAGCAACATTAAATGCAAAAAAAACAAAAACCAATGGCAGACTAGACTTGCCATGAGATATAGCATACCTGTCGAGACTCATGACTCGATTGAAGCTAAGAAATCCAGACGACTCCTGTCCACACAGAAATCAGCAATCTCATTATTGCTGCTTTGATATAACTTGCCACCAACCAGTATGATCAAAAACAAGGTACGCAACGTCTTATAATTCCAAATTCTACCAACGCCTAGTTTCACTACATCCCCAACAACAAAATTAAAAGAACATAGAGAAAAAGAGAGAAATATCCGGACCTTAGATTATCAGATGAATAAGGTGTGTAACAAAAAAAAATTTAAGAACCCAACAAGATGTTTTCAGCAAAAGCAGCAAAGCAGCAGGGCAGAGAATGTACAAATATAGATAAAACAACTTACCATGCAACATAAGCCAATCATTTATTCGCTCACTTGAGGAAAAAGAAAAAGAAATCCCACAATTCATAATAAATGTGCCTAAGAATCCTAATGTATTGGATTCTCACTGATAAGATAACATGTTCTTCAGCATCGACAAGCAGAATCCTCATCTGATCATCCTAAACAAACCCATCTTCCATACTAAAATTTTTTTGTTGGGCCCGAATATCTAAAATTGTCATTCAGTCTCACTTCCATATATTTTCCAAATTTTGGTTTTAGGCTATGTTTAGTAGGGTGTAAAATGTTTTTAATGAAAATTAGTCTTTCTTTCCTCTCAGTCTCAATTGCTTGGTTTCGTAAGGGGTGTAAAACACCTTTTCCATCAAGGGAGCTCTAGTTGAAAATCATTTTCCTTCTAAAAAGAAGGGAAAAGACATTATCCTCCCTCCTCCTTAACAAACTTTTACTCTCCTCTTATCCATCCTCTCCCTTCCCCTTCCATTTTTCTCTTTTACATAACTTTCTTTACATTGAACCAAACAAAGGAAAAGTAGTTTGCAATTGAATTTTCCATTGTAAAATATTTTACATGGAAAATCATTTTACATCGAAAAATGTTTTACATTCAACCCGACGGAGCCACCCTTAGTATTTTAAAGTCGTACAATATACTTTCTCCATGTTTTATAATCTCAAATTTTGGACTATTCGCACACTCTCCTCTACTTGGACTATCTTTTGTTTAAAAATTTCCAATCTAATCCCCTAATAATAATATCTGATTAAAACAAATAACCAAAGAATGAGTAGTAAATGGGATTGATAACCTCAACAGGGGGAGGAGCAGAAAGTTGAGGTTGATCTTGAACAAGCAACTTCTCCATTCGTGGCATAAAATCTCTGTTCCAAATCAAATCAGAGGAAGTAATGGGGTCCTCTTTCTCACCTCCCCAATACTTACGCAGCTTGGTGGTGGTGGGTGGTCCACCGTATTCGCCGGGTGCCGTGCCGGTTGACCATTTAGCTTGTTTCTTGTTTGGGAGAATGATTTTGGTGGGCATTGTATTTGTTGGTGGAATTGAGAAGTCTTTAGATATTGGTGTTGTTCCTGAGTTCACTGTCATGTAACTTAAGATTGCCATTTTTTTTTCTTTTGGGTTACTTGGTTTGTGTGTGACAGAAGAAGAGGAGGGAGATTTGGTTGGTTTCTGTTATATGTAAAGGTTAGATTGAAGAGTGGAAAATATCTTTCTTTTTTTTTTGAGGGTGGAGAATGGAGATGATGTTCTTAAGTTACTATCCACTAATTCTTGATTTCTCTCCAATTGGAATGGGAAAAAAAAAGTTGAACTGTGCCTAATACGAAATGTTCCGAGCGATTTTTGCTCAAAACATGTACAAATGTTCTATACTCCCTCCATCTTAATTTATAGTGCTTGTATTCTATTTTATGTGTCTTAAAAGGTTCTTCTTGTTTCTTATATTTCCTTTTTTAAACTGTCCTTTTATTAAAATTGCCCTCATTAAACTTTAATTTGTGCCTCAATTACCCTCATCTTCTCTCAAAAATTACACACTTTTCTGAACTCTCTTCAACACATTTGTTAAGGATTTTGTCCCCATTCCACGTACTTCACTCTATTTTTTTACCATTCTCTCTCTTGCATTCCAGAAATTTCTCCCACTTTTTCAACGAATCTTTCTCCCTCTTTCTCTCTCTCCCCTCACTTATCCTCTGTTTAAAACAAAAACCCTAGTCCCCTGTTTACATTACCTCTCTCTCAAATTTCTCTCTCTCATCCTTTACTCAATTCCAAAAATTTCTTGACAAAAAAAAATCGCAAAAGTCGAATATACAGATGCCCTACTTTTTCTGAGTGAATTTGCGATTTTCATACGATTTTTAGGGTTCTTTGGGTTTTGCTTTCCTCTGAGTAAATTCTATATCTAGAATCATGAGTGACGATTTTTCTTGTTCTAGTGAGGTCCCCTTACAATCTGGAAGTTATTACTTTTATAATCCAAGTAAATTTATGAATTTTATAAATATGTTTTAACGTATAGTTATTTATATTTAAATATATTTTAGTATTTTAATGAGTTATTTCTTCAAAGGTTGACACTTTAAAAGTCAAAGGAATTATTTTAATGATTTAAAGAAGTTAAATATTTTATTAAGTCATGCTTTGAAAAGTATTTGAAATGGTTGAAACGTTTTTGGATTTGGAAAAGGATCTCTTAAATGGGTTTGAGGCGACTAAACACTCATAGGCTTGGAAAAGGATTTATAATTCGGCCATTAACTTTTCCTAGCGCACAAGGGAATCCATATAAGCCCCATAAACCCCCAAAATTTCCCACACAAGTTATTTTCTCTCTCCTCCTTTTTCCCCACAAATTTTCGGCCCTCCTTCCTTTCCCTCTCTTCCTTCGGTTTTCTTCCGGCGCCCCTTCCTTCCGTCGGCCGACCACCGCCGCCCAGCCGGCAGCAGCGCCGTCGACCATCACCACCGGTCCTCTTGTTCGACGCCTTCTTTCCTCCTCTTCCTTTGCTTTGGTTAATTTCTTCCTCCTCAAGTTATTTTCAATGCAAAGTTTATATTTTTAAGTTTTGTTTTAATTTGTTTGTGCTTAAAAGTTATAGTTTGATGATTTAATATTGAATCTAAGTTATATAATTTATGTATTGAAGAAATAAAATTCAGTTTTGCATATTGAGTTTAAATTAGAGTTTGAATTATCAATGCATGAATTTTTAGGGTTTTGAAAGTTAGAAAATCATAGTATTTTATTATAAGTTATGAAATTTATTATCTTTATGATTTTAAGTATGTTTGAATATGTTTTAAGAGAGTTTTAACTTATGATATATTGCTGGAAATATTAAGGGAGTATTATTATGGAGTTTTATGATGGATTTTAACCACTAGTGTAGTAGGTTTTATGCTAGGAGGTTTAATAATCAAGTTTTATTATGGGAAAGCTTTTTAAACATGTTTAAGAAGGGTTTAAAGTATTTTATTATTGCTGTAAATTCATAAACGATTGATTGTGAATTTATATTGTTTGTTTTAGGCGGAGAATTCTTTCTAGGCGACTTTTAAGACTGTTAAAGTGGCATCTCAATTTGTCTACACAAGGTACGTACATACCTATGTGTTGATTGGAGTAGTATCATGATTTTAAGAAGGAGAATTATGTAGTATCATGTATAGGAACTATGTTGAGTTCATATATGATTTCTATTATGTTGGATTTTGCATGTTTTATGCCGTTGTGTAAACATATTGATTATGAGATTTATATTATGAGATTTATATCATGTTTGTATGGAAGATTGATGCAAGCATGTTGGTTGGGAACTTTATTTTATTAATTCACATGGGCGAATTAATATATATATTAGTTTGGATCATGATTGATCATTTGTTCCCTTTTGAGTATTTCACTGCTTCATAAGGACCGAGGGCCTTATTTGGTAAGTTGATATTTTATACCTATGAAAGGTAGTTTGGTTGTTGGCTAGGTTCAACAAATAAGAAAGATTGAATTAAAGTTAATCTTGGGTTGTTAAGTTGTATGATCACTTATCTAATCCTAAGATAAAAAGGAAAGTTATGATTGTTTAATGATTGTGTTATTTGCGTTGCTTGTGAGTCATAACAAGTAATAACTGGTTAATCATGTAAAGTGAAAACTGGATAGCAATAGCTTTAGACTGGTGCACGTCTGAAGTGTTGGACAATTAGGAGTGGGAGTACATGGCGGTAGCCCATGGTTTTTCCTGGGACCGGATTGATCACAGTGTCCTATTTTTATTAAAAAGGTTCCTCGATATCATAGGTCATGGGAATACGGAGTCGCGCCCGTATTTCGTCTTCCAAAGGGAAGGTTTGGTTTTAGTTAGACAATTCGGTCCATTGACTATTCCATATAAAGTAATAAGAATGTTGTTAAATTTTAGTTCGGTAAAAAGTTATCGCAAGTTATTATGTTATTATTAATTCTGTTTACTACTTATTAGTATCATATTAGGATTGTTTATTTGTTTAGTATGTAGTACTCGGCTTTGCTAATTACGTGCTTTTGTTTGTGTATGTTGATCATGGCTATGCCTTATTGATCTGTGATGACCCATTTTGGTGAGCAGTCTCTAGTGATCAATAGTGCAGTGTCCATCTACAGGTTTGAAGATGATGCATCATTGGGTTCGGGATTGGAGAGTTTGTGTAGTCTATTTATCATACTTTGAGTTTATACTTTCGTAGTTGGTTTTGGTTTTAAAGTTTGACTTTGACTTTTGTTGGCTTGACTTTTGGAGTTGACTTTGTAGTTGACTAAGTTTTATTTATAAAGTTTATTATTATGTTTTCCGCTGCAAAATTCTGAATAAGCCGATACGTTTTCACACGGGTGATAATACTTTGATAATTCTCTATGTTTTATATTAAAAAGGTATTTTAGAAAAGAGAGAATTGTCGGGGTGTTACAAAGTGGTATCAGAGCTTTAGGTTTTTGTTGGCCTTTCGTGCCAACTTTAAGTTTTTAGGCGCCTAACTAGCTAGTTACTTAAAATGAATTTCTTAGAATTGAGCTCCTACTTATTCATTGTGTTCAAGTTACCTTCGATAATTCTTTTTCAAGATTCCAATATTATTTTGATTCGAATTCATTTTTTAAAGGGTCCGAAATTTTTTATTATTATTATGTTGTCCGGATTTTTTTTTTTTTCTTTATTATGTTCGAAACTTTCGAACTATATTTTTTTATGTCCGTTTTTTTCGGTTCCTTATAAATTCGAAGATTATTTATTTAAATTATTTTAATACTCTAGTTATTTTATTATTTTATGAGAGATGGGTAGTATAGGAAGGGCATATAGGATAGAAATATTATATGTCTGCATTAAATAGTTAATTCAGCATGATTATATTCTTCTTCCCTGCTAACTGTTTATGTTATTCCTATACTTTATGTTGTTGGTTATTCTTGCTTATTGTTTATTGTTGGGATTATACGTTAAGTGAGAGTACCAATTGCTTATAGAAGTTATATATTTATTTGTTATAGATTCCTAGCCATGTCGATAGAGAAGATACTAGAGTAGGGAGCTACTACAATCCTATTGTCTTTGAGTGATGATGAGAGTGATGGAGATTATGAGTACGAAAGTGATAGCTACACCAACCTATAGTTCATTATGCGTGATGTATTAAGAGCATGCATGCACGATAGTGATGATGAGGTTCTTCATGAGTTTGATCGTGGTAGAGGACGGACGGAAGTGATATCTACCATCTTTGTTATGAGACCCGAGAGTGATTCGAGTCGAAGAGGACAAGCCTCAATCTAAAAGGTTGCAAAGATCCATGAGATTTAGAAGATATGTTTATTATAATACTGAGGACATTAATGAATTTGAAGATGACATTTTCACTCCAGAAAAGTACAAGGAATCAAATGATAAAACTGATAATGTATCCCCTTAGATTATTATTTATGTATTTATGTTTTAGGAATAATGTTGGATAATTCGTCCAGCAGTGGTTTAAATTTATTTCATAGTACCTTTATTTTATTTTAGGAAAAGTACAGTATTATGGTTGTGAAAATTGTTATTAGCATCTTTTGAGGAATAAAAGTTAAATATTTAGTTATCCAAGTGAGCAAGAATTCATTTTGGCAAGCGAATGGGAATATTTTTATTTATTTGTTATGATTGAATTTTTATTCATTGTTCCTTAATTGTGTATTCTTGATGCGAATATTTTCCATGGATGATTATGTGATTGATGAGGATTATTCTGTAATATTGTTGTAACTTCATGAGAAATTGTTTGTTGATGCGATCTTTATGGTCAAATCAAATGTTGCCTTCGTAGAGAATGTCATGTAAGTTATGTATCGAACCTAAAGTAGAGTACGTTAATTTCAGGTCGCGCACTAGAATGGCAAACAACAATAACGATTTAGGCGATGTTATTCGCCTTTTGGCGGAAACCGACTCGGGGAAAGAGGCGAGCGTCCCGATTGGACATGTTTGAGAGACTAGCCAAGGTTAAACCACCATACTTTGAGGGGCAAGCTGATCCTACCTTCTTAGAAAACTGGATTAGAGAGTTTGAGAAAATCTTTGGGGATGTGAACTGTCCTGAGAATATGAGAGTAGGTAAAGCTGTGCTGTACCTAAAAGATGAGGCTGATTTGTGGTGGAGAGAAAATGGGGCTAGACTGAGTGTTGTTGAGGGATTCAATTGGGATTCTTTTGTTCTTTGCCTTGAGAGGGAAGTTTTACCCTGCTTTTATGAGGAAACGGAAAGCCCGAGAGTTTATCAACCTTAGGATGGGGACTATGACCATCTCTCGAGTACTATAGCAAATTCATAGCACTTTGTCGAGGTTTGCACCCGAGGTAGTAGCCAGCGAGGAATTAAAGGCTCAAAGGTTTGAGCAAGGTTTGTGAGGAAATCCATTGGGATTGGGTGGTGAAACTTTTTCATCTCTAGATATTGTGTATGAAAGAGCCGCCCACATTTATGGTCTCCAGTCGAGGCGTGATAAGAAGAATGTTGCAGTGGGTGAGAAAAGAAAGGATTTCAATGCTGGGGGAAATCAAGGGAATTTCAAGAAGAACAGGAATGGGAATGGGAATTTCCAAGGGAGGAATAATCGGGGCTACAACAATAAGGGTCAATGCGAGAGAGTGTACCCTTTGTAAGAAGTGCAGTAATAACCACCCTGGTAGAGACTGCAAGGGAGACTTAGTGGCCTGTAACTACTGCCAGATGAAGGGCCATAGGGAGTATGAGTGTTTTACTAAGCAAAAGAAAGAGCAAAATGGCAATGGAAGTGGTAACCAGGTGAGATCTGGATTTAACCAGTCGGGAAATCAGGGTTCGAAGCCTGTAGGGGCACAGAACAACCAAGGGAGCTACAATAAGCCTGCTAGTGAGAACAACAACCGGAACAAGGCTCCGGGTAAACTGTTCGTGATGAGTCGCAATGAAGCTGAACGATCTGCTGACGTAGTTTCTAGTACTTTCTCTATTAACTCCGTGCTAGTTAAAGCGTTATTTGATTCGGGGGCGACTTATTCTTTTGTTTCGTCATACGTTACTAAGAGTGCGGGGTTAGTAGATTTTGAAGTGGTTGATTTGCCTGTTAGTATACCTATTGGGGAGACCATAAGGTGTACCAAACTGTTTAAAGATTTGCCTCTGAAGATAGGAGACTGCGTTTTTCCTTCTGATTTGATAGAGTTTAATCTGGGAGACCTAGATGTAATTCTGGGGATGGATTGGTTAGCTTTCTACAAGGCGAAGACAGACTGCGAAGTTCAAAAAGTAGTGTTGCGAAACCCTTTGGGGAAGTTGACCTCATATAGACGTTTTGGAAAGTCCAAGAACTTTGGGGTTATTTATGCGATGCAAGTAAAGAAGTTGATGAAGAAGGGGTGTGAGCTATTAGTACGTAGTGTGCGAGATGCACGTAAAGAAGTTGGGGTGAATATTGAGGATGTTCCAATCGTGAATGAGTTTATGGATGTGTTTAGAGTGAGATTTCGGGTATGCCGCCTACTAGAGTCGTTGAGTTCACCATAGACTTAGTTCCGGGCTGCACCTATATCTAAAGCACCCTATAGAATGGCACCTCTGAGATGAGTGAGTTGAAGGCGCGGTTGCAAGAGCTATTTGATAAGGGTTATATTAGGCCTAGTGCATCACGTGGGGAGCACCTGTGTTGTTTGTTAAGAAGAAAGATGGGAGCATGAGGTTGTGTATTGATTATAGGGAGTTGAACAATGTAACCATCAAGAACAAGTATCCTTTGCCTAGGATAGATGACATATTCGATCAATTGAATGGAGCGAGCGTGTTCTCGAAGATTGATTTGCGTTCGAGGTATCACCAGTTGAGGGTAGGCGACAAGGATATACCTAAGGCTGCGTTTAGGACTCGTTATGGTCATTATGAGTTTCTTGTAATGCCGTTTGGGTTAACCAATGCACCGCCATCTTTATGGACTTGATGAATGGGATTTTCCATGAGTTCTTAGATAAGTTCGTTGTTGTATTCATTGATGATATTCTGATTTAGTCGAAGAATGAAAAAGAGAATGATGAACACTTGAGGATTATATTGGAGACGCTTAGGAAGAATCAATTGTATGCCAAGTTCTCTAAGTGTGAGTTTCGTTTGGAGAAAGTAGCATTTTTGGGTCACTATGTGTCTGAGGAAGGAGTCTATGTAGATCCTGCTAAGATTCAAGCTGTGAGTGAGTGGCCTACACCAAAGAATGTGTTTGATATCCGAAGTTTCCTAGGTCTAGCTGGCTATTATAGGAGATTTGTGAGAGATTTCTCGAAGATAGCGAGGCAAATGACCAATTTGATGAAAAAGGAGTCAAAATTCGAGTGGAGTGAGAAGTGTGAGGAAGCTTTTCAGATTTTAAAAGAGCGTTTGACCTCACTTTGTTTTGACCCTCTTTGATGGGAACGAGGGATTTAAGGTGTATAGTGATGCTTCAAAGAATGGTTTGGGGTGTGTGTTGCAGCAGAATGGGAAGGTGATCGCGTATGCGTCGCGTCAGTTGAAACCTTATGAGGCTAATTACCCTACCCATGATCTAGAGTTAGATGTTATTGTGTTTGCCTTGAAGATTTGGAGACATTACCTTTATGGGGCAACCTGTAAGATCTTTACTGACCATAAAAGTTTGAAGTATATTTTCACCCATAAAGACCTCAATATGAGGCAGAGAAGATGGTTAGAGTTGATAAAGGATTATGATCTAGACATCCAATATCATGAGGGGAAAGCGAATGTAGTTGTTGATGCGTTGAGTAGAAAATCGAGTCATAGCATGAATGCCTTGGTAGTTCCTGAGGAATTGTGCCGAGATATGCAAAGACTTAACCTAGAAATCTTAAATCCTGGGGAGATCGAGGCAAGCTTGAGTGCTTTGTCATTAGGGTTGTCCATTTTCGGCGAGATCAAAGAGGGTCAAGTTGGGGATGAGCACCTAGAGAAGATTAAGGAAAAGATGAGGCAAGGAAAGGAAGTTGATTTTAAGATCCATGATGATGGTAGCCTGAGGTTCAAGGGAAGGTGGTGTGTACCACAAAAATGTGATGAGCTAAAGAGACGTCTAATGGATGAGGGGCATAATACGCCGTATTTTGTGCACTCTGGGGGTGACAAGCTGTATAAGGACCTTAAGCAGATCTATTGGTGGCCAAACATGAAGCGTGAGGTTGCCGAGTTCGTGTCTAAGTGTCTAACTTTGTCGGAAAGTCAAGATAGATCATAAGAGACCCGTAGGGAAGGTTCGATCCTTAGAGGTTCTGGATGGAAGTGGGATTCCATTTCAATGGATTTTGTGACTCTTTGCCTAGGACGAGGAATGGCAATGATACTATTTGGGTTATTGTGGACCGTCTGACGAAGTCGGCCGTGTTCATTTCAATTAAAGAGACATGGAAGAAAAAGCAACTTGCGAAGACGTATATTAATCATGTAGTGAGATTGCATGGGGTTCCAACCGATATTATTTCAGACCGTGATTCGAGATTCCTCTCGAAATTTTGGCAAAAGGTCCGAGTTAAATCTTGGGACAACATTGAAAATGAGTGCGCCTTTGACCCTGCGATCGATGGTCGGGGGCGAGAGGACTAACCAAACTATGAAAGATATGTTAAGAGCATGTGCTATTGACTTTCAGGGTAGTTGGGAAGACCAATTAGATTTGATTGAGTTTTCATACAACAATAGTTATCATGCGAGTATTAAGATGACACCTTTTGAGGCATTGTATGGAAGAAAGTGTAGAAGTCCCATTTCTTTGGAATGATTTTAGTGAGAATATAGTATTGGGGACGAGAATTCATTGAGGAGGCCGTTAAGAATGTGAAGTTGATTCGGGCTAGAATTAATTTGCTTAAGATAGGCAAAAGAGTTATGCCGATTTGAAGCGAAGAGAAGATGAGTTCAAAGTAGGTGATAAAGTGTCTCTGAAAGTATCACCAACTAAGGGCGTGATGAGATTTGGGAAAAAGGGCAAATTAAGTGCCAAATATGTAGGTCCATATGAGATTCTACAAAGAATTGGGAAGGTAGCTTATAAGTTGGCTTTTGGCGTGCGTGTCGTTTCCGCAACAAAATTAAATTTATTAATCACTCACTAACTCTAACGAGATAGATAGGGAAAGTAAGGGTCGAACCCACGAGAGGCTGCGTTAATATCTTAAACTAATTATTTAATTATATATATGACTATTACTATATAATAGGGGGTTTCGAATATCAAAACTATACCTAAAACTATTAAACTAAAATTATAAATATCAATTGCAGGAAATAAATTCAGTTTTAAAATAAAATAAAGAAGCTAATAGGAGACATGTAACTTTCTATAGATATTAGGTATAATCATTGACTCATTCGACTAGCCTAGCTAGGATAGATTGGTTAACTATATAACCCATTGAAAGCAAGTAGATTACTAGTTTTATCTTTCTTACTCGTTAAATCCCGTGAAAGCACGCAAATTTAATCCTAATCAAGCTAAATTAATCCAACCATGAAAGCATGTATCAAATTATCAAACTTGACAGCATTAGAAACACCAATCAACCGAACCCAAACTAGCCGATGAAGCCGCGACTAATTGAATTCAATTATTACACAAGATTCTAGCAATTATAATTAGACCGGGAAAGTTGCAACCTAATTAAAATTACTATCAATCTAACAATAGAAACATGAAATAATTTAGGTGATCAAACTAAATCAATAAACATGAATCAAAAGCCAAATAATAAACCTTGTATAAATACCCAAAAGAAACTAATCGTTTATAACACAAACAAAAACGTAATCTCATAAACTCATATATCAAATAGCCAATTACATGTTCCTACTAGTGTTGACTACTCTAAATTAGACATGAAAATAAAGAAAAGAATACAAAAGAGTAGAGAAAACCGGGACGAATTTTCGGACTACATCCTTCGATATCTCTGTAGCGCCGCGTCGTCCTCTGTATTTTTGTGGTGCCTCCCCTCCCTTTTGGCGTGAAGATACCGGTAATATAGGAAGGGTTTTGAAAATAAGATAGGAATTTCTTATTGTGGAAGAAAAAATCTATCTTTTCTTTGTAAGGGAATTGCCGGTTGATGACAAGCAGGAAAGTTTCCAACTTTCCTTTTTGTAGAAGATGAGTTGCACCCCTTTTATTTACCACAAGCTCACGTGAGCTTTGCCCTGTTGATCTTCTTTATATTTTTTTTCTTCCTTCTTTTCTTTTCTCCTTTCTTTTGTTCTATTTGTCTTCCCCTTGATTATTTTTATGGTCTTCCTCTTCCAATGTGAAATAGTAAAAGCCCCTATAACAAAAATAACACAATTTAAGCTATTTATTCAATAAGAATATAATAAGAACATAAATAACCCACTACTAATAAATGTCGGTAAATATATATAAATAATATATAAAAGACAAATATCATACTAAAATTATGGAGTAAAAATATAACATATTACGTGCTTATCAAATCCCCTCACACTTAGCCTTTGGTCGCCCTCGAACAAAACACTACTAAGATAAAAATAAAGACTATACTAAGAAAGCAATAAAACCTAACTCATTGTCGTAGGAATCACGATTGCACTTAGCATGTGCAACAAGCCCTTTAAACCCCTAGACTACCCTAGAGGGCGAGTACGGTCTCGTGAGGATTTTCAGATGGCATACCCACAAAGCCTTATTAACATAAACCAAACCAATTAGCAACATGGATATCAGAATGACATTAATAATGAATGCAAGACCTAATATACCACCTCAATTTTCTTTGTCGGAAATAACTAAATTAGATAAGTACACTACAAGAAACTAAAACATTTTAAGTTAGTCAGAAAAACGTTGAGAAAATGTTAGTGGAGATGTCATACTCTTAGTGTTTAAACAATCGAACTATCAAAACTCATAATACTTCATGAACAAATTATTATCTTCACAATTCAAAAATATCTAGCATGAATACACACTTGTCTGCGTATCAAGTTCAATAAATAGACCCTCATCACAAGTATGAATGAAACACTCAACTCTCATGTGTTTGGGGTTAAATAATATTCACTCAAACCTATAACCAAGTCGACTCAAAATGAAGTATATTTCTTTAAACTTGACTATCGTCTCAATTCTCCATTTGGAAGTGACATAAATGCATAAAGATCAAAAGGTCTTTTAAATGGTTGTAACGTGGCTAAGGCTAAAGGGTAGGGATATATTTAGGAATGTGGAGTTAATTAGAAGCCAAGCTAAAGGGAACAAAAATACATGACTTAAGATGTTTCAGTCACAACAAACTCCATTTATACTTATCCATCATACTCTAATTTTTTTCTTTTTCTATTATTCACCATATCCTTCACAAGTAATGCAATAACAACACTTGTATGGAAATTTCATAGCATTTTCACCTTTCTATGACTTTCAAACATTTATTTTCTCCAATTCTTTTTTCCAATAATTTTTTTTTTTTTTTGAATTTCATAACCCTTGTTTCCTCTTGTTTCTTTCAATGTATCTCCACTATAACTCAAACATACAATACAAACTCAATATAATAAACACGGGATTTAAGGCTCAACAGGGCTAAAGAAAGGGAAATGTTATATGAAAATCTCTGAGGCTAAAAAAATGAAAAAAAAAACGCCTAAATCATTTCTTCACAACATTTGTCACAAAAGTCTCAAAGAGTACCAAGTCAAGTTCAAGAGCCATACTTCATTGAGGAAACTATCACACAAGAAAGAAAAATATAACTGATGCAGATGTGTCAGTCTAATAGGCTCATAAGCTCACAAGGTTTGGTCTATTTATCTAGCCAGTTTATTTAAGAGAATCAAGATAATTTTTCAATTGTATTATAAATCTCTCAAGTTCGACTATTATATTCCAATTATATAACATTTCCAAAAATCTTTTATTTCAAAAAAATTTATTTTATTTTAAAAACAAGTTAGATTAGAGTTTCTTATCAACTTACTAATAAGCCAGTCCTTAGGAAATTAAGAGGTGGAAATCCTAACTTAAATGCAAATAAAAGCCTATAACTAATGCAGATAGAATACACAATTTTTTTGTTTGTTGTTTTTTTTTTAACTAAATAAAATTCTATAGAAAAATCGGCGAGTACTTCCACTAAACTGAACATATCCTAATATTTTCACAATATTAACTCGACGCGATTCTCGGCATATTAGTATCAAATAACGCAAATACTTAGCTTCCCCCACACTTAAAACTTGTCATTGTCCTCAATGAAAAAGATTTGAACAAAAAAGATGAGAGAACTTAGCTGATTATGTGCACATTTCTTCAACAAAGAGAAATAATGGAGATCATAGCAGGCTCCCTTGTTCATATGTGTTGCTTTAATGTTCTGTCTTCCTAATATGAAGCTCGCTGGAAACTTCAGTTGCTTCGCCACTTCTAGATTATTAATCATTAGATGCAAAAGCTGCAAGTAGAAACTGATTTGTCCTGGTTGAGAGTAAAGCAGAACTGTATATGGGAGAACAAACACGTTAGATTATGACTAGATTTCCTTAGTTATGAGAAGCATATGTCAAGAATGGTAAGTATAAAACTGAAATAACACTAAGAAAATAAAAGAAAGTAACGAGATAAAGCGATAAAATCAGTCTTGGGTTGCCTCCCAAATAGCACCCTTAGTTTACGTCGTTGGCTCGACCTAATATGCTCTTCATTCCTGCAAAATACTCTCATTTATAGCAGCTATGAACAGTTGTTCGAGGCCTAAAGCGCTGGCCATCTCATCTAATAAAGTCTCTAAATTTTCTTCTCCAACCTGTATCACTGTATGGTCTCTATTATTTAGATATCAGAATACTAACAGCTGACCCTCGCAAAGGTAGATAGGTCAAAAACAATAAAACATGCATTCCCACTAATATATTAACTTCAATTCAAATATGTGCAGTAGGTGGAGATGACAAGATGGCAAATAAAATTTGCAGATAGGTAGCAGTTCAATGGATTAAAGTGTCATATAGTAACTAACATATGTTGCTTCATATCTAAATACAATTATGACAACGTGCAAATGGCAACGATTAGAAGTTTAGAAATAGAAAACCGCACTTGCAGATAATAGAGCTCAAAATAGTTTAGAAAAGCATTTGAAGAAAAACCAAGTAGGACAAAGATAAAGAGTTGAGAGCACTCACAAAAAGCTGAATAATTAGTCCATAAGACTAGGCTAATCAATGAAATTTTAGAACTCAACACTTGAACTGCATTTGTGTTTTTTTTTTTAATCAACTCCACTATCCCTAAACATAAGTATTCAAGCAAGGATCAGCATGATGACACTCATATAGACTCCTATAGGCAGCTTGCAATGGTAGAATTTATAACTAAAACTTTAGAAAATTGACGTGAAGAATTGCATTCTAAACAAAACTGAAGCTCTGAACTGAATTCTTGAATGGCATGATAAGTTTGTCAATAATAGAGATATATTTGTGTGAAAGGCAAACAGAAATCATGTCCTAGCTGCACTATGAGTACTCTATTTGCTCTATTAATCTTAAGAAGAACTGCATATCAGAAGAGAATGGTAAACTCAGCAAACAAAGCAAATCAAGTTTAAGCAGAACTTTTCTCAAGCTTAAATTACCAGATCATATCATATCATAAGATGCAAAACTATCATAATTCATTCAATACCCACATGTTTATTCTATATTGTTGAGTAAATTTATCTAATAAGAAATTCAAGTTTTCTTTACAGCAAATTATGAATTCAGTATTGCTCACGTGTGACAACCGGTAGCTAGCAAGACTAATCCCATTAATTTAATTCTATTGCTCCACTCTAAATCGGCCATATAGGCTTAGTGCTTCTTAGTTCCAAAACACTACAAAATCATTATTAAACTAATTTAAAAAAAATCAATAAACTAACCAAAGTATATTAAAAAAATCAAGAAAAACTAATTAAAAAATAACTAGCTTTAAGATAATAAAACAACAGTCCCCGGCAACGGCGCCAAAATTTGATGCGTGTCGTTTCCGCAACAAAATTAAATTTATTAATCACTCACTAACTCTAACAGATAGATAGGGAAAGTAAGGGTCGAACCCACAGAGACTGTGTTAATATCTTAAACTAATTATTTAATTATATATATGACTATTACTATATAATAGGGGGGGTTTCGAATATCAAAACTATACCTAAAACTATTAAACTAAAATTATAAATATAAATTGCTGGAAATAAATTCTGTTTTAAAATAAAATAAATAAGCTAATAGGAGACATGTAAATTTCTATAGATATTGGGTATAATCATTGACTCATTCGACTAGCCTAGCTTGGATAGATTGGTTAACTATATAACCCATTGAAAGCAAGTAGATTACTAGTTTTATCTTTCTTACTCGTTAAATCCCGTGAAAGCAAGCAAATTTAATCCTAATCAAGCTAAATTAATCCAACCATGAAAGCATGTATCAAATTATCAAACTTGACAGCATTAGAAACACCAATCAACTGAACCCGAACTAGCCAGTAAGCTGCAACTAATTGAATTCAATTATTACACAAGATTCTAGCAATTATAATTAGACCAGAAAGCTGCAACCTAATTAAAACTACTATCAATCTAACAATAGAAACATGAAATAATTTAGGTGATCAAACTAAATCAATAAACATGAATCAAAAGCCAGATAATAAACCTTGTATAAATACCCAAAAGAAACTAATCGTTTATAACACAAACAAAAACGTAATCTCATAAACCCATATATCAAATAGTCAATTACATGTTCCTACTAGTGTAGACTACTCTAAATTAGACATGAAAACAAAGAAAATAATAGAAAAGAGTGGAGAAAACCGGGACGAATTTTCGGACTACATCCTTCGATATCTCTGTAGCGCCGCGTCGTCCTCTGTATTTTTGTGGTGCCTCCCCTCCCTTTTGGAGTGAAGATACCGGTAATATAGGAAGGGTTTTGAGAATAAGATAGGAATTTCTTATTGTGGAAGAAAAAATCTATCTTTTCTTTGTAAGGGAATTGCCGGTTGATGACAAGCAGGAAAGTTTCCAACTTTCCTTTTTGTAGAAGATGAGTTTCACCCCTTTTATTTACCACAAGCTCACGTGAGCTTTGCCCTGTTGATCTTCTTTATATTTTTTTATTCCTTCTTTTCTTTTCTCCTTTCTTTTGTTCTATTTGTCTTCCCCTGATTATTTTTATGGTCTTCCTCTTCCAATGTGAAATAGTAAAAGCCCCTATAACAAAAATAACACAATTTATGCTATTTATTCAATAAAAATATAATAAGAACATAAATAACCCACTACTAATAAAAGTCGGTAAATATATATAAATAATATATAAAAGACAAATATCAGACTAAAATTATGGAGTAAAAATATAACATATTACGTGCTTATCATTTGCCAATGGAGTTCGAGAAGATGCACGATGTGTTTCATATTTCCCAACTCAAGCGTTATATTCATGATGAGCGTCATGTCTTGGAGCCTGAGAGGATCCATATTGATAGTAGCTTCACATATGAGGAAAGGCATGTGAAAATTCTTGATAAGAAGGTGCGTAGTACACGCAATAAGGATGTCAATATCGTCAAAGTGCTTTGGTCGAACCATGAGTCCGAAGAGGCAACGTGGAAAGCCGAAGCTGAAATGAAGCAGAAGTATCCAGATTTATTCCCTGAGGTGAGTTACGAGGGCGTAACTCGTTTTCTTTAAAGGAGGTAGAATGCGATAGAATTTCGTGCATTTTTTTACCTATTTAATGGTATTTTTATGCATTTTATGCTTATTTTGGCGATTTGCACATGTTGGTGCAAAATAAATAGATTCTCCGCATAACAAAATCTGTTCATGAGCAACACAAGTGATTTTGAGTTGGCAAAAGAGTGCACATGAGTGGCACAAGTATTTCTCCAATGGGAGTTGAGTTAAAAACTTTTGAAAATGTGTGAGTTTTCGTGTCAAGTTTCGGGATGAAAATTCTTTTAAGAGGGGTAGACTGTAATCCCCCGTAAATTTATGAATTTTATAAATATGTTTTAATGTATAGTTATTTATATTTAAATATATTTTAGTATTTTAATGAGTTATTTCTTCAAAGGTTGACTCTTTGAAAGTCAAAGGAATTATTTTAATGATTTAAAGAAGTTCAATATTTTATTAAATCATGCTTTGAAAAATATTTGAAATGGTTGAAACGCTTTTTGAATTTGGAAAAGGACTCTTAAATGGGTTTGAGGAACTCAAACACTCTTAGGCTTGGAAAAGGATTTATAATTCGAGCCCAATTACCTTTTCCTAAGCCCACAAGGGGAATCTATATAAACCCCATAAACCCCCAAAATTTCTCACACAAGTTATTTTCTCTCTCCTCCTTTTTCCCCACAAATTTTCGGCCCTCCTTCCTTTCCCTCTCTTCCTTCGATTTTCTTCCGGCGCCCCTTCCATCCGTCGCCGACCACCGCCACTGGTCCTCTTGTTCGACGCCTTCTTTCCTCATCTTCCTTTGCTTTGGTTAATTTCTTCCTCCTCGTTATTTTCAATGCAAAGTTTATATTATTAAGTTTTGTTTTAATTTGTTTGTGCTTAAAAGTTATAGTTTGATGATTTAATATTGAATCTAAGTTATATAATTTATGTATTGAAGAAATAAAATTCAGTTTTGCATATTGAGTTTAAATTAGAGTTTTGATTATCAAAGCATGAATTTTTAGGGTTTTGAAAGTTAGAAAATCATAGTAGTTTATTATAAGTTATGAAATTTATTATCTTTATGATTTTAAGTATGTTTGAATATGTTTTAAGGGAGTTTTAACTTATGATATATTGCTGGAAATATTTAGGGAGTATTATTATGGAGTTTTATGATGGATTTTAACCACTAGTGTAGTAGGTTTTATGCTAGGAGGTTTAATAATCAAGTTTTATTATGGGAAAGCTTTTTAAACATGTTTAAGAAGGGTTTAAAGTATTTTATTATTGCTGTAAATTCATAAAGGATTGATTGTGAATTTATATTGTTTGCTTTAGGCGGAGAATTCTCTCTAGGCGACTTTTAAGACTGTTAAAGTGGCCTCTCAATTTGTCTACACAAGGTACGTACATACCTATGTGTTGATTGGAGTAGTATCATGATTTTAAGAAGGAGAATTATGTAGTATCATGTATAGGAACTATGTTGAGTTCATATATGATTTCTATTATGTTGGATTTTGCATGTTTTATGCCGTTGTGTAAACATGTTGATTATGAGATTTATATTATGAGATTTTTATCATGTTTGTATGGAAGATTGATGCAAGCATGTTGGTTGGGAACATTATTTTATCAATTCACATGGGGGAATTAATATATATATTAGTTTGGATCATGATTGATCATTTGTTCCCTTTTGAGTATTTCACTACTTCATAAGGACTGAGGGCCTTATTTGGTAAGTTGATATTTTATACCTATGAAAGGTAGTTTGATTGTTGGCTAGGTTCAACAAATAAGAAAGATTGAATTAAAGTTAATCTTGGGTTGTTAAGTTGTATGATCACTTATCTAATCCTAAGATAAAAAGGAAAATTATGATTGTTTAATTATTGTGTTATTTGCGTTGCTTGTGAGTCATAACAAGTAATAACAGGTTAATCATGTAAAGTGAAACTGGATAGCAATAGCTTTAGACTGGTGCACGTCTGAAGTGTTGGACAATTAGGAGTTGGAGTACATGGTGGTAGCCCATGGCTTTTCCTGGGACCGGATTGATCACCGTGTCCTATTTTTATTAAAAAGGTTCCTTGATATCGTAGGTCATGGGAATACGGAGTCGCGCCCGTATTTCGTCTTCCAAAGGGAAGGCTGGTTTTAGTTAGACAACTCGGTCCATTGACTATTTCATATAAAGTAATAAGAATGTTGTTAAAGTTTAGTTCAGTAAAAGTTATCTGCGAGTTATTATGTTATTATTAATTCCTGTTTACTACTTTTTAGCATCATGTTAGGATTGTTTATTTGTTTAGTATGTAGTACTCAGCTTTGCTGATTACGTGCTTTTGTTTGTGTATGTTGATCATGGCTATGCCTTATTGATCCTGTGATGACCCATTTTGGTGAGCAGTCTCTAGGGATCAATAGTGCATTGTCCATCTACAGGTTTGAAGATGATGCCTCATTGGGTTCGGGATTGGAGAGCTTGTGTAGTCTATTTATCATACTTTGAGTTTATACATTCGTAGTTGGCTTTGGTTTTAAAGTTTTACTTTGACTTTTGGAGTTGACTTTGTAGTTGACTAAGTTTTATTTATAAAGTTTATTATTATGTTTTCCGCTGCAAAATTCTGAATAAGCCGATACATTTTCACACGGGCGATAATACTTTGATAATTCTCTATGTTTTTTTATTAAAAAGGTATTTTAGAAAAGAGAGAATTGTCGAGGTGTTTCATTCTTGCTCAGATTATCCCAACTACGAATTGGGTAAAGCTTGTGATGGAAATCACATCTAGAACCCGACGTCGAAATTTAATAATTTCGTTTGCTTTACTGACACAAAAACCGCTGAGAGTTGTGAAGAAAAAGATGCGAAAAACTTTGATGTTGTTGATTTTGTGGGAAAATCTCCTCTTGATCGCATTCTATGAGTTTTATTATCTTCAACTTGATTATGTTCATCACTGCATCTCTAGTCCTCATTATCTTCAGCTTGTTCAGAAGTTGATGCTTTATCATTAATTGCCTCACAAGCATCATAAACAACCCACATTAGGGCCTGGTTGTGTGTAAGCCTCCCCTATTTCTCCAATTTCTTCTTGTTCACATGTGGAACATCCATATTCATTCCCCCCATGAACTTTGAGTATTTCATTCATCACATTATGTAATGTTAGCCGCATATTGCTTAGTGTCTTTGGGTCCAATTCATTTTATGCCTCATTAATAGCTTCAAGCATTTTTTTCAATTATAGCTGGCATTTTCTTGTGCATAAGTGACTGGATACTCCTATAAAATCCTAGATCAAGAATGTTCATATATGGGCTATTAGGGTTGCTGGAGTAAAATAAACGTGAAGCCATCTTGTTGATATACTTGCTGCCATTCTGGATCCTATTATGTGATGTGTGTCTTGACATTATCTTGTTGTATGAATGTTGGGGTGGGCCCTCCAAAATCTGGCCACTTTTGCTTGATTGCTGGAACAATTTAGTCTATTAGCATCCTTCTTGTGACTGTCTGGTTAACAGACTCAACCACCTTTGTCACCATAGTCATCCTCTCTCTGTTTACATATATACTTCCTTTTTCCTACTTCTTGGTATGTGAATGGAAATATCCCAAGTTCCTCATCAAATGTGCACACACCCTCTTCATTATACCTTGGTCTTGCCACTGCAACTGTGAACATGACCTTTGGTATAAATTTACTTGATGTTGCTGCCCTGTGCTTCCCCCTTTGATTATTTGCAAGATATACCCTCTGTGTTTTATTGGTTAATGGAAACACTTCTCATCCAAATGTACAAAATTGTACATTGGATAATACTCCCTCATGGTTTATGGTGTAGTTCCCTGGAGCAGATCCAATATCCACTTTAACCTTGTAATTTTGTTGGGATCCTTCAAACCAGGGTGTAATGCATTTGAATGAGGTTTAATCAATCCCATTTTGATCATCATTCTATGAATTGTGCTCTTGTATGTGTTTAGCATGGTTGCCAAGTTTCTAATGCATGACCTTTGATTCATTGTGAGTTGCATACGTTCATTAACTGGAAGTTGGACCCTCTTTCTTCCACAGTTGTGCATTTTTGTGGTTACATTGAATCTTTGAATTGTTGGCCTCTGTTTTTTTTTGCTCTGTTCCAATTGAGCTGATGCATCTCTTGGATAACTTGAACTCAGTGGCAGCATCTGTTATTGCACCATGCTGCAAGCCCCCCTGACTTTGTTTAAAAGCCACCTGAGAATTTGGCACTTCTCTTCACTGTTGAGCCTGCTTCGCTTAGAATGACTTTGTTGTTGCTCATCTGAATCTTCCATTGATGCTTGGTGTTCTCCTTGAACTGCAATATCTTCATTTTGTTAAGGTGGTTCATTAAGATCGAATGCAAAACCTTCTGGTTCCACATTCAGATCCAAATGGAACCCACCGCCATATGCAAAGTCCCCAACTTCATTTTGCTGCTGCACCTAATTATTTTGACCAACCATATCAGCTTCATCATCACTTGGAGACTAAGCATCATTCATGTTAAATTCTGAAGCCATGGAAACGTAGGCAATGATGCAATTGTTTTAAAAACAAAAATTCTCTTTCAAAGGGTTTTGTGTTTCTCAGTTTTTGGTGTAAGAGGGAAAAAATGAAATCCCTGTTCTTATAGGAGTCCCCAGAACTTAGCTATATTTTGGAGGGAAAAATAAAATTTCAGTGGCTCTTCATTTTTTTGGGTGCAATCCGTGTGATTGTAATGCTGTAATACTGTTGGTGCGTAAATTTTTTAAAACTCATCTCATTGGTTGTTTAAAGTGAGCTTGGATTGGGGAAGGAGAATGAAAATGCTGATGAGTGTAATTCGTGTACATAAAATACTCATCTGCCATTAGCTGTTTAATTTTTTTTAAGGATTTTCATTACTTGTTTCTTGGTTGTAAGTAGCGCTGTCAGTTTGGTTGAAACCCGATGGTTAATCTGCAAACTGATGACCAACTGAACTGAATTGACCCATAACTGAAAAGTTAAAAACCGATAAGTCAATTAGATTAAAGTAAACTGCAATTAACTGAACTGAAACTCAACCGAAAACAAACTAAACTGAAATTAACTGCACGGAAAACCGATTTAAACTGAACTGAACTGAAAATGAACTCAATTTAACTGAAAACTGTTTCAAACTGTTTTTAACTGAACTGAATCAAACTGTTTTTAACTGAACTGAATCAAACTATTTTTAACTGAATTGTATAAAACTGAATAAAATTATTTTAAATTGAACAGAATCAAACTGAACTGTTTCAAAATGTAACACCTAATTTCGTAATATATTTTTTTATGTTGTTGTTAACTAACAGTTATCCGCTAATTGTCAAACAGGACCAATAGCGTCGTTCTTCAATATACACTCTGTTCTCCAGCAAACAATTACTCTAATCTATTTAATGTTCTAAATTGTTTAATGTTTATCTTTAAATTATACCTATGCGGCATTTGAGGAAGAACGCCAGTATTGTTCAGCTTTCTTTGAGGCGAAAACAGTCAAGATGCCATCATTGACTACTTACTTGGACCAGAAAATTTCCCCAGAAAAGTATCCTTTCTCCTTTAATACCAAGAACAGGTAGATTTCTTACAATAATTATTACGAATTTGCATGAGAAGCAAAAAAAAAAATTATAATCATCAAATTCCCCATTAATTAACACACTTTAGGGAACATTAAATACATCCAATCCAAACTCCTTTTTTTTCCTTTTTGGCTTTTTCTTTTCATTCAAACATTGCTCAATCTCACATTTATGACTAATATTGGTAGTACTACATTAATCCAAAATTTTTAAAAAAAAATGTCAGTGATTTGATATCCAGATTTACCTATATATTCTGTATAATACAATCTTCTCCTATCTACCATATGAAATTTGGGCTAGTTTCAATAATAAAAAATAAAAAAAATAAAAAAATAAACAAAAAGATTGGAAGAAAAAATTATCTGCAAATTAAGTTCAATTCTTCCAAGCATAAACGAGCAATGAAAAACTAGTGGGCCCCTTCAATTCAATCTCTTCAACACTTTCCCATTCCAAAACAGAGCTACTCCCAGATGAAACAGATGAAATAGAAGAATTCGAAGAACTTGAAGTTTAAACCAACAATTTCTTCTTCATCTTTTTTCTTTCATAATTTTTTTTTTTATAAAACAGTATTAAGTTGTTGTTGTTGATGATGTGAATAATAATGATAATAATAATGGTAATGTTAGGGTTTCTGATTCGGATGATTTTGAGTTTGAAGATTTCAAGAATTCAAATATTCATGTTGTTGTTAAGCAGCGAGAGAAAGGGAGTCAGGGGAGAGAGGTGGTGGTGGTGGTGGTGGTGTAGAAAGAGGGTGGGAGGAGTCAGGGGAGAGAGATGGAAGAGGATTGAGGATGATGAAGAGGGAGGCTGTGAGGAACGAGGATGGGAGGAAAGAGGGAGGGTTTAGGGTTAGAGAGAAGGTCTTGATTCAATGGTTGGATTTTGATATTTCTCAAATTAATGGTCTTAATTCATAATCCATAACATTATTTTTTGACCAATGAGAATTGAGAGTGGCCAATCACATGAATTGCTAACTTAATCAATGGTTGGATTTTCATCTTTTTAAAATCAATGGCCTTTCTCTCAAAAAGAAAATCAATGGCCTAAACTACTAATAAACTAGTATTTTATTTTGATATTATTATGATTTGAGTGTTCTAAATTTATAATTCTAATATTATTAGTTTAGTAACTTTAGAAATTAATAGTATTATTAGAAATTAATAGAAATTATAAACTTTCGAAATTAAATTAGTATTATTGATTTTTAAGAAATTATTATTCTAAATTTATAAATTAGAAATATGTGAGCATGCATGTTATATGTGGTGATTAGGGATTTTTAACAAGTTAGGATTTTAAAAAGAATCGAAAAAGTTGGGATTTTAGTATGATAAACTTGTAACTGAATGTTCACACAAGTTGATTTGACTTAATCATTTGATGATTGATCATTAGTGACTTTAATGTATATTGCTTAATTATATACTTTGTTGGAGTAATACATAAATGCAATAAGCCATTAGCCAATAATCTAATTAGTTTAATAACTTTATTCATTTATATAAACTGTTGTTATGTTTATTAATCCATTATTGTACAACATATGAATCCTTGTTATAATCACTTAGGCCTCATATGAACCGTAGTTGTAAACATATGATTGTCATTTGTTATAATATTATAACATATCAAGAGTCGTTATACTAATTTATAATCAATAAAGTATTAGAGTGGTTTTATAATTATTTTGATACCAATGTAGTACTAAAATGTTTAAACATATGGATAAAATAGTTTGTTTATTATTATTAGCATTGTTGCTACTATTACTTGTTAGTATTTGTATTATTATTGTTATTGTTAGTACTCCCGTTGTTATTTGTATTATTATTGTTCTTGTTAGTATTGTTACTATTATGTTATTATTTGTATTATTATTATTATTATTATTATTATTATTATTATTATTATTATTATTATTATTATTATTATTATTATTATTATTATTATTATTATTATTATCGCTTTATGTTTATTAATTATTATACTATTATTAATTATATATAGTATAACATATAAGGTTATAGTAATAACTAATAAGCCCTTTTTTGGGTTGTATCAGGAGTTTCAAAAATGAAATAAGATTTAGTTGATCAAAAATTATACATTGATCTATTACATAATATGCAAGTGATGTGTGTGTTGATGTATGGAAATCATAATTAATAGAAAAACAGCGTGGACATATTAATTCATCACTAAAACAATGACACACTTTGAACTACTTAAATATTAGTTGAACACGAGTAATATAGACATTTTACCTTGTGTTTATACTAATCTATATTCGCAATTCAATACTTTCATCTATACACTATTCTATACATTAATATATACTCGAAATGCAATACCTCTATCTGCACAGTATACTGATCTAGTTTAGCCTAATGCTTACCCAACTACACTGATTTTTGTCACATTATACTCGTATTATATTAGCATGTGTTTATCGACTTTAATCATCATCACTAAATTATGATCATTCACCATTATAAAACATCATCACCTTGATCACCATCAATCATGAATTCATCATTAATAGTTAGAAGTCAATGTACACATTGGAAAACTATATATAGAAAACATAACGTTACATAGTAACATTACAAAGTTATCATACATAATTACATTTAGTATCACTAACGTAATTATAATCAACATACAAATGAACAATGACTAGACATTCTATAATGAAGAATTTGAAATTGAAATTTTGAATATCAGCCAAATGTACTGTCGAACCTTTGATAAAATAATTTTACAGTAAACTTAGCAACTTTCAAATGCACTTTTGTAGACAAATATAGACACGTCTCTTGAATCTTGATGGTTTCGCTGGTTCCGACAAGTTCAACCGATATGACAAAATTCCAACCGAGTTCAAATTTTATGTAACGGGTAAGCCTTTGACCCGAAACATGAAGAGATAAAAAGATGCTTATATATGACATAACCGATATCAAATTCCACCCGAGTTGATGCAGTTTTTTTTAAGAAACTGAAATTAACTGAATCCGAACTGAAAATAACTGTTTAACTGATAGTAATAGGTAAAAAGTCAACTGTTTAAACCAAAATTGTACCGGTCAAACCAAAAGACAATTGTAAACTGAACTGAATTGAACTGAAAATTGAATTAACTGTATGGATTGAAACTGAAACCGAAAAAGTTTAAACTGAATCAATTGAGCTCGAAAAAACGAACTGAATTAACTGAACTGAAGTCAACTGAACTATTTGGTTTGAACTAGAACTGAACTGGTTAACTGGATTGACACCACTAGTTATAAGGATATGTATGTAAGCATTAAAGTGAAATTTCATTTTCTCTCTCTTTGTACCACCTGAAGCTCCTCCTTTTGTAATCAGTTTTCAGTTTTTTTTTTTATGGAATAAAGACAAAAAAGCAACATTTCCCTATGCAAGTACAACACATTAATTACAATTATTCTTTCCTTAATTCTTGTGCAAAATAAGAAACAAGCACTATAAATTGGGACGGAGGGGGTATAGTATAATTTTAAATGTTGTATATAGAAATGTATAATCTTATATGGAGTGCTTAATATAGATGATATAATACCTGATTGAGGATCAAGGTTGGTCTAGTGATTATATATAAGGCCCTCCTTCCATCCCTGTGACAAGGGGTTCGATTCTCACCCCTTGCAAGAAGGGTTTCCAATTTTCCACCTTCTTGCAAGGGAATTCTCCTTACCTTTAAAAAATGATATAATACCTGATTTTCATGTAAAACTTTTATAATTTTACATACAACATTTATAGTTCAATATATAACATTTGTGGTTAAATATACAACATTTAGGAGTTCTAAACAAAATTTCTTCTAGAACTATTTTGGATTAGGAATTTATCGAAAGAGTTCCCCAATATCTCGAGGGGTGTTTAGTTAATTAATCACCTTGATATACCATAACTAATGTTACAATATCAAAAGATGTACAGTTAAGTAGAGAAAAATATACAAACAAAATTGTCAAATATGCATGCAATCAAGTAGGGAAATATATATAATAAAATTTGTCATATATGTGTAATCAACCATTTTTATAAGGATGAATAGTAATAATGTCAGCAGTCAGCAGCTTCTTATTTCGTATTTTCCCTAGTTTTTTCCAAGTCATATTGCATTTTCTTGTGCCAATTATTATGTTTTACAAAGCAATAAACGTGGACTTTCTCAATATCTCCATATTAACTAAAGCCCTATTCTTTTGGACTTATTTCATATCACCTACATCCAGGGGCGGATCCAGGATTCCGGACCAGGGGTAGCGTAACTTTACATTACTAGAAACTCAAAAAAAAAATCCAAGTATCATACTTCTCAAACCAATTGGGATTGAAGCGGCGACTACTTTTCCCAAAATCTCCAAGAGGAAAGTCATGGTTTACGGGTTTGAGCTAACAATAGAAATTTTAGCCCAACTAACAATCAAAAATGACAACAATCAATCAAAATTCAGACTAACAATTAAAATTTCAGCCCAACTAACAATCATACTTCACAACAATCACAACTAACAATTAAAATTCAGCCTAACATTCAAAATTCCAACTAAACCAGCACATATTCACATCACATATTCACATATATAGAAGAAATTTACCTGAACCGCTGACTTGAAGTCTTAAACGGACTGACTTCGTCCACCGATTTACCAAAGATAGCAAAACTGCCATTAGAGAGGAAAGAGAAAGAAAGTTAAGAGGAGACTCATAAAATTCAGGAGTCACGAAATTTAGGGCTATATTTATCTTCTAACAATCAAATGTTATATGATAAATGACAAATGTTGTATAAGAATCCAAAAAATGACATATATAAAAACTTACAAACGTTGCATATAAAAATTGATTTATTCAAAGCTGACATTGTTATAATGTCCAATGAAATAACCAAAGAAACAAATTTTATTCAAATTTTTCCCTTTAACTTCCTTATAGATCAAAACAGCTCTAGTTTCCCAAATCTCATCATTCTACATACAAACATATCATAAAAACAATTGCAACATTACACCCAGAAAAAAAAGCTTGGAAATTTCCACAAACCCAAAAGCCAAAATAACATAAAAATGTCAAATTTGCTTCATATTCGCAAAAATTATACCTTAAAATCAATGTCCGGATAATTGTTAGCAAGAGAACGAGTAAGACGTTCACCAGTCTCTTGACTATTGACCCGAGCAACCCACCATTGAGGGCCCAAATGGGCCAATGTATCAAGATTGAGCTCTTCAGTCCAAGAAGCATATCTTTTCTTGGGCTTTTTAATGAGCTTCATCTCCACTTCTTCTTTCCAGTTGAAAATTTTACTCTCACTCCTCTCATTTCGGAGCTTTCTTCTCTCTCTTGCGGGTAATTTTTCTTCCTTTTCTTCTTAACGAGATTTTATGGTTCTTTGAGATTAGAGTGAAGCATTTGAATTTGGGGATAAATGAGATGGATGAGAGCAAGGATGAGGAGGGAGAGATTGTGTTAGACGACCAACCGCAGGTGACAAGGCTGTGCCCTTAGCAAGCTATTACCTACAGGGGGATGCCCACTTTTAGTGGACTCAAGCTAAGGACAACCTCCTCAAACAGCCTGACTTTGGGTGGGAAACCTTCAAGAAAGCCCTGAGGGATAAGTATTACCCACCATACCTCAAAAAGCAGAAAGCCCAAGAGTTTATGATGCTAGAACAAGGGAACCTGTCTGTTGAGGAGTATTACCGTAAGTTCATAGAGCTGATGAGATTTGCTCCTGAAATTGCCCCTGTGGGGAAGCTAAGGCCTCGTGTTTTGAATTAGGGCTCACCCTTGACTGCAAGGGAGATTGGGGGGAGATACTTTCACCTCGTTGGACCATGTTTTTGCCAAAGCTGCCCACCTATATGCAATAAGGAAAAGAGAGGAAGGAGGTAAACAAGGTGAGAAGCGAAAGGAGAATCCAAATCCCGAGGTTCAAATATTTGAAAAGAAACACCATGGGAACCAGAACAATCAAACCTCCCAAAGAAACTTTAGAAAGGGACCCAACAACAACAACACTCAACACAATAACAATAACCGCAACAATAACACCAACAACCGCAGACCTGAGCGTGTGTACAGGTGTAAGAAGTGCCCAAATAACCATCCTGGGAGAGATTGCGAGGGTAACAAGGTGGAGTGTCGTGATTGTGGGAAAATGGGGCATAGAGCGTATGAATGCTACTCAAAGAATAAGGTTAACCCCAACGGTCAGAAGAAGGGGAACTATGGAGACAAGCCTAGGAATAGGAATGGGAATGGTGGAAATGCATACAATGGGTCAGGGAACTCTAATTACTCCAAACCACCAACCAATGCAAATAATCAGGCACCATCTGGAAACCATGTGACCAACAACAATGATAATAAGGGCAAAGGGAAGCTGTATATGATGACGGCTAGCGAAGAGGAAGCTCGTAGAGATGTTGTCACTGGTATTTTCTCTATCAACTCAATTCCTGTTAAAGTATTGTTCGATTCTGGAGCTTCTTTGTCTTTTATTGCCCATACAAGCTGTTATAACTCTAGCCTTTGGTTGAGTCCGAGTTAATTTCTATGCCTATAGTTATTCAGTTGGGGGATCCTTGTTAATTTCTCTAAGAAATTCCTTAATGTCTCATTGAAAATAGGGGAGGGCTTCTTTCCTTCCGATCTAATAGAGTTTAACTTATCGAACCTAGACGTCATTTTGGGGATGGATTGGCTTGGGAAATACTAGGCTAGGATAGGCTGTGATGCACGAAAGTGGGTCGAGAGATCCTTCGGGAAAAAGGGTGTCGTATAGGAGAATACCTCGAGAACCTAGGATCAAAGTAATCAACGCCTTGCAACTTAAGTGTTATATAGACAAAGGATGGCCTCTATTTATGTGTTCCGTGAGAAGGGTTGAGGATGATCCATTGAAACCCGAGGATGTCCCTATAGTCGAGAGAATTTCGGGATGTTTTTCCGAAGAGATACAGTATGCCGCCGAGGAGAGATGTAGAGTTCCTTTGTTGACCTAGTCCACGGGCCCGGACCTATATCAAAAGCCCCATCCGAATGGCTCCGGGGAAATGAGCGAGTTGAAGAACCGGTTGGAAGAACTGCTTGGAGAAGGGGTACATTAGACCTAGTATGTCACCATGGGGAGCCCTGTGTTATTTGTCAGAAAAGGATGGTAGTTTGAGGTTGTGTATAGACTACAGTGAGTTGAGCAATGTCCTTTGTGAAAAACAAATATCCATTACCTAGGATAGATGACTTGTTTGACCAACTTCGGGGTGCGGGGATATTCTCTAAAATAGACTTAAGGTGCGGCTACCATCAATTAAGGATTGCCGATCGAGATATACCTAAAAGCGCCTTTAGGACTAGGTATGGACACTATGAGTTTACCGTCATGCCTTTTGGGTTAACCAATGCACCTGCTTTGTTTTCATGGACCTCATGAATAAGATTTTTCGACCCTACCTCGATAAATTTGTAGTCGTGTTCATAGACGATATATTGATCTATTCGAGGAGCGAGGAGGAACATGAGGGACATTTGAGGCTTATTTTGCAAACGCTTAGGGAGAACCAACTGTATGCAAAGTTTTCTAAGTGTGAATTTTGGTTACAAAAAGTGTCATTTTTGGGTCATTTCGTCTGTAAGGAGGGTGTGTCTGTAGATCCTGCAAAGATAAAGGCTGTGAGTGAATGGCCTACACCAAAGAATGTCACAGATATAAGGAGTTTCTTGGGTTTAGCCGGTTATTATTGGAGGTTTGTTAAAGACTTTTCGAAGATAGTAAAACCCATGACTAACTTAATGAAGAAAGATTGCAAGTTTATACGGGTAGAAGATAGTGAGAAAGCCTTTCAAACACTCAAGGGGAGACTAACCTCAGCACCTGTGCTAGCCTTGCCTAACGGGGATGAGGGGTATGATGTCTATAGTGATGTGTCAAAGAATGGGTTAGGTTGTGTTCTTATGCAAAATGGGAATGTTATAGCTTATGCGTCCCGTCAACTGAAACCATATGAGGTTAATTACCCAACACATGACCTAGAATTGGCCGCAATTGTCTTTGCCTTAAAAATCTGGAGACATTACCTTTACGGGGTGACCTGTCGAATTTTCACTGATCACAAAAGCCTCAAATACATCTTTACCCAGAAGGACCTTAATATGCGACAGCGCAGGTGGTTAGAGCTCATTAAGGACTATGACTTAGACATTCAATACCATGAGGGAAAAGCAAACGTTGTTGCTGATGCATTGAGTCGTAAGTCTAGCCATAGCCTGAACATCTTGGTAGTTGCCGACAAACTTTGTGAAGAATTTTCTAAACTCCAGATTGAAGTGGTACATGAAGGGGAAGTGGAAAAGTTATTGAGTACGCTAACCATCCAGCCCAATTTCCTAGATGAAATAAGAGAGGGTCAGCCTGGGGATGTGAAGCTTGAGCGATTCAAAGCGAAACTTAAGGAGGGAAAAGCAAAAGGGTTTGAAATCCATGAGGATGGGAGTATACGTTACAAGGGTCGGTGGTGTGTACCGCAAAAATGTGAGGAGTTGAAGCAAAAGATAATGAGTGAAGGTCATAATACAAACTATTCCGTCCACCCAGGGGGGGATAAGTTATATAAGGACCTCAAAAAGATGTTTTGGTGGCCTGGAATAAAGAGGGCGTGGCGAATTTGTTTCCAAATGCCCGGCGTGTCGGAAGGTTAAGAGTGAACACAAGAGACCTCGGGGAAAAATCCAACCTCTAGACATTCCAACATGGAAGTGGGATTCGATATCCATGGACTTCATCGTAGCCTTACCTAGGAGTCGGGGAGGCAATAACACAATATGGGTGATAGTGGACAGATTGACCAAAACTGCGAGGTTCATACCCATGAAAGACACGTGGAGTATGGAAGCCCTAGCCAAAGCATATGTTAAACATGTCATTCGTCGCATGGAGTACCCACGAGTATAGTGTACGGTAAGGATTCACGATTCCTTTCGAATTTACGGAAAAAGGTCCGGGGAAGCATTTGGTAGTGGTGTTGATGAGTCCGGCCTTTCACCCGGCTACAGACGGTCAAACGGAAAGAACCATCCAGGACCTTGGAATACATGTTAAGAGCTTGCGCCTTAGAATACCAGGGATCATGGGAAGACCATTTGGACCTCATAGAGTTCTCATACAACAACAGTTATCATGCTAGTATCAAAATGGCTCCATTTGAAGCATTGTATGGGAGAAAGTGTCGTAGTCCTTTGTGCTGGAACGATATTAGTGAGACGGTGGTGTTAGGTCTGAAATGATTCAAGAGACTATTGTTCAAGTGCGAGTCATTCAAGATAAGATTAGGGCCGCACGGGACGGGCGAAGTCCTATGCGGATCGAAGCGAAGGGGCGAGAACTATGAAGTGGGTGAAAAAGTGCTGCGAAGATGTCCCCAATGAAAGGGGTGATGCGATTTGGGAAGAAAGGGAAACTAAGCCCTAAGTTCATAGGACCATATGAGATTTTGGCGCGAGTAGGAAAAGTGGCTTATCGCTTAGAATTGCCAAACGAGTTAGAAAGGGTCCGCAGCGTGTTTCACGTATCCCAACTCCGAAAATACGTACCGATGAGTCGCGTGTCCTAGAACCTGAAAGCGTCGAGTTAGACGAAACCTTGTCCTATAAGGAGAAACCCGTCAAGATCCTAGACCCCAAGGTGCGTAGTACGAGAAATAAGGACGTCGAAATTGTGAAGGTGTTGTGGAGAAATCGGAATGCGAAGAAGCCACATGGGAAGCGGAAGATGCGATGCGTACGAAGTACCCCCGAGCTTTTTCAAGAAGTAGGTAAGTTACGGGGACGTAAGTTTTCTTTTAAGGGGGGAAGAATGCGATAGAATTTCGCGCTTCCACCCTAAAGTTTGTTAAAATTTGTTATTTATGTGTACTTAGCGCTTATGTGTGCATTTATCGCTTGTGTGACTTGCGAAAGGTAGAAAACGCTTGTGAAATATTGGGACTTAGAAGTGCAAAAGATCGTCGTTTAGACTGGCTACCTCAAAGTTTCGGGACGAACTTCCTTTAAGGGGGGAAGCCTGTGATACTCCGTATTTTGGGAGTCATTTTTTTTATAAATAAAAAGATAATATAATGAATAAAGTGAGTATATTTTAATATTTACAGGAAAAAAAAAAGTATAGTTTAGGTAAGCCTACAAGTATAATTTAAATATACAACCTACTTCGTACCTAATTATATTATAGTTTGGTTTGGTTTTATTTTCAAAATAAATAAAATAAGAAATCGGATTTTGAGTTGGAAACAAATCCTTCTGAGCCTAGGTTTACCATGCTATAAATAAGAAAAAGGAAAAAGAAAATAAAACCCTACTCCTTTACTAAGTCAGCCGTTCTTTATTTTTTTACCCAAAGAATTTATCTCTCCTCCCTCTCCTCTCTTCTCTCCTACCACGTGAAACCTCCCTGCTTTGCTTCTTGGAAACTCGCGTCGCGCCACCTTCGTCACTCTCATTCACTCGTCGGAAGTCCGCGTCTGTTACCGGAGGTTGTCGCTGCTAGTCGGAGTTCGCTCGCAGTCACTCGTCGGAGGTTTGTGGGTCGAGCTTTGAGGGGTTTACGAGTGGTGGTCGCGCGATTCACGAGTTGTGTGCAAGATGCTCGCTCGTTAGCTGCGGTTCTTCGCGAAGGAGGTCGTCGTCCAGTCGTGCGGGGCTCGCCGTGCGTACATCCGTGTGGTGGTCGGCGTTGTTCGTGGTCGCCGGCGTCCTTCCGGTGGTCATTCTCACTCTCTTTTCTTCTTTAAATTAACTTATATAATCTGATTTTGTTATTCTTTGATTATCTTTGATTAAGTTTGATGATTATAAATAACGCATAAAGTAAAGTATATAAATCTGATTTGTAATTATACTAATAGTTCTTATGATGATTTTTATTTCTCAATTCTGTTTTTATTATACTTATGTATATTGGTTTAAGATTGTGATTTTAAATAAAAGTATATTATGAACTAAAAGAAATCAGATTTATAATATACTACTAGTTCTTACTTTGATTTTATTTCTTCAATTCTGATTTTATAAGTTCTTATATATGTATCTATTTAAGTTTTGTTATTATAAACAGAGTAGTGTAAAAGTTCAACGAAATCAGATTTATAAGCACCTTATTATTAAGTCCTAAGTATGTTAGTTCAATAAAGTTTATGAAAAGAAATTAAAACAACAAGATTGGTTAATTTTAATATTCAAAACATCATATCTTACATAGTTGGATAAGTTGGTTTTTTATTTTAATAATATCAAGGACTTAGCCTTGAAATATTTCTATTATTCGATTAGGTCCCAATTCCATAAGCGGAGCGTTTTAAGTAGTCGGCGAAGATTCTCCGTTACAAGGTACGTACGCGTACTAGTTCAGTTCGATATATTAGTATCATGTTTAGGTTATGATTGTCATATTGGAACCTAGAATCATGATAGGGAAGCTGTGGTTGATTATGATTGTTGAGATTGTTTGATAACATGAAATCAATTGAAAATTTGTATGTATTTCTGGTTGTATGACTTGTGAAATAGAATGAATTGTTATTGGAATGCGTAATTCTATTGTATCACAAGCATGAAATGAGATGTTGGATTGGAATGCTATGATTAATAATTATAGCAAGGATTTATAAGAGGTTGCCTAAACTAAAGGATTTTATATGATGTTATAGAAATCATATGCTTAATGTTGTATGAATGAGTATCGCTAAAAAGGATTGTTGGCAATAAACTTGTAGTCGGATTCCCTACAAGTAGTGAACAATGGGGGAGTGTAGGACTTTGTTCTACGCTCCTACGAGCCTACTATGACGATAGTAGTGTCCTTATAAATTTTGATAACTCAAGTAGGCGGAAGGTTCCGTACGATCTTGGGGGTATGCATACTAAGGTAATGGATGTGGAACGGAACGAAGCCGTATTTACATTCCATCTAATAGACCAAGTTGTCTATTAAGGATTAAGTAGCCCGTATGATTCTAGAAAGATGACGGTGCCCGTTCGATGCCAATTAAACTATAAAAATGAAATGTAATATTCTTATAGTATCATGTCTAGGAATGTTTATTATTATTCTGTTTATGAATCTTTGTATTATTTAGCGATTATGTACGTACTCGGCATAGGCGATTGTTTGTTATTTGTGATGTTTGTTGACTGTGATGAACCATTGATATTTCAATGGGGAGCGGATTAGGTATCTTTGGTGATCTTTGCATGAGTTTGGGCATACGGGGAGATATTTTCTGGTTTATAAACTCTTAAGTGTTTTGTTGAACTTATAGAATTATTAATATTCGTAGTTAATGGTTTGAATAATAGGGGTCAATGGTGATTCCCGAGTTGTAGTTTAAAGTAAACATTTTATTTCCGCTGCAATGTAGTTTTTCTTAATAAGGAGTTGTTAACGTTTTAATTTCAATAAGCCTTGCGTTTCACCGCGGCGGTAACACTCCCGAAGTCGATGCAACGTAGTTTAGACGTGTATGGATTTCGGGGGTGTTACAACATCGATTTGCATAAAATTGCAAGAAAAATCATATGGCGATTTCAAGGAGATGAAGAACGAAACTAGATGGTACCTGATTTGAGAAAATAAGATGCAGAAATTTGAGAAGAGATGCAGTAGAGGGATCGAAGACCAACGACACAGTAGAGAAGCAGTAAGAGAGAATGACGTTAAAATATGAGATAAGTTATTAGAGCACCCACATCAGTGGGTTTTTAGGGTCCCTAAGAGCAGCAACAATGGTTGGTATTTAGGTTCCCCATTGCAAAAAATAGCTAAATGGGGACCTTCCCACTGATGTAGCTTAGTTGCCCAAAATTAGGGAGGACCAATAAAATGGAAAGCTTCCCATATTGGCTACCAATCAGTGCACGACATGTGGAAAAGAAAATTGGGCAACATATTCCCACGTGAAACAACATACGGATGGTTTCGTTGATTTTTGAAAAAAAAAAAAAAGCTGGCGACCGATAGCAGCGCGACACTTGTCGCATTCTGCGGCGCCAGAGGAAGAGCCACACGCGGTGCGCCATGTGTCGCTGCTTTAACTTTTACAACGGTAATATTACCGTTTATTAAAACTGCCATAACTTTTTATATATAATGAATTAAAAAAAAAATTATACCAACGGCCATATTTTTTTATCCTCTATAAATAGAGACCAATCTTGATATATTTTCAACACTTCAAAAAATCCATTATTTTTCATTAAGTACTTCTTAAATCTTATTTGATAATTATGGATCCAAATCATCCTAATTATAGAAATAGATATCAACAAAATGCAAATTACCAACAACATCCAAATTCCCAACAAAATACCAATTACCAACAAAATCCAAATTCTCAACAAAATCCAAATTACCAACAAAATCCATATTCCCAACCAATTCCAAATACTCCTTTTGATCCAAACATGCTAAACAATCCTCAATTCCTTGCTATGTTCCAAGCTTTTGTAAATCACAATACTCCTCAAAATTCGTCACCTGGCACACTTCATCCAACATCTCAACGCGTAGATCCATATCCCGCGACTCGGGGAGGATCGGGAGTAGCAATAGAATGCGAGTTAAAAACCAATTTCCAACGCGATCACTCGGTGATGATGAAGATGAAGATGAAGATGTAGTTCAAGTTCAAGTTCAAGTTCCCACGGCGGAAGTAACTACGGGTAAGCAAGCGAAGCACCCGAAAGATAGGTGGATTGCGGAAGAAGATAAACACTTGGTGTCCGCTTACCTTAATTGTTACGTAATCTTTGAGAAAGGAGCAGATCGGGAAAAGGGAGCGTTATGGCGTGAAATCAAAGTGGCCTACGACGCGGCAATTGCTAAAAGGCGTATGTCATGCACGAAAGAACCATTAGAGCTATTAAAAGGCGTTGGAGTCAAATCGATGAAGGTGTTACTTTATGGGTAGCGAGAACTAGGAGCGGTTGAGCGTATGCAAGCTAGTGGTGAGGTTATTAACGATATAGAGGCTAAAGCACATGATCTTTACGAGAGATAAAAAGGGAAAATCTTTCGAGTTTTACCATTGTTGGGTAGCAATGCAAGAACTTCCAAGATGGATGTCCGGTAAAGATTCAGCCGTTGTGAGTGAAGGGAGTTCTAAGAGATCAGCGACGAAGTCGGAACAAGTGTGCGTCCCGACGGTTGGAAGAAAACGAAAGCCCCAAAACAAATTGAAAGGTGTTGCAACAAGCTTGGATGAATTCAACAACACTTTAAGTGGTATGCAAAATGAGCGAGGTCTAATGAGGAAGGGAATGTACGATATGCTCGAGTACCAAAAACAACGAGATGAAACTAAAATGAGGTTTAAGATGTTTCAATTGTTGATGACAAAATCGTATCTTGAACCATTTGAGGAAGAGTACCTTGCGGTGAAGGAAGAATTCATGAAGTAACTCATCATTTTTAGGATAAATGTTATCGTGTTTTAATGGTTAATGTTGTATTGTTTTATGATTAATGTACTTGTTTAAATTGTTAAATGTAAGTGTGTTTTTAATGGACTTGTCTTTGTAATGATTCATGTACCAATATTTATGATTAATGGACTTCTATTTTAGTGCTAAATGTGATCTTATCTTATCCACTAACGTTATAGGCGCATCTTATCTTATTCACCGACTTTATAGATTGCGATTAGAAAAAATTATGATCTTATCCGTAGATATAGATTGCGATCTTATCGGCGAGAGATAGAACCAATCTTATCCGTAGATATAGATTGCAATCTTATCATGAGATACAACCAATCTTATCCGTAGATATAGATTGCAATCTTATCCGCATATGTCTATAAAAGAAGAGTTACATTGCATTTGGTTTTGAGAACAATATTCTCCTTCCAATAAACACTACGGCTTTCCCCCTTCTCAAATTTTCTCCTCAAACATGAACCCGAATGAAAATTCTTCTAGTTCAAGTGATGAATTCTTTGATGACTATGTCAACAACATCATCGCGTGAGCGAGTGTCTAGATGAAGAAGAGGATTACATAATCGAGCAAGTTTGCTCAAATGGTTGTTGCCCCGAGTCGCGGAAGCATCCGGCACGAGAAGAAGATCTTACAAGAAGCTTAAGTACATTGATAGAGATCGTGAAGGCTGCAAACACAAGGTTAATGAGCGATTACTTTGTTGATCGTCCGTTATACCCGAGAATCTATGTTTCGACGTAGATTTCGTATGCGAAGGTCTCTATTCCTTCGCGTTGTGGAGGCGATAGCTGCGAAACAACATAAATACTTCGCGCAACGTCCACGGCGCTTTTGGGAAACTAGGAGCCACTCCTATCCCGAGAAATGCACGGCGGCGTTGAGGATGCTAGCCTACGGGGTAGCGGGCGATTCAATTGATGAGTACATCAAAATAGCTCGATTAGGCGCAAAAGCAAGCCTTGCTCACTTTGTTAAAGGGGTTCGAGAGCGTTCACGAAGAGTACTTGAGGAGGCCTACCATTACGGATTTGCGGCGCCTCCTATATGATGGAGAAAGACGGGGATTTCTGGCATGATGGGCGGTATAGATTGCATGCACGGCAATGGAAAAAGCGTCGCGTGCTTGGAAAGGATTATACCAAGGAAGGAGTAAATCTGCAATGGTTATCTTAGAAGCTGTTGCCTCTGGTGACTTATGGATATGGCACGCATTTTTTGGAACACCCGGAACTTGCAATGACATCAACGTGTTGCAACGATATCCCGGTGTTCGATGATTTATATCAAGGTAAAGCCCCTCGAGTGAACTTTACGATCAATGGGAACACATATAACAAAGGATACTATCTAAGCGATGGGATATATCCTAAGTGGGTCGTGTTCATCCCCGGCGTTCGACTCCCGATGAATCCCGTGGATCAATTGTTCAGCGGCGACAAGAATCGGTCCGAAAAGATGTTGAGCGGGCCTTTGGCGTTCTTCGATCACGTTTCGCAATAATACTAAGACCGGCTCTTGTATGGGATGAAAGCGTTCTTTGTGGGAGATAATCTTTGGCTTGTATAATTCTTCATAATATGATTGTTGAGGATGAGCGAGATACATATCAGAATTATGGTGACATCTCAGAATTCGAGCAAGAAAATGCAACAGCAATTAGCGGATCAACGCGTACAAACTATTATGTGCAACATGGTCGAATTAATGATATTGGAATGGAACGATATATGGAAAGGCGGGCGTGCATGGGATAGAAATGTGCACAACGCCTTACAACGAGACTTGGTTCAACATATTTGGCAAATTAATCACCGAGTCTACTAATGACGATTGAAGATCTAAATTATTGCAATATTTTATTTAAAATTAATTGTATGGTAATTTGTTCAATTTCATCTATGTTTTTTCAAATAAATTTATGGTGTTTTTCTGCGTATTTAATTGTCGTTATAATTAACGTTAAAATCGGGTAAATTATTATAATTAGCAATTATGTAATTGTCAAATTAAACCGCAAAGAAAAAGTGGGTAAACTAGTGTAATTAAAAATAACGCTTTTTTGTTAATATAATATAATTAATGAATTAATCCGATTAATTATAAGGTAATTATTTAATTATAATTACCATATTTTGATTTAATTAATATTATCTAAAATTAATGTGATGAATCAAATTATTTTATTGATATTGGTGGGGTATGGAAAGTAGGGAGAGAGAAGGAGGTGGGTATGGAAAAGTAAGAGAGAGAAGGTAAATGGGGAGGTTAATGAATGTAGGTGTGGAAAGTGAAATGGGGAGGGTAGGTGATAAAGTTAGTGGAAAGTGATGTGGACGAATGAGATGAAGAGAGAGAAATTATGGGGATCTAATGAAGGTTGATGCTTTCTAAAAGCAAAAAAAATGCAAAAGAGGGCCTTCCCGTTGATGTAGGTTGGTTCCCCAAAATTGTGGAACGCCATTAATTGGGGAACCTTCCCATATTGAAGGCAAATGGGGACGCGCCACGTGTAAAGGGAGGGGAGAGCGTCCGCATTCATGAGCCTCCCCTTAATTTTCTCTCTCCTCGCCTCATTCGCGTCATTTCATTAGCTTTCTCGCTCCTTCCCATTTCGCGATTCATATCTACGTTCATTAACCTCCCATTTATCTTCTCTCTCCTACTTTTCCATACCCATGCCTTTTCTCTCTCCTACTTTTTATACCCCCCGATATCAATAAAATAATTTGATTTATCACATTAATTTTAGATAATATTAATTAAATCAAAATATGATAATTATAATTAAATAATTACCTTCCGGTTAATCGTATTAATTCATTAATTGTATTACGTTAACAAAAAGCGTTATTTTACGGTTTTTTTCACTGATACCCCGAATTTTCAAAAATTCACGTGGTACCCTCCATGTTTTCAAAATTCACGGGTACCCCTAAGTTTAAAACTAATTCACGTGGTACCCTCAAATACCCTTAATGACTAACGGCGTTAACCGCCGTTAGTCATTAACCTTAATTTCTGTTTTAAACCCTAATTAACCCCCTAATGCTAACCCTAATCCTAATCCTAACCCTAACCCCCGAACCCCAACCCTAACCCAACCCTAACCCACCACCCCGCCACCCGCTCCCCCGCCCTCCCACCACCCCCGGCCCCTCCTCCCGCTCCGGCGGCTCCCCCTCCCCCGCCCCCGCGGCCCCCCTCCTCGCCCCCGTGCCACCCCCTCCCCCCGCCCGGTTCGGTTCGGCGGTCCCCCGCCCTCGTCGCCCCCTTCCCCCCGATTCGGTTCGGTAGTCCCCCCGCCCCTCCCTCACCATCGCGCCCCCACCACCGCGCCCCCACGGCACCACCCCCTTCCATTTTCGCATCCACCCCCGCCCGCCGCTCGCGTCCACCCGTAACCCCTGTATTTTCTTCTTCCCTCTTGTTTTTCGCAATCTCGGTACTTTGTGTTTCACGTAATTTGGAGGAGGGTGGTGCTACGGGGGTGGGGGAGGGTGCGAAAATGGAAGCGGGGGTGGTGGCTGTGGGGCGTGGGGGTGGGGGGTGGTCTTGTGGGCGCGGGGGGGGTGTCTTGTGGGGCGGGGAGGTTACGGGAGAAGGGTTAGGGGTTGTTCCGAAATTGGGGGCGATGGTGGGGGAGGCTGGATTTGGGCTGCGGCGGCACGGGGGTGGGGGGGGGCTGCGGGGGGGGGGGGGGGGGTGGGGTGTGTGGGGGGGTGGAGGGAGGCTGCGGGGGTGGTGGGAGGGTGGGGGAGGGGTGATTAGGGTTAGGTTTAGGGTTTAGGGTTAGGATTAGGGTAAGGGTTAGGATTAAGGTTAGAATTATAGGTTAATTAGGGTTGAAAGCGAGAAAATTAGGGTTAATGACTAACGGTGGTTAGCGTAGTTAGTCATTAAGGGTATTTGAGGGTACCACGTGAATTAGTTTTAAACTTAGGGGTACTTGGTGAATTTTGAAAACATGGAGGGTACCACGTGAATTTTTTGAAAACTCGGGGGTATCAGGTGAAAAAACCGTAATTTTTAATTACACTAGTTTACCTGTTTTCCCTTAATAATTGCGGTTTAATTTGACAATTACACTAATTGCTAATTATAATAATTTACCCGATTTTAATGTTAATAATGACGACAAATAAGATTGCAATCTATATCTACGGATAAGATTGGTTTTGTCTCTGCGGATAAGATTGCAATCTATATGTACGGATAAGATTGGTTCTATCTCTACGGATAAGATTGCAATCCTTGTCTACTGCAAAGATAAGATTGCAATCTATATGTACGGATAAGATTGGTTCTATCTCTACGGATAAGATTGCAATCCTTGTCTACTGCAAAGATAAGATTGCAATCTATAACGTCAGTGGATAAGATAATATCACATTTTGCACTAAAATACAAGTACATTAATCATAAATATTGGCACATGAATCATTAAAACACAAGTCCATTAACTAAAACACGCTTACATTTAACAATCTAAACAAGTACATTAATCATAAAATAATACTACATTAACCATTAAAACACAATAACATTTATCCTAAAAATAGATGAGTTACTTCATGAACTCTTCCTTCAGCTTCGCAAGATACTCTTCCTCAAATGGTTTAAGATACGATTTTGTCATCAACAATTGAAACATCTTAAACCTCATTTTAGTTTCATCTCGTTGCTTTTGGTACTCGAGCATATCAGACATTCCATTCCTCATTAGACCTCGCTCATTTTGGATACCGCTTAAAGTGTTGTTGAATTCATCCAAGCTTGTTGCAACACCTTTCAATTTCTTTTGGGCTTTCACTTTCTTCACACCGTCGGGGCGCATAAGTATTCCGGCTTCATCACTTGATCTCTTAGAACTCCCTTCACTCGCGACGGTTGGATCTCTACCGAGACATCCATCTTCGAAGGTGTTGCATTGCTACCCGACAATGGTAAAATTGGAAAGTTGTATCACCCTTTTTTTGTCTGTAAAGATCATGTGCTTTAGCCTATATGTCGTTAATAACCTCACCACTATCTCGCATACGCTCAGCTGTAGTAAGTTATGCTACCCATAAAGTAACACCTTCATTGATTTGACCCCAACGCCTTTTAATAGCTTTCATGGTTCTTTTGTGCATGACATTCGGTCTTTTAGCAACTGCTGTGTCGTAGGCCTCTTTGATTTCAAGCCATAACGCTCCCTTTTCCCGATATATTCCTTTCTCAGCATCACCAGAACAATTAAGGTAAGCGGACACCAAGTGTTTATCTTTTTCTGCAATCCACCTGTCCTTCGGGTGCTTCCCTTTCTTACCTTTAGTTACCTCCGGTTCTTGAACTTGAACTTCATCTTCTTCATCATCACCGAGTGATTGCGTTGGAAATTGGTTTTCAAACGGCATTCTATTGCTACTCCCGTCTCCTCCCGAGTTGTGGGATATGGATCTACGCGTTGAGATGTTGGATGAAGTGTGCCCGGTGGCGAATTTTGAAGAGTATTCTTGATACTTCAATGGAACACGTACGAGGGGGTGAATTGTACTTTGGAACTTTTAGCAAAGTTTTTCGCGGAATTTTAAAGCTATAAAGAAACTGATGTCGAGAGAGACGAAATATAAAATTGAGGAAACTTCTTGAACCTTATCAAGAAGGGAAAACCTCAAAAAATTATATTATTGCAACAACTCTATTACAATCACTCTCTGACTTGAGTTCCTCTCGAACTCAAGTTCCTCCCTGATAGTCCCCTTCGACTATTGTAACTCTACTCTCTCTAACTTAACTTCCTCTCGAACTCAAGTTCCTCGCAGTCATCCCCTTCGATTACTAGAACTCTTCTCTCTCTTGCTTCTACTCCGAAGCCTACACTCACTGACTTAGCTCTAAGTCTTACAAGGATCACTCCCTTGAACCCCAAATTACAACTCAATTTTGTGAAACACACTAGTATATATATTGAACTTAGATATTAAGGAACTTAGGAACTCACTTAATAATGCAACTGACCTTTTAGAAGACACTTAAGATTTAGCAATATAAATATGTTTTCAGTTGGTAGTTTGTAATGAGAAAGACTTCTCCTTTTATAGTGAAGTCTTCTCATGTTAGTTCCACTTATTCCTCCACTAAGTGTGAAGCACTAACCCACGCAGAATTATTTTCCCACATTCACACTACTTGAGGAACAAGCAAAGACATTTTCAAACCCACTAACAGTAAGTGGTTTAGTGGTTGAGAAATACAAGGAGAGAACTTAGGATATTCATTTTTACTTGTTCAGTAATCAAAAAAGATTTTTATTTAGAAAATAAAAATTGTTTTATTTATTTACAATATTTCCTAAAAACTCTCAGTTAAATATTTTTCAAAACCACTTGTTGCATTTAATAAGTTCCATCTAGTTCTCTAAAACTAAGCAATATAAAATACTTACATAAATCCTAAGTACATACTCTTGAACTTAGTCTTTATGTCTTCTCTTTAAATCTTCGACTCTGAAGATCCATGCGTCCCAGCTCAGGAACAGCAGGCAGTTCCTTGAGGAACTGTGATCAGGAACTATAATCATGAATCATCTCTTAGGAACTGTTGTTGAGGGTGTATTGATATGCCTTGAACATTTGCTCCATCTTTGTCCATTACTCCACCTCTAGAACTCGTTTACGCAGCTTGTTTCCTATACCGGTTTCACTAACGTAGTTCCGTAGGAGCGGTTCCTTTATTCAAAGAAATTTATTCAAAGGAACAGTTCCACTATTCAAAGGAACAATTCCATAGTTCCAATTCAAGAACTTCGTTCTTCTCTTGGAGTTCCAACTCAGGAACTTCACTTATTATCTTTATAAAGCGCCATTATTAATTCATGAACCTTGCACACATAAAACTTATAAACCTCGTTAGTTATTACTTTAATTTGTCATCATCAAAACTCATAGTGGCTCAACAATTCTGGTGTACAAAGGCTTGGAACATAACAAGGAATTGAGAATTGTTTAGCATGTTTGGATCAAAAGGAGTATTTGGAATTGGTTGGGAATTTGGATTTTGTTGGTAATTTGGATTTGGTTGGTAATTTGAATTTTGTTGGGAATTTGGATTTTGTTGGGAATTTAGATTTTGTTGGGAATTTGGATTTTGTTAATATCTATTTCCCTAATTAGGATGATTGGGATCCGTAATTATCAAATGAGATTTATGAAATCTTAATGGAAATTATAGATTTTTGAAGTGTTGAAAACATATCAAGATTGGTCTCTATTTATAGGGGACAAAAAAATATGGCCGTTGGTATATTTTTTTTTTTAATTCAACATATTTTCAAAGTTATTTAATCTTTTGTAACAAATGTCGCGCTGTGATTGGTGCACTGAACTTTTTTTACAAAAAAATCCCAAATGCTGCTGAGATGTGGTTTCACGCGGGATTTACTCTCTAGGCTTCTGAATAGTCAATATTGGTCATAAGTCTATCGATGCATCACCTCATACTATTCAATTCGATGGGGCTTGGAGAAAGCAAACCTAATTAATGTATGGGGATTGGTTGGTGTTTAAATGATCCTCCAGCTCTTCTTCTAGTCAGGGTGGAGGTGAATTTGGGAAGAACCAACTCTGCTATTCATACTGAAGTTATTGCCTGTCTTAAAGCGTTACCTTGGGGCTTGGGCTAAGGATCGAAACATGGCCACAATTAACCTCTTCAGTGATTGTACTAATCTGGTCTTCCTTTTACAGGGTAATAGACTAGTTGATATTACTCTCAAATGGACCATCGACCAAATTCTTGAAGTAGCGCACAATTTTGACCGGTGTGGTTATCAAGGTGGGCAGCGAACCAATGTTCAACAAGCTCACAACATAGAGCAGCAGTGTGTCAACAACATGTTTAATACTTGGTTTGTAATCCTTTTATCGTCTGTCAAAATAAATATGCTAACACTGTAAACTTTGTGAGGCTGAATTAAAGGCCATCTAATCAAACATTACATCACAAGTCTAAAAAGAAACAAATACTGAATATTTAGTGCTCTTATAATGTAGACTCTGGCTACTTCTGCAGATAATGGTACTATAGCTTGATTTTTCCATTCACCGTTACACATGCATTGCCAATTTCATAGCAAAGGAGTTTTTATCAGTAGCTTATGCTCTTCCTTGGAAACTGAGAATTCCAGCAAAAAGTGCACTCAACAATGTATTCTTCTTCTGGCTAGGTATTCACATAGAATCCAGGGGACAGGACGAAGAAAATAATATCCTAATATATCAGAAGCACATATAACCTATGTAATCAATCGACCAAGTTCACCTCCTATTAGCTCGTCTCGTCTCATCACTCGCATGGTGAGTATCGTTTGAGCTTCTTCCATAAGCTTGCTCTTCCCTTCGGCTTCTTGGAATATCAGCATCAGAATCTCTCCCCCTGTGGGTTGCTTCATCTTTTTCAGTACGTATGTTCTGATCATGGCGATCATCATAAATCTTAGATCTACTGCTTCTCTCAATCCATCTACTTCTGTCGCCATCAGTGTCTGCATCCCTCTTCCTACCTGATCCATCTCTCTTGTCCGGTCTATCAATCTCATCAGTCTTCTCATTTCTCCTCTCTCTGTGATCCTGCTCGCTCCTGCCACTATACCTACTCTCTCTCTTATTCCTTTCATCCCTTCCATGATTATTCGCTCTCTCTTTGTCATCCCTCCTGGCACCATGTCCATTATGTTCGTCAATTTTTAGTCTTTGCTTCTCCCTGTCCCTCGACTCTATGTTCTCATAACTTCTACGCTTACCATCATCAAAACCATCAGTGTCTGCATCCCTCTTCCTACTTGACCCGTCTCTCTTGTCCAGTCTATCAATCTCATCAGTCTTCTTCCTGTACTCCTCGTCATTTCTTCTCTCTCGGTGTTCCTGGTTGCTCTTGCCACTATACCTACTCTCTCTCTTATTCCTTTCATCCCTGCCATGACTATTCGCTCTCTCTTTGTCATCCCTCCTGGCACCATATCCATTATGTTCATCAATTTTTCGTCTTTGCTTCTCCTTGTCCCTCGAGTCTATGTTCTCATAACTTCTGCGTTTACCATCATCAAAACCACTCCTATCAGATTTGTGATTTTTCCTATCACCTTGCTCAGAATCTCGCTGCCTCTTTTTTCGCTGTGGGCTTTCACCATCTTCATCAAATACCATGTCATAACTGCATAGATGACAAGCACTGTTAGATAGACATAGGAAGAGCAATCCTTAAAGGAAAGGGGGATATGATGGTGGTGTAGATCAGTCAAAATTTGATCACTAACCCCGCATCTTTGTCTCCACCGTGCTGCCGATTATCATCTTTCCAGGACATACTTCTGATGCTGACCAGGGATAGATGGCGAATCCGCAGAGCAATCTTTCGCTAAATGATCTAATGCACCACATTTTGAAGCAGCCTCTTCCTATACATTACAGAAACAAGGCTTGAAAAAATCTGTAACTGATTTCTTCAGAGTTTTTCCTTGAATGAATTTTAAATGTAGAAAGAAAGTGCTTTTCCTCCAAACAGCTTCAGAATTTAATACTACTTCCGATCTTTTTTTAATCTACAGGCTTTCCTTTTCGGGCCGTTCTTTTTTAATGGTTACCTTTATTCTTCATCTCTATAAGGTAAAATTCCCAATCATTATTCTCCATTTTTGTCCCTCATGTGGTCCCTCACCAAATAAATTAACCCACTTACAACCCCCACCTACCCCATTTTTCTCTCTCCTCTATTTTTTATTTAGTTTTTGTACTTCTTACTCCCCTCTTCTCATAATTCCTCTCCTCTCTCCTACTTTTTCACTTTTTCCTTGGTTCTAGTGAAAAAAGCAAACCGTGTAGATTAAATAGGAGCGGAGACGGAGGTAGTATAGCTTACACAGGCTAGGTTCAGGAAATCAGTGTTGGTGAGGTAATGTGAAACAAATAAACAAAATTTGAACCATATATAGGCAATTACAGCTGTAAAGCACTTCAAAAGAAAAATGAAAATACTGCATGCAGGATGCAAACCACCAAAACGAGAAACACTCATTAAAAAGATCATGCGATAACCCCAAATACATCATCAGTTCCAAAGTCGATATTCTCAACCACTGAGTTAGCTACAGAAAGATTCAGCTGTATACAGCCTTTCCCTACTGATCGAGTAAGAGAAGTGTCTTGCAACCATGTCTTACTAATTGATTGTTCCAGTAAAAAGATTTGCAACCTGGACACCTGGTAGTAGTCTAAGATAAGCTTTTTTGAGATGGAGATAACATGGAATTAGGTGCCTGTAATGCGAAGCAATGTGAAGAAGCATCCGTATACATACAAACCAGACAAGGGATTGTTACCTTGGTTCCCCTTTAGTCTAAATTGATTCCACAACTTTGAAACGCTTTGACTAAAATCAACATGTATCCTCCTGTCGTCTATTAAAGCATTGTCCATCTGCAACAACACCAAGAACAACTCACATAATTCTAGCAAGCTCTATTGATCCAGGACTCCATGTTATTCAATTCGTCTATCCTTTCTCCATATCCCCCACCCCCGTTCAGGGATGGGATAGAAAAACAAGTTGAAGTTTGAGCCAATTCCAAAATACTAATGAATGCACATTAAGATCCAAGATGATGATTTTCAGTGAATGATCTATGTAGCTATCCTCTTTTGTTCATGGCTTAATAATTATTCAACATCATATACCTAGGATGCAAATGCTTTACTTTGTTCCAAAAATATCCAGCCTCAAATTCATCAACCAATTTTCTTCTAAATATGTCACGATTGTTCCACTTATATGCTTATTCTCGTCTTATTTTGACTACAAAGATTCGATTTATACAACTTTTGTATTCCTAACAAGAGGGCATCTCAAATATAGTGAAATGGACATCGATGTTGTGGTCAAGTCTGTCTTTGACTGTCTTTCTAATTATCTGATGTGTGAAGGGGATAATTGAGGAAGTATGTCAAGTGACAAATGGCTATTTCAGTGAAAAGAAACGTTTATTCTCTCTACTCTGTGTCTCTGTGTTTCGCCATTCTCCTTATCTTCCAAGCATCTCATTTCCATCAATTTAAGATTGTAGTTCCAGGAAGATACAGGTGGTTATCAGTTTCCTATGTTTTGCCTCGATTGTCAAATTAAGGAACTTCTCACCCATTTATTTCCTGAATTTTTCCTTACTTCACATGATATATGCCACAAAACATACCAAGAAACAAATGAACCATCATCAAATGAATCTATGAATGATCAACAACAATCTAGGAAAGGATTCCGCTCATGAGAAAATGAAATGCACCAAATTTATTTATATTATTTTATGGTTATTTTTTGGGTTGACATAAATCAGAAAATTGTATTATACATCTTTTGACAAAGGATGGTGGTAGCAGAATAATAAATCAGAAATTCTGTAGCAGCACAGGATTATATGTGAATGAGGAATTGATATGAGTTTTCTTGTATAACAAACCTTAAAATAAGCTCGTTGGCAAGCTTCTTGATTCTCAAACTCTGTTACATTCAGGCATAGTAGTCGTAGTCATGACAGTTAAATATTTAGAGAATATACATAAAATAAAATATCTTAAGTAAAATTTAATCTACAAAAATAGACATACACAAGGTAAAAGAAATACACAAATTGGAGCAAATAATAAGGGTACTGAAGTGAGCCATTTGAGTTTGTCCACTTTTAGTCCCAATTTGAAATTAGGACTCATCTAAAAATGGTTGAAGGTTAATGCCAGGAAGACGATCATCATATCAGACAGATTATAGAATTAATAACATATTTCGAGGAAAAACTTTTCTTGAAATATACTTCCTCAGTTCTTTTTCTATTGCAACAATTACCACTTTAGGTAGTTTCATATTTATTGCAACAATTCCACTTTTGGTACAAAAAGCAACTTTAGTTGACAATATTGCCCTACTTTATCTTACTAAAAACATCATTAATTACTCACTTTGCCTCCTTAAGTTGTTTTTACTTTATTAATGATTGATTTATCTCTTGCTCTAGTTAATTAAAGGGCTACCTCTATGATAAACTACCCACTTTTTCCACTTTCTTAGAAGCCGTGCCCCGAACCCATTGTTGCAATAGAAAAAAACGGAGGTAGTATATCAACATCAGTCTTTGATTCATCATCTTCTGATATCAATAGAACACAAGATCTTTCAAACTCGTGACCTTTTCAGGTAGTGTTTAGCCAAGCTTCTGGAGAGCTTCTATCACCCAAAAGTTGAAACTAGGTCAAGCACTGTTTTTAAGTAGATTCTATTTCTTGAGACTCAACTAAGCATTTAAGGGGTCTATAATTATATATACTTCTGAAAACAGTTTCTCAGCGAGCACTTTGCTCCATTGGAAGTTGTTCTTGGCTAGATTTACCCTCACACAATTCATGAAATCCTTACTTTGTCCAATTAAAACCACGTTTTTCCTCATCTTTCTCCCCTCACCTCAATTCCAAATTCTCTGTTAATATCCACCTACCCTAAAACTGGCAATCCCAGATCAACAAATGCACAAACTAAGCTTCTCACAAAGGCAAACATGCGGGACCAGATCGAAACTCAAAAGGAACCCACATTTCTGTTTCAACTCCAACAAGAACAGAAATAAAAAAAGTAACCTTTAAAGGAAAATACGGACATCACCACTCAAAAAGAGTTGGTTTAACCGTTAAGCTGGTTTTTAACATCACCGGAAAAAATTGCTCGACTTACACATATAGTTTGGAACTATAAGGGTTACAGTCATTTCAGACATTGAATTAAGGAGGTTCTTGTGCTTTGCTTCTTTCTATGTTATTATCAATAGGAAGTCTAGGGGCTGGTTTAAACAGGATAAGAAAGATCCATCTTGTTGAGTTTTGGCCATCTGGTCTACTGGCCCAAAAAAGGAGGGTTAGGTTTAAGTCTGGTTTCCAGGAAGTGAAGTCTAAGGGCCGATATCGATTATGAAATTCAAAAGTTCAGCCATCACACAATTCTTAGGATGCTTTGGGTAGCATTGGGTTTTCTCTGGCCATGGAAGTTTGTCTCCAAAGTAT
>CANSZD010004042.1:0-2500 GCA_947648045.1 Beta corolliflora
CATTGGGAGATACTGGAATTTCATTCAGAAATTTCTCAGCTTCAGAAAATCTTCCCGATCGCCCAAGCAAATCAACAACGCATACACAATGCTCAATTCCAGGTAGAATTCCAAAATCCCTGGTCATGGAAGAGTAGTATTCGAGACCCTCATCAACAAGGCCACCATGACTGCACGCACTTAGCAGGGAGACGAAAGTCACAAAATCAGGTCTTATGCCTGAATCAAGCATTTCACGATAAGTGTCCCTAGACTGTTGAAAAAGCCCATGCCTTGCATATGTAGAAATCATAATGTTCCATGATAACCTTGACCTGTTAACTGGTTCTGGAAGTATCTTCAAGACATCATTCAATTCCCCACATTTCCCATACATATCCATCGCAGCATTTTGTACATGCAAATTTAAGTCAAACCCAATTTTCACAGTGAGACCATGAAGCATTTTGCCCTCTTCCAAGGTTGCCAAGTTAGCTGCAGCAGCGTAAGCACTGGAAAAGGTGAATTGATCTAAACCTACTCCTAAATCGTACATATCCCTAAACATTTTCAATGCATGTTCTCCCTGGCCATGACGAGCATTAGCAGAAATCATGGTGTTATATGTGACAGGACTTATGTTCATGGACTTACTGAATAATACACTACTTGAGACAAGATCGCCACATTTTGCATACATAGTAATAAGAGAATTCTTCACATACTCATCTGATTCAAAACCTGTACAGACAATATACGCATGAACAGACATGCCATGTGTCGATAGACTACTGGCGGAACAAAACGAAGAAAGAAGATTCACTATGGTTATGTAATTTTCTTGCAAACCGCTCCTTCTCATCAGCTTAAAAGTTTTAAATGCTTCATTTGCTTCTTCATTTTCAGCATAACCTCCAATCAACGCATTCCATGTGACTGTGTCTTGGTCAGGCATCATGTCAAAAACCTGCTTAGCTTTCATCGTCAAGCCACAATTTGCGTACATGGTAAGCAAATGAGTTACCAACAACCAAATTATTTACAAGGCCAGAACTGACAGCAAGAGCATGGACCATATTGCCTTCAGCAAGAAATTCTTGGCTAGAACAAGCCGCTAGAGCACTAGCAAAACTAGCTTGGTTCAATGATGTCCTTGCCTTCAAAAGGCTACTCAAAACTCGTAAGGCATCTATGCATTTTCCATTCTGGGCATAGTATGTTATCATTGAATTCCATGAGATTAAATCTTTCTCTGGCATTTCAATAAACAAAAGTTTGGCATAATCAAGTTGTCCAGCTCCAAAGTACATGGTAAGAAGAGTATTGCACACACAGACATCTGAATGAAGTCCATACTTATATACAAGACCATGAATACCCCTGCCCCATTTTACACTATCAACAGAATCACAAGCCAATAACAAGCTGGAAAGTGTAACAGAGTTTACCTTATCATGAACCAAACGCATCTGCCTGAAGCATCCTAGGGCTTTTTCACATAGCTTGTGATGACCATATGCAGTAATTATGGAGTTCCAAGAAATCGTATCACGCTCCTTCATGAGATCAAACACATAAGATGCATCACCCAAATCACCACAATTATCAAACATCGACACAAGAGAATTTGCAATTGAAAGATTCGACTCAAACCCGGATTTTATAACATGTCCAATAACTTGCAAACCAAAATCTGATTCTCAAGCATCCCACAAGTACTGATCACTATTGTAAATGTATTTTCATTGACGCCTACTCCCTCGCACCTCATCTTTTGATACGTATCGATTACTTCCTCATATTTCCCATTATCAGAATATACAACCATCATTGCAGTCCAAGAAACTACACTTTTATAGGGCATTTCCTGATAAAGTGTATTAGCTTCCATCAAAAACATATTTGTTCCATAGAAATGCAGGAGAGAAGTAGCAACAAATACATCATCCAACAAACCAGACTTAACAACAAAACCATGTATGCAAAACGCCGGAGAAATCATATTATTCGATTTGCTACACGCAGTGATCAAGCTCGATATTACAAATCCATTAGTAGAACAAAACTCAGACTTGCTCATTTGAACAAATAATCTAAATGCCTCCATGTATAAACCAGCTTTTACAAAACCTGAAATCAAAGAATTCCATGAAACCTCGTTTCTAAGCGGCATTTCATCGAACACTTGGCGGGCAGCATCAACACGCCCAAATCTGAAATACATACCCATCAAAGTATTTGAACAAAATATGCTGAAAGGGATGAAACCCTTTAAGTAAACACAATGCAAAGCTCTGCCACTGAGTTCGTTGGTAATGTTGGAGAATCCTTTGACATGAAATTGAGAGATTTCTGAGTGTGGGTGATGAGAAAGGCATGAAAATGCAGATTTGCAGGATTCTTGATCTGAAATATTAACTGATTTATGTTGGTTATGGTCTGTATGAAAGGTGCGGTTAGAGAAAGAAAGAAGAGAGAGTTCAAAATGGGGTGCTCGTTTTGGCAGTAGCCGTTGCATGTT
>CANSZD010004042.1:7500-107989 GCA_947648045.1 Beta corolliflora
AGCAAGAAGAAACTGGAATACAGCAGTAATATCACCATCACAGGCAGAGCATTGACAAAGTGAATTTGTTATCCATATAAACATAAATGGGAAGAGGACTTGGACATCTTAAGCAAAAACCGCGGTAGCTTCCAATTAGTGCAAACCATGATACGATTTTTCAGTAAGTTCTTATTTTTTCAGCACTTCTATAAATTTATTGTAGCAAGAAATCTTCAGCCCTTGTAGCCTTGCAGATATATTGATTTTGTCCGGCTTATACAATATACAGCCATAGATTTTGTTGTATCTAATGATTATCAGTCATTGACTAGGATGGACATGTTTTGTTTAGAATATCCTTTATGCTCATTAAATATCCCACTCTAAATGAGTACTTTATACTTTATTTAGTGGACTTTGATTTTAAGAGTCATCAGATCTTGACATACTCATTAAATATAACAGTCTCAAGATCTCATTGTATTGATTAAACCCAAATAATATAAGAAACATCAGCTAAAAGATCAAATCAGGTTTGTTCAAGATATAAAAATACAACATCAGATAAACAAATGAAAGGTGGGCGTAAAGGCCATTAACTAGTCATTAACAATATAGATCAAATCAGTATTGTTTTATCTATATACTGTTTACATCACTATCAAGAAGATTATGAAATCTTAAAGACGCGATTTGTGATAGTTGACCAGGATTAATTAATACCATTAAGGTTATGACAAACGTTCGTGCATTCAAGCATGTCCTAAGTCAGATAAGATACAACTTCTTGTTTTTCTTGTCTGATGAACAGAAACAGAAACATAAACAGATCAGATTTACTTAATTACCCTCTCGAATTCATCGTTCGCTAATTGAGCAAAGATTAGGACGTCAGTGATTGCCAGGACAATGGTTTACAAAACTCACTACTACCTTCATATGATTTGATTCACAACTTTAGAGAAACAAAGACTACTAAAACAAAGTTCTAAATTACTCAACACTAAAAACTTTACGAAAAATTGTTAAAAATAAGTTAACCTTTAACCGATCTTTTTTTAATAAGTTAACTACTGGATTATCCTGGAATAAGCCAACTTTGATACCACTTAAGCTTTTAATGAGTTAGATGACTTATGCCTGTTTAACCTAGGTTAAAAGAAAGGAAAAATCAGATTTAAAAAAATATATATTTCTCTCTCCTCTCTCACCTCCTCCTTCTCTCATCTCTCATCACCTCCTTCCATGGCTAACCACCTAACCCCAGCCACCACCCTAGCCTCAACCACAACCCAACACCAAACCACCGATGCTCCCCCCACCTTCCCCACCTTCGCCCAACCCCCGTATCCTACCCCCCACCTCCGCTGCCCCCCCCTTCGCCCAACCCCCGTAGCCCACCCTCCCCCCACCCCCGCTGCCCCCCTTCGCCCAACCCCCGTAGCCCACCCTCCCCCCACCTCCGCTGCCCACTTTCGCCCAACCCCCGTAGCCCACCCTCCCCCCACCCCCGCTGCCCCTCTTCGCCCAACCCCTGCTGCCCCTCTTCGCCCACCTCCGCTGCCCACCCTCCCCCCACCTCCGCTGCCCACCCTTCGCCCAACCCCCGTAGCCCACCCTCCACCCACCTCCGTAGCCCACCCTCCCTCCACCCCCGCTGCCCTCCTACTTTCTCTCTTCTCTCTCTTGCTCTGCCTCCTCTGCTTCGTGCCGCACTGCGCCACCTCCTCTGCCTGATTGCCTCCTCTGCTTCAAGACCAGCGATGAAGATGCAGCGAAGGTGAACAGTTCCGGTAAGGCAAGCAGAGGGGGCAGGATGTTTTGTGGGGCTGAGAGGGAGGGGGGAGGGGAGGGGTTGCGGGGGAGGGGGAGCTGCCGGGGTGGGTGGAGAGGATGGGGGAGGTGTTAGCAGGGGGTGGGGAGAGGGGATGGAGGAGGTGTTTGCAAGGGGTGGGGGGAGGAGGTGGTGGCAGGCAAAGGTGGTGGGGTAGAATAACCGGTTGTTCCCTACATTAACAGGTCACAATGTAATCCAACTTGTTTAATGCTTAAATGATATAAAAGATGGCTTATTCCAGGATAATCTAGTGGTTAACTTATTAAAAGAAGACCGGTTAAAGGTTAACTTATTTTTAACAATTTTTCCAAAACTTTAAGCACAATCATACCTATCAATTCTAGTAAGTATGTTCTCAGAAGACATTATCACCACAGGTACCTCCTTAAATGTTGATGATTCCTGCTACAAAAACAAAATAGAATCTCATCAAAAATTGGAAAGAGAAGTATTTTACTCAAATTCTGTTCCTTTTTTGTACAAGAACCTGTGCCTAGATTGAGATTAGTTTTTGCTGACATCAAAAAAATTGCCAAAAAAAATTCCATCTATTCTATGCATCTTCTTGCTGTGATACTTCTGTTATAAACAGTATTTTAGTTCCAAAAACAATAAGGATGGTTATTTTCTAGCAAAAACATTATTTAACACATAATATAGAGAACAACCCATTAAATATATAATCTGAGACATAGAAATAGGAAAAAAAATTAAAAGTACAGAGAGATTGATTACCTTGATTTTTTTTAGCAGATCAAAACCAGTCATTTCAGGCATGGAATAGTCTGTAATAATCAAATGCACCTTCATCTCCTAATACATCACAACATAAACTCATCAAACAATTATTTACTTCATTAGAATAAAGAGTGAAAAAAAAATTATATGAAAAAAAATAAACATACCGTACACCCAAAAGAGCTCTTCTCTTCATCTAATCCCAGCAACTGTAATGCCCTTTTCCCACTTTCCACAACTGTTACTGCATGAAAAAAAAATCATTTTTAAAAGTTTAGCAAATGCAAATAAATCACTAAAAAAACCCATTTTACCCAGCAAAAACATGATAAAAACCCTTGATTTATTTTTTCCTCTTCCTTCACTATTCTCTAGCAACCAAAAAAAACATGAAAAAAAGATTGTAATATCAGAAATGTCTTGTTTGGTTACCAACCTTTGCAAGAAGAAATCTTTAAGAGTCTTTCAATGACCTTCCTGTCCACAAAGCTATCATCAACAGCTAGAACATGAAATTCTTGCTTCTCCAAACATGGCATATCTGAAACTTGAATTTTCTCCATTGTACTTTTTGTTTTTGGCAAAATGGGTTATTAGTAACATGCAAATTGCAAAACCCTTTAAAAAGACAGGATTTTTGGCATTAAATGTTGGGGATTTTTTGCGAAGAAATGAGGTGGGTTTCTTTTGAGCTTTTTGGTGGGATTTCTGTTGTTTCTTTTTTCCACAAGAAGAGAGAGTCAGAGGAGTAGAAAAAGGTAGGGAATTTTTCTGAATTTATATTTCTGTAGTGTATTGTGGGTTTTCTTTTAGGTGGCAAAAAGTGACAAAAGCTGAGATTCGGGGGATTTTGTGTGATTTTCCCCAAATGTGGTCTTCCCACTAGTTTTCAATTTTCACTGTCTATTCTTTGTCCAAAAAGGCAAAATTTCATTAAACAATTTTTGAGACAGGTCCACCTGATCAGCTGGTAGTTTTAGAATTAGTACTAAATATAACTGATTAGAGGTGGAATGGTATAAGTTCACTAATTTAAGACTAATTAAGAGAGGTTAGATGAAATTCATTGAATCTTTTGGGCATGTTTAGAGAAATGCTCCAATGTTATTGGATATGGATATAAAGTATAAAAACTAAAATCTTACCTCAAGGGTGTAGTCATTGTCTTATTAAAATACATTATATGTCAAAATGTTTATGTTTCGTTTAGGTATGTATGGATAATGACTTGAATTAGGATGAAATTGACTCTTTATGTCGACATTTATGTTAATTCATTTATCCTTACTCTTATGTCGACATTCATGTTAATTCTTTCATCTTACTCTTATGTCGACATTTATGTTAAGGCAAATGTTTTCCTAACCTTTTAAAGACATAGATATCAAGGTTGACATTTATTTTGGCATTAAATGTTGGGTATGTTCTCTGCACCTAGAAGACTAAGTTTCAGGATTGACCAGATCCAATCAGTTATAATTTATAAACATAGATATCAAATCTAAAAAAATTAATCTAAATAAGTTTAAGTCAAGTGAAACAAAAACGCAACCTAAAAAGTTATCTATACTAGACTCTTTACCAACACTTCTCTCAACTTAGAGGTGATCAGCATTGCACTGGCCCGACTCGAACATTGGTGGGGTTTTGGACATTATATTTTAGCCTGCGATTTGGGCTCGGACTGGCTTGGGTAAAAAAGACGAGCCATGGACAACCTAAATCTGAAAATTTAGGTTAAAGTTTAGCCCAACCCAAATAGCGGGTTTTAATGTGAAAAAATTAACCCGAATATTAACACGGCCTTGCCTCAGGCTTTGACTCAAAATGAGCTTTTGGGCAAAACCCGATTTCTCCCCACCCATGATCACCTCTATCTCAGCCGAAGGCAAAAACTATAATTGCTCTACATCGAAGTTAGCCAGATAGTGGGACAGAAAGGAGAAAGATAGTCAACAACTCCAAGCCCAAAATTAAGAGGCTTAACAAAGCTACAACGAAGGCCCAACACTAAACAAAAATTGAAGCTTTGAGAAATAAACGCCATTTTTTCTCTCCTCTCTCACAAATTTGAAGCTTTGAGAAACTCAACAATGGAGGAAGACAAAGCAGCGGCATACTACGACGAGTTAACTCGGAAAGGAAGTGGCGCCGCCCGATTCAAGCAAGGACTCGGTTTCTCCTCCGTCGAAACTTCCGACGAACCTCCATTAAAGGGTTCAGCTTTACCTTCATCTTCTTCATTTCTCAGTAATTTCGTCAAAGCGTCGGTACCCACAAAGGAAATAGTGGAGGATAAGAAAACCCAGATTGAGAATATTCAAAATAAGCTCAAAAAAAGGGGACCCACATCCTCCATTGATGCCCCTTCTGAAGAAACTAGGGTTAGGGTTAGGGTTAGGGATAGAAGGAGAAGTAGGAGCAGAGAGAGAGATAGAGATAGAGAAAAGGAAAGAGAGAGAAGGAAAGAGAAGGATTTGAGGAGAGAGAGGAGTAGAAGTAGGAGTAGGGAGGGGAGGAGGAGGAAGAGTGGTGGGGGGTCTGATGAGGAGAGAGAGAGATTAAGAAGGCGGTATCGGTCATCGAGTAAAGAGGGGAGGAGGGAGAGGAGGAGGAGGAGGAGTAGGTCTAGGAGTTATTCTGATGGGGAGAAAAGGAGAGGGAGAGATAAAGGAAGGAGTAGGAGTAGGAGTGTTTCGCCGAGGGATCGAAGGCGGTCGGAACGAGGAAGAGAAGGTGATGGTGGGAAAGAAAGGAGAGTGGTGAAGAAGGAGGGTAATGGTGCAGCTGATTATGCTAAGTTAATTGATGGATATGATAAGATGGTAAGTACTTTTTAGTTTTTACTTATAGAGCAATTATTTGAATTGATTGAATCATTCAAGTATATGAATGTTGTTAATAAATTAGTTAGCCTTATTGGGAGTATGAGTAATGATTATAGTTTTTCCTTGCTAATGTGTAGTTTTGCTTGTTTTTGTTGATTCTATAACTTAGAATGATTTGTAGATTACAGCATTGGGTTCAATTTGCATAGATTATTAAGGAATCTGTCCTCTTGGAATGTGTCAATCTTGTTTATCTCATTTAGATTCGAGTGCTTGTGCTTCAGGGGATACTTGATTCAGGCTTTGAAGAAATATTCTCTAATAATTGTGCATAATTTTCTTCCTTCTATATGCATTTGTATGAGAGCTGAATTGGTTCATTTATCAGGTCTTCATTATGCAGTTATATGTGTGGGTGGCTTTTGCACAAAATAAATTCCAACCTCAACATCTATTTTCCTTGCACTTGAATCTTTGCAAGTTGCAATCGTCTAAAGCCTTGAGCTTTTAGCTAATGTGCTATTCATGGTAGTTGGTCTACTGCTCAAGTGTTGGCAAAGTTTAAGATATAAGATTCTATCACTCGTGATTCTGATGTAAATATGTATTTTGAAACTAGTAGATAAGATGCATTCCTTTTTTCGATTTTCTCACCTCACTTAGGTTGCAACATTACCACCAGACATTTTCATTTCAGTTGCAATGTGTTGGCGTGTGAACTTGTTATGAAGATTTTTGTTTATGAAGTACGAAGATCGGTAACGATTAGTTATTTGCTTGTAATTGTTCATCTTGCTCCACTCTCTAGAAGAGTGGGTTTTGATCCTCCCTTTTGCTGCACTTTCGACATCTTCCTTATGGTTCTTAATCGGCTTTTCTGGAATGAGGTCAAATGATGTGTTTATTTGATGATATGATTGCACTGGAGCAATCCATTTGGCATCTGTGAGATGAGATCCCTTTAAACATCTCTGATAAACAAGCCCAGTCTTGTATTCATGAGCTTTGTCAAGGAATTGAGAGTCTCACATTGCCGTTTCTGTTTTCTTCTATCTTGGTCTGCTGCCTCTTTGCAGCATTTGCAGACATCTATAGGAGCCTATTTCATGTTATTGGCGAGTGTGAATGATAATTCTTAATTCTTTACTTGATCTTAATAGACACCTGCAGAAAGAGTCAAAGCTAAGATGAAACTTCAGCTTTCACAAACAGGTACTACCTGACTTCTGTTTGTTTGTCTTGATCCTGGTCTGGAGTAGTTTACTTTCGTGCTTCTAGCTAGCGTAGGATTATGTACTAGAGTTGATTTTGTCTGTTTCTCCCATGGAATAAATACTCTCCCGTTCTGTTACAGAACGACCGTTCTGTAACGGATTTTGGATTTGCCGTTCCGCGAATTCCCGTGACGGAACGCCATAATAAAAATCACATACTTCACGCCGCGTTGTCGGTTCGGTAACGCGAACTCGTCGCGTTGGAACGCTTTTATCCCCGTTACATCCGTTCTTTTCAAACATTGGCCAAAAATATTTTACGATTTAATTATATAGCTGATGAAACATGATATTCAGATAGATTTGATTATATTATGTTGTAATAATGCTTCTTAAACTAAAGCAACGCAAATAAGACTAGAACATATTAATGTGATTTTTTTTTAAAATTCACGCCGCGTTGGCCGCGAAACGTTCTATTTCCCCGTTACAAGCCGTTCCCGCGACAACGAGACCGTTCCTGCGACCGCGTTTTTTCCCCCTGGTTTCTCCACTTCAAAAGAAATTATGAATTGACAATTACTTTAGGACTAGAACGTGAGACTAACAGGTGATAGTGTTCCACAGGTGAATTAGCAATTACTTCAAAAGAAATTATGAATTGACAATTACTCTAGTTTCTCTTTCTAGAGTTTGACCTATCAGAAAACCCCTTTTAATGTGTATCCAGTCTGATTTTAGTTGATGTCTACACTAAGGGAATTGCATGATACATGGTACTTAAACTAATGGTGAAAGGTACTATGTTATTGGATTGTGAGACATATTTTCTGTGACTTTGCATCAAATTCATAAAGTATTGAGTAGTGAATCCTCCCCTGAAAAAAAAAATAACTCCTCTCCCAATGTGATTTCCCTATTCACAAAATTCCCTATTCACAAATCTTATTACTAGTAAGTTTAATAATATAATGGATTGTAAGTCTTGTAATTATATGCAGTTTTTCTCTGTTTTCCATGTACTTAGATCAATTCCTCGCCCCTTCAATTTTGAGTTTTAGTACCTGCGTTGACTTGTACAGTAATAAGGATAAATAAGTCCTCAAATTTCATGTATGTACGTGAAATAGATATTTATTCTGGGATACTGCATGATGGAGCTGTCCCTCATCAAATCAAAAACCATGTTTTTTAATCAATAGTATTCTTTTGGCATTTCATAAGCTCTTTCACATCTATCTGTTTTGGTCTAGGGGATTGGATATGGATCAAGTGTTACTGAAATTGGGGTCTTTTTTGTGCCATATGTGCTTAGAAATTGTTCTTTACCCCTTTCTTTTTTGTTCAATGTATCCCTCCAAGGTCCTTGTTTTAAATACTCTGTTGATTCCTTTGCGCTCACCTATTACTCCGAGTATCGGAGAGATAATACTTGGAGTGCTTATATGGTTGACACGCAAAATCATGGGGTATGGAAATTCATGGGAAGTAGAAAACTCCAGAGTTTTTTGGTTGACATAAACATAGGACATTCCACTTACTAGGAATCTACTTCCCATAAAATGGAGGAAGATCTACTCCCATGGGAATTTCTACTTCCCACACCCAACCAAACAACTTTTTGCACTCCCTGTAAAATAGAATTTCCTTGACAATCGAACTTCCTAGGAAGTTATACTTACCACATTCAATTAAACAGCCTCCAGTTCTTATCCCTATATGATGTAACCTTCTGTTGCGTTTGTATTGTAGTGCAATAGGTCACTTATTCCATGTGAATTTTCTTAGCAAAACATTGGTACTCATTTCCATCTGAGCTTTGATCTTGCCAAATTTGATTATATGGATATCATTTCAATACTTGATTGAATTTGTTCTAGAGCTGCATATCCTTTTTCAAAAGTGAGGTCAGTTTCTCCATTTTATTTTACCATAGCATATGTTCAATCAGCCTGAAGCTACTAGTTTGTGGTTTCTGGGCCATAAAATTGCCAATAAATGTATTGAATCTCTGCCAGCCATATATATTGAGCCATATGTATTGTAGTGCTATAGCCTATGACTCACAACTTGGTGAACCCATGTTTACGATTTAATGACAGTATTTATTTTCTAATAGGTAGAGTTTATGACTCTGAAATGTAAGACAACCAAGCATGGTGTTGATTATTGAACCCTTGCTGTTGTGTTATACTAGATTAGGTTCATGCAGGGCTTGAGCATTCATCTTGTTTACCTCAGCCTCTCTGGGCAAGGGAATAGGACAAAGACAGTCGCGAGAAAGAACAATTATTAATCTGGTCAGATTATTATGGTCATAAACATCTTTGATGTGGCATAATTAATTTAGTTATAGCTTAGGGATCTGAGCTATATGCTCATATTGTTTGGGCTTTTCGTTTGCTTGTTGCTTAATCAAAAGAATCTAATGTTTGCTTCCCTTTCTTTCCTGCAGCTGAAAAAGATACTAAGATGGGCACTGGCTCACAATGGGAGCGGTTTGACTTCAATAAAGATGCTCCTCTAGATGATAAGGAAATAGAAGGTAAAACTGATACCCTTTGTAGACTTCAGGGACTCAGGGTAGACATGAACATGTTGGTTCTGCATCAGTGGGGCAGGCGCCAAGGATTATAATTGATGTTAAAAGTTCTGTCTTGCATATCGTGTGCTGAACAATTGTGTTTTTTCTCTGGATCAATTGAACATCCAAATCACATATATTGTGAAGTTGTAATTTGTAAATCATTTGTTACCTGTCTTCTGATGTGATGTATTGTTTCTTCTTTTTCTTGCTTGTAGCTGCTGATGATGACGCAGCGCTGCTCAAGCATATTGGCAAAACCTTTCGGTTTACTTCTCTTGAGGTACTCTTGAATCTTGATCTTATTTATGTTGCTGTTTCTCTATGCTACAGTATAGTTTCTTCATTTTCAAAAAAAAAATGTTTAGTCTCTTCTCTTCCTAACTGGAGCAACATTTTGTCAATTTGAAGACAAAGAGAGAGGATGAAGTCAAGAATGCTCATGATGAGGCCATGTTTGGAGTGCCAGCACCTCAACCTGATCCGTCCTCTGCATCGGGAAGTGAAGAAGAGAGAGGGAATGAGAATGAAAACAAAGAGACTAATGATGATGACCCCGCCAGCAGTTTCATGAATGAAAAGGTAAGGTTCTGAAGTTAAATGCTTTCCCGTAATTTTGTTCACACAACTGTGATATCACGAGAAAAGTCATGAATTGTAATGATGTAGGTTCTTCTGAAGCAACAAGGCTCTTGGCGAGATCGTGCTCGTAGAAATGTTGGGTGATTTCTGCCTAACATGATCGAACACAGTTACCACAAATCCTTTGGTAAAGTTCCACTGAGGAACTTCTTGTGGAACCAATACATAAGTTGGTTCAGTAAATTTTGTTGCAGTCGCTATGAGAGTTATGTAATACTTCCTCCGTTTAGAAATAGTTGCACCGTTTCTGTTTGGCACATTTCTTAAGAAGTTATGGTGGGGTCATGAGAAGGGTAAGTTAATGAGAAAGATTAATGACAAAGGATAGTATTTAATGACAAACTATTGTGGGGTCAATTGATGGGTTTTCTACTTTGCAAAATCTGATGAGAGAGAAATTCCAAAAAGTACATTTATGAAAAAGCAACTTTAACTTAAAGTTTCACACTCCCTCCAAAATCTGAAAAGTTGTACATCAAACACTCCCTCCAAATTACATACGGTAGTGTAAATTTAGTGAAAATTTCAAACTTCCCTCCAAAAATTTAAGAGCTTTACAATTACAAAAAATCTCACTATAAAGTCTACAACTGTAAGTCGGTATTGTTGATGAATCCTTAAAAAAAAAGTCTCTCAACAAACAATTCTCACTCACTTGCACACACTTCTGAGTTAATTTTTTTTTTTTTGCACAACACTTCTTTGATGGAGTTGGAGGTTGATGAGTATGACAGATGGCTTGAAGATTTGATGTCCGATTCGATGAAGACATAACAGTAGATGAACTCATCCACATTGAAGAGCGAGATGAACAACATTGAAGATTCCGATAATGACGAGCGGATGGACAACAAGCGGTATGTCACCGATTTCGATACTTCGATAATGAAGAAATAAATCATGCTGAAATTAATGAACAAATTAATCTAAGGAAGAAACCGGAATTAGGGAGTAGACAGAAGGCTCACATAGTGACTAGTTTGTTAGAAGTTGCTAAGAATTTAGTTGTACCAAGGGGAAAATTCAAAGAAATTGCAACACGTTTTGGGGTTAATAGAAGCACAATTTATAGAATTTGGACAGAAGCTAAGAAACAAGCAATACAAGGCACTGAAATTAATGTGCAGACAAAAAAAAACAACTGTGGCAGAAAATCAAAGTTCACTGATGATGAAGCATTAAGATCAGTCCCTTTAGAGCAGAGAACAACGCTCAGGTCTTTTGCATCAGCACTTATGTGCAGTCCTGCAACGGTGTATAGGCTGATGAAAAGAGGAATTTTGAGGTCTCATACCAACTCAATTAAGCCTAAAGTCACACACATCCACAAAATACAAAGGTTGTACTTTGTACTCAGCAAAATCTTACCAAGAACAGTGAGAGAAATCCCTAAATTCTCTTATTTGTATAACATGGTCCACATCGACAAGAAATGGTTTTACATGAGTAGAATCACTCAAAGATTTTATCTCATGTCAGATGAAGAAGACCCATATAGATCTGTCCAATCAAAAAACTACATCATCAAAGTGATGTTCATGGGTGCTATAGCAAGACCTATGATTAGTAGTGATGGAGTGATCATATGGGATGGAAAAATTGATATTTTTCCATTTATTGAAGTTGTGGCAGCTCAAAGGTGGAGTGTGAATAGAGATAGAGGGACTTTAGAGAACAAAGCAATACAACACATCACAAAGGAAGTGATCAGGAACATGATCATCACAAAGGTTACTACCAACAATCAGAGCTAAATGGCCATCTTTTGGATGTAAAACTATTTGGATTCAACAAGATAACGCAAGGCCCCACATTCAACCAAATAATCCACAATTTCTAGAGGAAGCAACAAAGGATGGGTTTGATATGCATCTAAGTTGTCAGCCCCCTCAATCACCTGATCTTAATTGTTTGGATTTAGGTTTTTTCAAGGCTATACAATCTCTACAACATCAAAAGTTCCCAAAAATTGTGGACAAGTTAGTGGAGAGTGTGAAACACGCATATGAATGTTATGATCCAAGACTCATAAATTACACTTGGTTACAGTTAATGTATGTGATGGTTGAGATTCTGAAGGTGAAGGGTGGAAACAGCTACAAAAGTCCTCATAAGGGAAAGAAGAAGTTAGATAGATTGGGTCTTCTACCAACTGGAGTCACAATTCCTCTGGAGTTGGTAGATGACACAATCTCATACCTAAATGAGGGCGTAGTTACTATTAGAAGGGAAGTTTGTGAAGATGTAGGTGGTTCAAATTCAGCATCTACAAGTGCTGCCATAGCATAAATGGGCAGTCAGATTTTACAACATACATGCAGATCACAAAATTCTCTAACTTGAGCAAGGTAAGGCTCCCTTAGTTCGTTAATCATAAACTTTTGTAACTTGAGTAAGATAGGCTCATTTATTTTGTAAATCATAAACTGTTGTAACTAACATGAGCAAGATAGGCTCATTTATTTTGTAAATCATAAATGGTTGTAACTAACTTGAGCAAGATAGGCTCATTTATTTTGTAAATCATAAATGGTTTAGGGACTTTTTTTGTGGATAAAGTAATTAATATCAAGTATGCACAAAACTATTGTGGTGAAGCTGCATCACGCATCCACCAAGAACATAGCACACAACTTATCTTTATAAACAGGGAATCAAAGAAACACTATTTATCATAAAAAATCAGGGTCAAAATCTAAATTAAATAATCAGGGTCATATGTTTACATAAATTCATGATTACCAAAGGCAGCTTATTCATTTCAAACCCAAACCAACATATTTACTGCTAGCATATTTTTTATTACAAGCTGCACATTAGTAGTCAAGCAAACCAGTCCCTTTATTACCATCGTATTTTTGTGCATACTGGATTAAGATCAGCAAAGCATGAAGCCAAATTTACTAGAAAACGACTGGCAACATTCACATCGATTTTCTCCATATTTTAGGACTCACAAATTACTGTCCCAAAAAATTCTGCTCACACCATTATACAACAACATAAAGTTCCCACAAAACCATAGCAAAAACAACCAACATAATCCCACAAAACGATAGCAAAAACAACCACAAAACAACTTTATACTACTACTAAAAATAATAGATAGATGCTTATCTAGTTGAAGATTCTGGCCAATTGTCAGGGGCTTGCATTTCATTTGAGTCGTATCCAATTGTCGGCGAAGATGGTGGTGGTGGATATTCGGTTGGAGAGGAGGGACGAAAATACCTTGTCCTCTTGTTACTAGTGTCTCTTTCATACTCAGGTGTGTCGGGGGCTACTTCACCCACTTCAATTGGTGGTGTTTTTGGGACACACTCTTCAACTTCGCTGCTACTTTCGTCTTCGACATCAGATCTCCAATTATCACTATAACGACGAAGTTTTTCTCTCAAATCAGAAAAATCATCGTCTTCATGAGCAAGATCAAAGTCGTCCTCCTCTTTAAAGCTAGATCGATGTCGCATAGGGTGCTTCAAATTCATTAATTTTACGTATTCCTCATCACTTTCAGAAGAATAGCGATAGTAGTACGGATCCATAGATGAAAATTTGACAGAGAGAAAGAGAGAGAAGATCAAAAAAATCAGCAAATTACCGAAAATTTTTAGGGTTCTTGAAGAGTGAACTGAGTACATCGAAGCTCATAACAATGGCGCATAACGGATTGAATAAGTAATTTATCCATAGATTGGAAGAGAGAAGATCGAAATGGAGAGGATCAAAGTTTTAGGGTTCTTGAAGTTGAAGAACCGAGACTAGATGTTTCTAGATTTAGGGATCTAATTTCAGTAAATTGGGGGGTAAGGAAAATAATTCATGTGATTTTCTTTTTAAAAAGTACAGGTAATAGGGAGATATAAGGTGGGTAGATTTAATAATGGTTGGTGAGATTAATAAATTGGAGGGAATGGTTAGTAGGTGAATAATTAATATTAGAAGTTAATAGTAAGGGCAACAAGGTAATTTCATGCCAAAAAACTTACCAAAAAAGGAAATGGTGCAACTATTATGACATTTCCGAAAAAGGAATACGGTGCAACTATTTCTAAACGGAGGAAGTATGTAGTATGTACCATTACAATCTGAATGACTAAAAATCGAACAAGTCAATTCTTCATTGTAAAGTCATTTTGTAATGAACTGGTTATAACTTATATGCTGACAGTTTAGTACCATTCTGCTAATAGCACTTGATCTTTTGTGGGGCTGGTCAATCTTCCATTATTTCATCAATTATATAATTTTTTTTTTTTGACAACGAGAAATCGTACATTAATTTAAAAGTGGAAGTATAGCCTAATGCTAATACAACCAAGGCTAAACGAAACAAACAAACCTAAATGAGCTTTAGGAGCTCGTACATACCATCTAAAACCATAATACATAAAACTGATACAAAAACGCTTAAAAAGGGGGGCGTCGCTGGTCAGTGCTTGTGATGATGGATTCGAACTTCGGAATGCTGATGGAAGTGGTAGAAGAAGCAGATGACGTTCACGATCCGGACAACGAACAACCACCGACGAGCGTCGCATCTCGCCGCATGAGCAATCCCAACAATCTGCTATCGATTGGAATTCTGGGCTCATGATCTCTTGAAGAGTCACGTTCCATTGTGACTCAGTACTCTCGCTCGAGAGTAATTTAGGCTTCTCCAGGAGGTAGGAGAAACGCAGATGAGTGGGCGTGCTGAAAACCCCCAGATGCAACTGGGGTGCCGCCTTCAGATTTGAAGTTATCAAGGCAAGGACCATTAAGATCAATGCCAAGCTGAAAAGAGAGCCAAATAAGTTGAACTCTCGAACACACCTCCGGTTTGCAAAACCGGAAAACAAACATCCCAACCATGAAAAACTATCATCGCCTCGTCCATGCGCACAAACTTCTTGAGTTATCGTGTCCCTCAGCATAAAATCCCAAAAACCGACAAATTCTACTATTACAACCTTGAACCACCAAACCTGACCCAACTGACAAACACTTGTTGATGGCCACAACCAACCACGGACAATTTCTTTAACAACGCACTCCTTTTATTCGGAGATTTAACACATATTTGAAGAGAAAAACTAACTTAACTGTTTGGAAATTCCAACAACCAGGGGGAAGGGGACGGGAAGCCCGACACTAACTAGGGAGGAAGGGGAAGGGGAAGCCCGACACTAACTTGGGGAGGAGGAAAGGGGAGCCCGAAACAAGACTAGGGGAGGGGAAGGGGAAGCCCAAAACAACCACAACACTAAACAGGGAACTATGCCGACCAGACGCGAGCAAGGAGATGGGGACTGGGACCATGGGTGCCAAAACAACTAGACAGCGACGGGGAGGGGAAAATACTGACCAACACGCCAACAGCTAACCTAACAACCCTAAATTATGAACAGGGGATGTAAAACGCTCTAAACCCGCTAAGCTATTGAAACCAAAAAAACAGGGGGGAGGGGAAACCTATCCGTCAGCGGTGGCGACCCGAAACGCAGCTCAGGCGAGCCAAACCCCACTGAACAGGAGAAGGGACGAAGGGGTGAGCAGGGGAACAACACGGCGGCCGCAGCAACCCAAGCGTCAGACTCAGGCGAGCCAAACCGAACAGGGGACGGGGGTGGGGAGGGGAGCGACTCAAACTGGTGGAGGAAAACTTCGGGGGAGGGGGAAACCTAAGCGAAGCAACGACGACAGGGAGGCTCGCCGACGACTGGGCTGAAGGAGCAGCCACCGGCGAGCCTGGGAAAGATTGCGGCTAGGGGAGTTTGTGTTCTTTAGGGTTTTGGGAGAAAACTTTGTGTCGCTTAGGATAAACAAAAAGTTAATGTGTAATTATATAATACTATGTGGTAAATTAACTTAAATTCCTTTCCATATGGTTTTTAAAGGAGTTCAGGGCCTGTTTTCCCCAACTTATTTTCAGTTCAGTTCAGTTTCTAAATTATTATCAAAACTATTAATTAGTTATAATTTAATTCAATTCAGTTCAGTTGTTTTATGCCGAAGAGAACAGACCCTCAGTTATTCTTCCAAAGAATGTTTGGTTGGTATAAAATAATGCTCTTGTAAAAAAAAGTAGTTTTTCTTATTCCATCTTTCGTTTAATTTGTAATGAGTGGAAACAAGGTTTTCCTACAAATAGAAAATAGTTCTCCTAAATATGAAAAGTGAAAACCATATTTCTTTCTAGAAGAATAAATGCTTCGTTTCCCTCTCTAATCCTTACATTCCTCTTTCTCTTCTTCTGTACATTCTCACTATCCCTTTTGTTCTCTTGCACGAAACCAACCAAAAGGTATGGCGAAAATCTGGTTTATTTTTTGCTATTAAAGTTAGGTGGGTAAATTTTGGCCATATGTTACCTAATGGAAAATTTTGGGCGTGTTCAGCATCTTTATTAGTTTTCAATTTTTTGTTGTATGAATGTAAAAGTCATACTTAGGGTCTGTTCGGCAAAATTAGTTGTTAGCTTAGCTGTAGATGTAGTTGTTAGCCTTTAGGTATAAAACTAGTTGTTTAAAGAAGTCTTCAGTAATAGTAGTTGTTGACATAATTTTAATGTGTAAAAATTATGTAAAAATAAAGCTTTTAACAAAAGCTAATAATCTTAGCTTTTGGCAAAGAGTACCTGAAAGCTACCTCCAAAAGCTTTTTGGTGAATGCTAAAATATTTTTTCAAAAGCTAAAAACTACCGTCAAAAGCTGCACCCAAACACGCAAGAACTATGAATATAATTTACTGCAACGACTCATCTGCCAAGCATCATCAGAGTGGCCTGGGGATTGGTTCCTGCCCTTATACTAAATATTTCAATTTTGAGAATGGATTACAATAGTACAATGTCGCTTGTAAATTACTTTTTCTGATTTTCATATTTTTGTACTTATTTTCTATATTTACTCTCATTTAAAAAAGGAAAAATTGTTTTAAATAAGTCAACCTTTGCGCGGTCTTCCCATTTTAAGTCTACTTTTTTATTATCCCTGATTGAGTTAGGCTTGTATGTTTGTTTTCTTCTATTGAGTTTTAACCTGTTTGTAACTTATTTAGTAGGTTACTTATGATACGTGTTACAATGTCACACCCCCACCCTCGCCTGTTTTAGAAGAAGGAACATTGTAACACGTATCATAAGTAACCTACTAAACAAGTCACAAACAGGTTAAAACTCAATAAGAAAAACAGACATCTGGCCTAACTCAATCAGGGATCATCAAAAGGTAAACTTAAAATGGGAAGACCGTACAAAAGTTTGACTTATTTAAAATAATTTTTCCTTTAAAAAAAAAATTACAAGTTGGTGTGGGGAGAAAGTAATCCAGAAATGGGCGGCGCTTTGCGTGGGAATGCAAAATATGCAAGTGCAAGTAGAAAGATGTGCCGCCCATATATTTGCATGCAACCAATGGGCTACATTACGGTGGTCAAACAACTTCCTTCCCATCACACGTGTGACTTCCTCATTGGTAGAATTTAATATTACTTCTCGGGAATCGGGAAAGTCTATTCTCACAGTCGCGTTCTTTTTTGTTTCTCTTTAAATTCATCTCCCTTGCACTCAAATTGCTCCCTCTTGCAACTGCCTTCTCTCTCTCTTCGCCGGCACACTCTAACTTTCTCTCTAATGGCCTCTGTTAACCGTTGGGTGCGACCTGAGGTATTATATTCATTCCTCTATCTCATCTTTATTTAGAGTTTGTCTTGTAAGAGATCGCCTACTTTTAAATTAAAATTAGGCAATGGTAAGGCCAATATTAAAAAGAGAATTAGCCCAATAATGACTAGGTTAATTTCTTTCGGTGACTAATTTAATCCATTTATTGACTAGGTCTACTTTTATATTAATTAGACTGTCTCTTTTAATAATTTTTGGAGAAATTTGTCAGAAACAACCTTTTAAAAGGAAGATTTTGTCAGAAACAACCTTTTAAATTTTTTTTGCCAAGAACAACCTTAAACAAAATTTTTTTTGTCAAAAGCAACCACATGATGTCATTCCGGTGTTGACTCACGTTTTCCGGCGTTGACTTCTGACTTTACCCAATTTGCTCCCATTTCCCTCCAATTTTATTCACTTAGAAACCCTTTTCCCTCCCTCATCTCATCTCTGTCAATTTAACTCTTGACTTCTTGAGCTCACTAACATCTACTTTGCATCATCCCTCGCCGGAAAATACTCCGACGCCGATGCGATTCCCGACGGTAAACTCCGCACTCAGAGCGACATCGATTCTCTCTCCTCGAAGCTCGACCGTATCAGCAAAGACTGCGAGATCTTGCTTCGCAGCGGAGTTCTACACCAAGATGGCGTCGTTTCGGTGGCGCAGCCGGCGGCGAGGGAGGCGGTTAGGGTTGAGGTTAGGAATTTGCTGACTCGGCTCCAGATCGGAACAAACGAGGCGAAGAATTCGGCGATGGATTCTTTGTTAGGGTTGCTTGTTGAGGATGATAAGAATGTGTTGATTGCGGTTGCGCAGGGGATTGTTCCTGTGCTTGTGCGCTCACTTGATTCGACTTCGGTGGAGATGAGAGAGAAAATTGTTGCTGCCATTGCTAGGGTTTCGACGGTTGATTCCAGTAAGCATGTGTTGATTGCTGAGGGTTTGTTGTTGTTGAATCAATTGATTTGAGTGATTGAATCAGAAGTGGTTTTGCTAAGGAGAAAGCTTGTGTTGCACTTCAGGCGTTGAGTTTTTCTAAGGAGAATGCCAGAACTATTGGTTCTAGAGGTGGAATTTCGTCGTTGTTGGAGATTTGTCATGGCGGAACTCCGAGTTCGCAAGCCATGGCGGCTGGAGTGTTGAGGAATTTAGCTTAATTTGAGGAAATTAAGGAGAATTTCGTTGAAGAGAATGCGATTCCGGTGTGGTTTCCAAGTGAATAAAATTGGAGGGAAATGGGAGCAAATTGGGTAAAGTCAGAAGTCAACGCCGGAAAACATGAGTCAACACCGGAATGACATCATGTGGTTGCTTTTGACAAAAAAATTTTTGTTTAAGGTTGTTCTTGGCAAAAAAATTTTTAAAAGGTTGTTTCTGACAAAATCTTCCTTTTAAAAGGTTGTTTCTGACAAATTTCTCTAATTTTTGTTTTATTTATTGCTTGCTTAAGTTTTAGTAGAAAAGTTTGATTTGTTAATTTTCCTATTTTATTGACTCATTATTGACTTTTGATAGTTCTTTAAAAATGATGCTTCCTCTATTTCAAGATACTTGACATATTTCTCCACACATACTTGCCAACACATATCTCTAATTCCCTACATGTAAAAATTATAAAAAGTTAATATAATGAAACTATATTACGAGATTCAAGAGATTGATTTTGCTTTGTTTTAGGTATATCCTCTGTTTGCAGCCGTTGGAGTTGCTTGTTGGTATCTGCGGCGTTCGGCCTTGTTCGTAATATATGCATCAATCCTGAAGTCAGGTCTCCCTCTCTCTTTTATCTTTCTATCTGCTTCTTTTCTTGCTTCACTACTCAATCTAAGGATAAACTTGTGTCTAATATAGTGTTCTCGTTAAAATTTAATAATCGCAACACTTTGACTTTGTATGAATGCACAACTTAGACTACTATTTCTATTTTTTAATCATCAATATAAATCTTTAAATTATACAATGAGACAAATTCAACACAACTTTTTATTATTATTGTTATAGTAGTATTAGTTGAAAATATAGTCAAAATGGAGGTCATGTCTATTAGTACAAAAGTTAAACGGTTACAATTTTGAAAAAAAAAAGTTGTGTGTGATATACAAGTATGATATTGAAGGCTAGCAGCCTAGCACAGTTGGTAGAATTCCTACCTCCCTTGGTCAGGGGATCGAATCCTCATAGAGTAAAGGCTGGGGAGCGATTAGGGAGGCCGACTAATGGGCTGGCAGCCCAAACCCAGGCCCAGGCCCAGGCCCAGGCCCGTGCTTACCAAAGAGGAAAAAAAATAAAACGTAGTATTGCTATGGGTAGATATATTCATCCAATTTGATGCTTCTTATGTAGTGATCTGCTACATATATGTTGGTATGACAAAGAGATGGTTTTCTTCTTCTTTGCCTAGATGCTAGTAGTATGAATCATATATTCATCTTCGTGCTCGAGCACGAGCTCGAATTTGGTAAAACACCATGTACTTGCTGCTATAGATGTGTGAGTGTATCAATTTGCTGATATTGTTTTGGTTAATCCAGGGTTAGTAAGGAGAAGAGGGGAGCTGGAGTTCTGGAAAACTTTTCAGAGGGAGAGAAGTACGCTGAGCATTTTCTGAGGAAATATGTCCGCAATAAAACTCCAGAGATTATGCCTTCTATCAACAGCTTTTTCACTGATCAAACTCGCAATTGAAAGGCTCTACATAAACTTGATTTAAAAAAGATTAGCTTCAGTTTTTTTAAGTTACGTTGCAATTTGTGATCGTAATTTACACATTGTTTTGGTAAACAGCTTGTGGTTATCTCCATTTAATGTATTTGTTGGATTACACACACTCATAGCCTGCTGATTTTGTTTCTTGGAGTGGTCAGCCTGTTGAATTATAAGAAAGGTTCCTGTAGCTTGCTATTTGAAGATTGAAACATCTTGATTCCGTTTCTCAATAGTAGGTCACGAATTACAACGATCATTGTTGTTATCATCATTCTCTTCGAAGATTTTTACACCTCTATACGACACAATTAAATTTTACTTAAAAGGGTCATGTTTAAATTTAAATGGAAAATAATAATCCCACTTTTTGGTGGTCTGCTCATAATAATCCCACATTTACTTTATATCAGAATGAAAAATTTGCGAGAAAATACCTTATTTGTTTAACTTTTTGTAAGAAAACACCTTATATATTTTTTTTGTGAAAAAACACCTTATATCTTCTATATTATTAAAACAACCACCTTGCTTCCGGATTCCGGTAAAAAAAAGTCAATTTTCCGGTTTGACCTCACTTTTCTTTTTTCTTTTGAGCCTGTGAACTTCACGCTATACATAAGAAAGTATGGGTTTCTATTTGTCTTTGTTATAATGAGGAGAGAGAAAAATGGGAGAGCAACTAGAAGGTTTCCAGAGTTCACACCATCTCCATTGATAAACATCTGGAAGGTTGATTCGATTCCGCCGCCATTCCTCCATTGATAAGCATCAGGTATGTGCTCTTCCATTTTCTCTCCCCTTACCTCTTTCTCCACTTTTCCCATTTGTTTGTTTGTCTCTTATCTACCTCCCTCACAAATACACATTGACAGATGCATCTAATTTGATAAATACTAGCTTGTCAAATCTTTCAGATTCACCTGAATTTCTAATATTTAGTATTGGGATAACCTTGTCTAATCAGATTCACCTGAATTTCTAATCTCATATTTTGTACAAAGAATACCATTTGACAACTAACTTTTCGCTACTTGATTAATGTTGATGTCTATCAAAATCATAAACATTTTTTCTTTAATTGATGTTGCATTTGGCCTCATAATTCAGAACAACTAACTTTTCGATATTTGATTGCTTTACATCCCACCAAAGCCTCATATGCCCTTTTCAAGCAACAAGGCAAAGCTTTTGTATGAAAAATACCCATAGCTTTTATGTAGCTTTTGCCTTTTTGTATGAAATTACTCATAGTAGTTAGGTGTCAAACTATGAAAATACTCATAGCTTTTATACATCTTCTTATCGTGCATCACATTAGAGTATTGTGTAAGTATTCAATATTAATAAAGTAGATGCAATATATACCTTGGATTTTGATGTAGAGGAGACAAAGCACTGACACAATCTACTTTGCTTTTTGTAGAGGAGCATGAGAGACCAGAGGCAAGCAAGAAGCTTTTGGCAGTATTTAAACGCAACAAAGGTTGAACAGAAGAATGAACAAAGAATCTGTTTTTTTTTTTAATTGTGCGTGTAGTTCAAGCGCAGGGAGAGAGATATAATAGATGGGTCAATGCTGGAAAGTTGACTTGTTGGCCGGATTTCGACATCAAGGTGGCTATTTTAATAAAAAATATTATATAAGGTGTTTTTTCACAAAAAAAAATATATAAGGTGTTTTCTTACAAAAAGTTAAACAAATAAGGTGTTTTCTCGCAAATTTTCCTATCAGAATAATCCTAACTTTATGTCCCATCTTCTCAATATAAGTCTTTTTGTTTTAGGAGGTGACTTGCCATGTGTCACCTTGTGATTGGTTTTTTTTAATTTTTTAAAAATAAAGAAAATAAACCCCCTCTCACCCCTTTCTCTCTCTCTCACCCACTCACCAGTCATCACCACCATTTCCTCTCCACATTATACGCCACCATCTCCCCTGCCCAAAACCTCACCACCACCACCCACAATCTCAACCACAATTACTATCACCATCACCAACATTAGCACCACGAAAATCACAAAAATAAGGAAGCAACATCCCCACCACCACCACAAGCAAGCAACCTACCACCACCATTAAAACCACCCAAAAATCACGCCACCATCTCCACCAAAAATCACGCCATGTTACCACGCCACCATCTCCTCTCCTTATCACTCCATCATCGCCACCATCTCATCGCCACAGTACCATCCACCCATCTCTTCCAAGCTTTCTTTTCTTTTCTTTTTTCTTTTCCTCGACGTGGTTCTGCTGGTCGCGTGGTGGTGGTGGTTTGGACGGTTCAGCTGAATGAAGGAGGAGATAAGTGAAGGTGAATAGAACGGGATGGTGATGGTGGAGTCGGCTTAAGAGGGGATGTGGCGGACTGGCGGTTGAGGATGGTGGGTCTTTATGGTGGTGTGGGGTTTTGGTCTAGTGGGGGTGGGGTGGAAGGGGGTAGGATTTCGGGGTGGCAATGAAGGTGGAGTGGGGTTCGGTTCATGTGGCCATGGGAGGAGAGAGAAAGGGTGGTCGAGGGGACAAGTTTGGGAAATGGCGGTGGAGGGGCCATGTTGGTGGCAGGGATGGGAGAAGATAGAGGGAGGCAGTTTTCGACTAGTGGGGTGGTTTCCGGTTCGAGGTGGTGGGTGTCGGGGTGAGGTGGGGTTTCGGTCTGGTGGGGTGGGGTTTTAGTCTAGTGGGGGTGGGGGTCAGGTGGAAGGGGGTAGGATTTCGGGGTGGTGATGAGGTGGTGCCAGTGGTGGTAATGCCATGAAACAAGGTTGTGAGGTGGGAGGAGAGATTAAAGGGAAAAAAATAAAAATCTAACCTGTTAAATAGGTTGGAGGTAAAACGACTTATTTTGAGAAGATGGGGCAAAGTTAGGATTATTCTGATATTAAGTGAATGTGGGATTATTATGAGCTGACCACCGAAAGGTGGGATTATTATTTTCCATTTTTCCAATTTAGAAAGTGATTTGTTCTATTAAACAGAGCTAGTCATCGAGTCATATAGGAATTATGTAATTTATTTTACAGTTTGTAATAAGTAGTTTGTTAGGAGTTAGTTAGAAGTTGGTTATTAGTTTGTTTTATGTTGTATATAAGCTGTTAACACAACTCATTTCAGTTTGATGAAAGTTTATTATAGAAATACAATTTTCTTCATTTCTTCTCTAAATTCTCTCAATCTGAGCAAGATATGTCTGAATATTTTAGATTTCTATATGGTATCAGAGCTTAATCTCACATTTGAGGTTGAGGTTTCATTCTTTTCTTTGAATTTGTTACTATGATTGTGTAATTTCTTGCAAATTGTTGCGAAATTTCTTGCAATTGTGAAATTTCTTGCACAAATTTTGCGAAATAGAGTAAAATTCTTGCGATCATTGCGATCAATTTGATTCTTGATTGCGATTATAATGGCGATTGAAGATACTAATGCTACTGGAGATTCTGTAAACAATACTTCACAATTGAATAATGGAGGTAATGGAGGTAATTTTGATCCTTATTTCATCACAAATTCTGATAATCCTACATCATCTTTGGTTGCTGCTGTTTTTACTGGTGCGAATTTTGTTCGCTGGAGTAGAAATGTTAAACGTGCTTTGATTGCTAAGAACAAAGAAGGATTTATCAATGGTGAAATATCAAAACCAGCTGTAAATCATAAAGATTATCCTAAATGGAAACGTGCTGATTTTATGGTTGTTAGTTGGATTTTGAGCTCTATGAACAGTGATTTAGCAGATGATTTTGGATATATTGATAATGTTGTGGATTTATGGCGTGAATTAACTGAGAGATTTGGACAATCTAATGGTCCTTTAATCTATCAGTTGAAGAAAGAGATTGATAATCTCAATCAAGAAAACATGACTATTGTCACTTATTATGGCAAGTTGAAGAAACTATGGGATGAAATGTAAAGTTTAAGAGCTTTTCCTTCATGTACTTGTGGAGCCTTAAGCAAGTGCAGTTGTCTTTTCCTGAAAAAGATGGTTGAATTTGAAGAAGAGGATAAGATGATGAAGTTTTTACTAGGTTTAAATGAAGGTTTTGACAGTACTATTACAAATGTATTGTCCATGGATCCTTTGCCTAGCATAAATAGAGTATTCTCTATTACTCAGTAAATAGAGTATTCTCTATTACTCAGCAAATAGAGTATTCTCTATTACTCAGCAAATAGAGAAACAAAAGGAGGTGAGTAGTATTGCTGTTGAGAGCAGTGCTATGAGAAGTAGTGCAATGGCTGCACAGACTTACAAAGGTGGACAGCTTCAAAGGTTTACTACTGGGCCAGGAAGGAAGGATTGGAGAGAGTTAAAGAAAGAAAAAATGCATAAATTGTGTACTCATTGCAAAGGGAAAGGGCATACTGCTGATCAATGTTTTAAACTCATTGGTTATCCTGATTGGTATAATTCAATCAAAGCTTCTAAAGGACATCAGTCTAGTGGAGGCAGACTTGCTGCTCATGTGCACTCTACTACTGATGTTGGGCAAGATAGTCCTCTGGATGATTCAGGTTTTGAGGCTGGAATGGTTAATAGTGAAATGTTAAATGCTATTTGCTAGGAGATTATGAAGGCTATGAAAGGCAAGCAGCAACACACTGGTGATACCAGTGGAGGTACTTGTTCTTATGCAAATTATGCAGGTATAATTTCTCATTCCTTCAATTGTTCTGTGAGTAAAATGCATGATGAATGTGTGTGGATTGTGGATTCTGGAGCATGTGATCATATGACATATGATGAAAACATATTGTCAAACAAACGGATTCTTAATAAGTCTATTAAGGTTGGTTTACCTGATGGAACTCAGATAAATGTTGATATTATAGGTGGTATTATTCTGAGTGATAAGTTGGTGTTGTCTGATGTGTTGTTAGTTAAGGGATTCAGACATAATCTGTTATCTATTGGTAGATTGATTGAACAAACTGGTGTTCAAGTCAAGTTTACTAGAAATGGGTATGTTTTACAGGACCCTTCTAGTTCTCTGCTGATTGGTGCTGGGAAAAAGACAAATGGACTCTACTATTTTGTCAAGAATACAGACAATAGAGCTTCAATAGTTAAGAATACAGAAGGTAAAGGTACTGAGTGTCAGCATCCTAGTTGCAACACAGTAGCCAATATAGTTGATGATGGTGTAAATGATGTGAATATGATTAGTTTGCCAAATAAAACTGCAACTAGTGTAATTCAGAATAAAGTTGATCATAGAAGTCAACTAGATCTTCTTCATGCTAGATTGGGACACCCATCTCTGTCCAAAATGAAGCATGTTAATGCTGAGTATTGTAAGGGCATTACAGAATATAATTGTGGTGTTTGTTACAGTTCAAAACATCACAAATTTCCTTTCACTGTGAGTAATAGTAGAGCTTCTGAATGTTTTGACTTGATACACTTGGATTTGTGGGGATCATATAAAGTTAGAAGCTTAGATGGTGCTTCTTATTTTCTAACTGTGCTGGATGATCACAGTAGAATTACATGGACTTATCTTCTACATAACAAAATGCAAGTAGAGAAGGTTATTGATGAGTTCTTGTCTATGGTGGAAACACAGTTTAATAAGAAGGTTAGAAGAATAAGATCAGATAATGGCACTGAGATTGTGAAAGAATTTTGCAGAAAATTATTTGCAAGAAAGGGTATTTTACATGAAAAGAGTGCTCCATATGTTCCTCAACAGAATGGTAGAGTTGAGAGAAAACATAGGAGTCTTCTTGAAATTGCAAGAGCTTTGAGATTTCATGCAGGTCTTCCAAAGAAGTTTTGGGGAGAATGTATTCTCACAGCGACTCATTTAATTAACAAGCTTCCATCTAAAGTCTTGAATTGGAAAACTCCATTTGAGGTAATGTTTCACACTCTTCCTGTTTATGATAAGCTCAGAGTTTTTGGCTCTCTTTGTTTTGCCTACAATATGAATGTTAAGAAAGATAAATTTGATTCTAGAACAAGAAGATGCTTGTTCATTGGATATCCTTCTGGATACAAAGCTTTTAAGCTTTATGATCTTGACACACATACTGTTTTTGTCTCAAGAGATGTTATTTTCTTTGAAACAATATTTCCCTATAAGATGTCTCATCATCATTCTCCTTCACAAAATGTTTCTTCAGTTCCTTTATCCACTCAAATTGTTCAGTTTAGTTCTGAGCATTTGAATTCAAACATTTTTCATGATTCAAATTCACATAATTCTTCTTCTATCAATTATTCTCAGAATCATCATATTTCTTCTGAGTTTAATTCTCCTGATAATTCTGTATACACTACAAATAATTTCATTCCTAATTCTTCTTTTGATAATGATAATTCATTATCTACTTCTGCTACTTCACTCCATTCTGCTTCTGTCACTCCATCTGCATCAAATCATGATGTCATTCCTGAAACTCATACTGTTGCTGATCTTAGACAATCATCCAGAATCATAAAACCTTCTACTGTTTTCCAAGATTTTGTGGGTGGATATATTCCTCATAGGCATATATCTAATCCAAGCATTAGTGAAACTAGTGAAACTAGTGAATCTCTTTCTTTTTCTGTTAGTTCATCTCACATTGAACCTAAACATTATAATCAAGCAAAAAATGATGAAAATTGGGTTCTTGCTATGGAAAAAGAGATTCTTGATCTTGAGAGTAATGATACATGGGAGCTTACATATTTGCCTAAAGATAAAAAAGCTATAGGATCCAAATGGGTTTATAAAACAAAACTAAACCCAGATGGTACTATAGAAAGACATAAGGCAAGATTAGTTGCAATTGGATATCAACAAGTTGAGGGTCAAGATTTTACTCAAACTTTTTCTCCAGTTGCTAAGTTAGCTACTGTGAGGACAGTTATTGCTCTTGCTGCTATGAAAGGTTGGCACTTGTGTCAATTAGATGTGAACAATGCATTTTTGTATGGTTTTATTGATGAAGAAGTATACATGCTCCCACCTGCTGGTTACACAAAGGCAAAGCCAGGGGAAGTTTGCAGACTTAAGAGGTCCATCTATGGGTTAAAACAAGCTTCTCGCCAATGGAATAAAGAGCTGGGTAAGTTTTTGAAAACATTGAATTTTCAGCAATCTAAACAAGATTATTCTCTGTTTACCAGAACTCATGATGGAGAGTTCTTGGTTCTTTTAGTCTATGTTGATGATATAATGGTAACTGGAACTTCTTTATCTCAAATTGAAGAAGTGAAAACTGCCTTGGATCAAGCTTTTACTATAAAAGATCTTGGTCAGTTGACTTACTTTCTGGGCATAGAAATACATAGAAGTGAAAAAGATATTTTTCTTTCTCAAAGAAAATATATCAAGGACATTCTTATTGATGCTGGTATGGAAGACTGTGTTGCTGCTTCTGCACCTTTATCTTGTGGTCTAAAATTGTCTACTGAGGTGGGTGAGTTGCTTGATGAACCAGATGTATACAGAAGGCTTGTAGGAAAACTCTTGTATTTGGGAATTACCAGACCAGATTTGTCATAATGTGTTCAACATCTTAGTCAGTTTGTTCATTCTCCAAGAGTGCCACATTTAAGAGCTGTTCTTCATGTTCTTAAATACTTAAATGGAACTTTTTGATACTGATTTATGGTATTCAGCTCATTCTGATTCTCAAGTCACTGCATACAGTGATGCTGATTGGAGCTCCTGTCAATTCAGCAATAGGTCTCTTAGTGCCTATGCTATTTTTCTTGGTTCCAATTTGATTTCATGGAAAACTAAGAAGCAACAAAGTGTGAGTAAATCTTCTGCCGAAGCTGAATACAGGAGCATGTCAGCTACAACCAGTGAACTTGTGTGGATACAAGGCTTACTTGAAGATCTTCAGGTAGCTATTTCTTTGCCTGTCACTTTATATTGTGACAACTCTTCAGCTGAGCATTTGGCTCAAAATCCCATGTTCCATGAAAAGACTAAACATCTTAAAAGGGATATGCATTATGTGCGTGAACAAGTTGAATCTGGCTTCATACAAACTGTTCATGTTTCAAGTGCTAAACAACTTGCAGACTTACTGACCAAGCCTCTTGCTTCTTCTCAACATCAAGTGTTATCTGCCAAGCTTGGACTTATATCTAAGGTCCAGCTTGAAGGGGGAGTATAGGAATTATGTAATTTATTTTACAGTTTGTAATAAGTAGTTTGTTAGGAGTTAGTTAGAAGTTGGTTATTAGTTTGTTTTATGTATGTTGTATATAAGCTGTTAACACAGCTCATTTCAGTTTGATGAAAGTTTATTACAGAAATACAATTTTCTTCATTTCTTCTCTAAATTCTCTCTATCTGAGCAAGATATGTCTGAATATTTTAGATATCTATAAGTCAAAGGTAATTAATCAGTCCGTTAGAAAGAAATATGAGACGAAAATAAGTGGGAGTTCAATGGAAGAAGAGCTCTTAACTACTAACGTCATGACGAATTAATCTTTGCGATGGAACTTATTGTCATCTTTGAGACTTGATTAATCATTCCCTGGCATATCTAATGCATTATGCATGGTTGCTCTATCCCACTTGCTTCGAACTTAGACCTGGTTATTGAATAGGGTAGCCTAATGGCTAAAGGGTTAGGGTCAAATTTATAGGACTTTTATTGGACAGGGCTTTATTGGACAGAGTCATTATTGGACAGGGCCATTATAGGGCCAACAAAGAAACCCAATAATTTTGAAAAATAAAATAGGTTTTGTAAAAACAATTACATATTCGGATTCGCATACATTTATACTCACTTTTGGCTCTCTTTGTTCTTTGTTTTTCTTGCTCCCTTACCGACCCACCCATTATCGACCCGCTACCCATTGGCCCGACCCGCTACCGACCCTTCATGAGGTGACCCTCTTATGATCCGACCCGCTTCCGACCCGCACTTGACCCCGACCCGCCCCGCCCAATAACCAGGTCTACTTCGAACAAGGCGTGAGAGTACAATAAGTCAATAACCCTGCCTAACTAGCTCTCGTGCTAGTCGTGCTCCTCTCGAAATACTTTTATGAGTAGAACATAGCTAAGATCAACTCGAAATCATGAGTAAGCTCAACAAAAAAAACGGCTTGATCTTTGCATTATTATAAAGAAGACTTTTAGTTGTTAATTAGCTTGCATATTACATATGAGAAACACAGATGAACAACAAAAAGGAGCAAAAACTTAGTAATCGTATAGTTTTATAAGTGTTAGGATTAAACGTCAAGCAAGGTTAAGGGTGCATTATCTTCGGCATAAAACAACCGAACTAACGAGCCGAATTGAATTGAACCGACTAAGCCCGATTCGAACAGGCGAACCGGGTCAAGCGAACCGAGTGAATCGAACCGGCCCGAACCGAATTAAATTATAACTAATAGTAATGATAATAATTTAGGAGGCCGAACCGAATCGAATTGAACCGAACCGAACTAAACTAAACCGAAGCGAACGAACCGAGTGGGCGGGCGATAATAAGTTGGGGAGAACAGGTCCTATGCCTTGGGGTTGAAGTTCCATTATACGCAAATCATTACAAGCAAATAAGAGGCAAAGTTGCATGGACCAAGGCGTGGGCCAAGACGTGGACCAAGACTTTGGCGACTAAGAGTTGTCGGGTATTGTTGTCTGAAATGGAATCTTGGATGAGATTTCTTTGTTTTGTTTTATTTAGTTTCCTAATTTAATGAGGTTTATAATTAGGTAATTAGATAGATTTTTGGTAGATATATCTTCAAGAATTATTATTCTGAGGGGCAAATATTACAATTCTAGTAGAATATGTTTTTTATTCTTGTTAAGCCTATAAAAAGGGGGTTTAGTTTAGGCCTAACAAGAAAACATGCACATAACACTATCATCATCATTGAGTGGAAGGAACCATCACGAAGGATAATTATTCTTGAGTAGAAGGAACCATCAAATGAGTGAGTTGTATTATTTTGAACTTTGGAGGAACATAATAATACAATTTATTTTGAGGGGATGAAATTTTTCTCTTGCTTACAATTCTTTTTACTATGTTCTTTATTGTATTTGCATTGTGGTTCTTGTGGTATTGGGCGGTGTTTATCACCAACAATAACATATAAGAGCCTTTTTTTGGCTATGATTTTGTTAACCCAAGTTTTAAGCTACTATAAAAATTTTAAGTTCAAAAAAGCCCAAGACTTTACTCAAGCTCAACTGCTCAAGTGTACTACCACAACCTCAGCCAAGCAACTGAAGCTCACCAGGTTGTTATCACCTATCGAGGCACAATGACAAAATGTTTAAATCAATTGTTCCTGTACTAGATTGAATTACTTCTTTGACACTGTTTTTAATAGAGCTATAACTTCTGTCACCAGATTGAATTACTACCTGTGCTGTCAAATCTTTGAAGTCAATTAAGTAGGTATAAGGTTTTGAACTCCCTGGGGTATGGAGAAAACTTTGAGAACTAAGGTGTGCATATATAATGTTTAGGTCCTAAAACTACTTTCCACATGCTCTTGATGAATTCCTAAAGACTAAAAGTTACAAAATACAATTGTAAGATTCCATCTAACATGAGTTAAATTACTTCATGCATATACAAAATTATGTGTACAGCAAAAGAAGCTTTGCCAAGATATAAGGGATTTTGACAATTAAATTTAGGAATGAGGGCCAAATGATGGAAAATGCTCAACATCCGTGGATGGGAAACCAGATTGCGCCATTTTCATAGATCTAAGTAAACTCTTTGCTGTTTCTTTTTCCTGCAATTTTAGATAGGGAGCAAGAATTTATGGTCAGAAATTATAAATGCAAGAAATAAGCAAACCTAATCACCTTAATCATTTGAAAACATAATAATTTAGAAGTTAAGATAACTCACCGGTCCAGTGTAATCCAACAATCGGGTACAATAAATCTCTGCTTCTTCAAACCTTTTCTGGGCTCTATAATATTTAGCAAGAAACATCAAAGCATCAATTAAGTTTGGTCCTTCCCTTTCATCTGCCTCCATTCTGTCTAAATCTTTCTTGTAATAAAATGCAGCCTCTGCATGGTTCCCGAGCTGATCATACAGTTTTGCCAGCCTGTTAATAGCAATTGCTTCGGTGTCATGGCGACTCGCAGCTCGTTTATAACACTTGATTGCCTCCTCAAACATACGAAGATGGTCGCTCTCATAACAATGAGCCATTGCGATCCACAGCCTTGGATCATTTGGCTGCAGGAATACTGATTTTTTGAAGTAATACAAAGCATAATGGGGCATTACCATCATTTCATAGGCTTGCCCTAATCCATACCAAGCTCTATAATCACATGGATTTATGTCTACTGCCCTACGATAGGCATCCACTGCAGCTGCTGTGTTCTGCATCTCAACATACTCATGGCCCATTAGAGTCCACGCAGATAAATAGTTTTTGTCCAACTTGAGAGCCCTCCTGAAATACAAGACTGATTTCTCATGTTGGCCTTTGGAACTGTAATAATTACCAATTATGCAGCATGATTGTGGTCTATATTTGTCTGTCAAGAACACATTGTGGGCTAGATAGCTAAGGGCAGAAAACGCTTCCTTTGCATAGAGGACGTTAGAATACATGTCCATGTCTTCGATCCGGTATGGATCATTTCTCAACAACTCTTCAAAGATGAGTTCGACCTGATCAAATTCTCTAAGATGGTACTGCACGTTAGCCATCCGAGATTGTATGTAGCTGCTAAACGAAAAGGTTTTCTGGAGCTGCTCATACTTATCCAAGGATTCCTTATGCATTCTGAGTTCTTCATAGGATTTAGCAAGAAAGAAATCTTTCATCCAATGGCTACTGAGATTAAGACTGTTCAACATGTCAATTGTGGTACATAGTGCTTGCAATGCTGACCAGGTATTCCAGTTCCATGGATAGGTATTCACAGACTCCACTAGGATAGTGCGAGCAAGATTTTCATTTCCCTTGTCTTTTAAGACTAGACCATACAAGTACAGCCCAAAGGGATCCAGAATACCTCGTTTTCGCAGCGTGGAGAGTTCCCTTTCAAGAGAAACCAATTCACGGTTCACAACATTGCTTTTTCCTAAGGGCCCTTCCAGCTCTATTATCTCTTCTTCCTTCCGCTTCTCCCCAGCCTATACAAAGGTTTAAAGACAGCAGGAAATTAATGAACTGAGATGAATACAACGAAACGACATCCCACTATTGGTGACTGGTGAGGACCACTATGTGTGGGAGATCATGTTTACGTGGCTTTATCACTAATAATCGCGTTGGAAAACAAGTAGCACATTGATGTATGCATCTTTTTTTAGCACAATACAGTAATGGGTGTGAGATGGTAGTCAAAACTTAGAAAGCCATTGGACTATGAACATGAAATCCAGCTTTCTCCGAAAGGTCATAATTCAAAAAACTACCATACATGTCTCTCCATGTACCCCACTCCTAGGTTCTGAGTATCAAACATCTCAGATCATGGTGTTGCTCTCACAAAGGGATACAAGAAATAATTTCTTCATAGTAAAGTCTGCAATTTGAAATGCATCAATATAATCTATAGTTGGAAGCTACTTTGCAGTCTCTAGTATCCCACTATCCCCAACTCTTGTCCAAGGACCAAGGTACCATATTGGTCAAAGGTGCAAACCCATATGGATCAACTTGTATGTCTATATTAGTCTTTTCAAGTTACTTTGTTTATATTTAGCAAGTGTTCTTCACTATTCTTATATTCTCTAACATAATTGGAGGATGGAGATGTAATAGAAATATACCATACAATACCATTACTCCAATGCATCTCAAGAGACTTGCATATTCTGATTATGAGAGGGAAATAGTCTCACCAAACATTTCCAAAGAGGCTATTTCCTTACAACCCTTCACTGGAGAGCCCTACTTCATGATAAAGAAGCAGAGATCAACTTAGTGAACATTTGATTCAGTCCCCTGCAATCGTAAAATGTAGAAGAAGATTGAATATTCATCCTCGCAACTCTATCTAAAACAGACATAGATGACTAGATGTTGTGTATGTAAGCATCCCTTCCTTATCCATAAGCAAACAAACAAAATTCAGCTGGACTAAGTAGTCACTATCTAAGGACACCAAAGCCATGACAATTGACATGGCAGCCTGCATCAAGATGTCTAACGTTTAACCCCAACAGCGTTTAATATTTAAAGCCGAGGATTCACCAATTGTCCACGTACTCTACTCTTTTATATTCTGCTGCTTCTATGCTACTTCAAGAGCAAAAAGAAGATGATCAACATATTCTACTCTTTTGCATTCCATTGACTGTGGCATCCTATTTACCGCTTCTAAGCTCTTGGTGCCGTTATAGTGCTCTATGAAAAGGGAAATCTTTTTTTAGATATATCACCTTATACTTGCTTTGCTGTGCACACTCGTGCATGAACAAACCTACCTTATACTGAGTAAGCAAGGTCCCAAATTTTTAGATCTTAAAGGCCTATCTATACTTAATTTACCGTTTATCACATGAACTTATCTCGTATAACTTCTAGTTTTTTAGGTTTCTCGAACGTTCATGTTGGACAAGGATACTAGAGCAAGGGTATGACACTTGGACACCAACCTGGAACACTAGTGAATAGGAGTAGCTACTTTTGGAGTATAAATGAGTACTCAATCCTGAAATTCGATCATGTTTACATATTTGCTCTTCCGATTCATGCTTTGTACCAAGATAAAACCTAAACTACGGAAGCGAAGCTGGTGATCTACAACCCTAAGCTGCAGCTTATACCAACAGAAAACATAAACTGAAAGAGTGGGAGCAGAGCATACCAGATATAAGGCATAACATCGCAAGAATACAGCTTTCTGTCCAGCTTGGTCTCTGAGTACATGGGCAGCTCTCCGGTACTCCTTACAATCAAAGTACGATTTAGCCAAAAGGTAGAAATCACTATCCACAACATCATCATCCTCCTCTGGCACCGGTGTAGAGGCAAAAGAAACGCTGGGACTAGGCGTTGAAGTAGGGTCATTCGTTCTAAACCTACGACGAATGCTAGAACTCCCTCTCTGAAATCGAGTATGAGAAGGCGTAAACTTTGCTGGATCTTGCTCAATTCCTAGCAACTGTTCAGCTGCCCTGAAATTCATTATAAAAATCATATTTAGCTCCTTTTCAATTCAAGCAAAAAGGTGCCCTTATTTCCATTGATAGCTAAATCCATCAACGGATTTTCATCAAACACATGGTGGGCAAACTTAAAGGGGACAGAATCATGAAAATTCTACACTCTCACCACCTACGCATTATAACATAACGATCAAAAAAGCATGATCAAGCATAACCAACTTACCTAATTTCAAACAATCAAATAACAAGAATGTGGAAATTTAAATTAAGATCTATTGAATTGAAGCTAAACCCAGAAAAGAAAATGGTACAAAAACTACCTAAAAAGAATCAAATTACTTAAAATTCAAATCTTTCACTGAATTAGTTAACACCCATGAAGATTTTAACCCCAGAAAAAGTTGTAAATTGAATTAGGTGAGTAGAGGAAATGGCAAAATTACAGAAAGAAAGAGAGAGAAAAGAGACCATTTGGAAGCGGAATAGAGACAACGATTAGTGAGTTGACGAATTGCAAGTCGGAGTTCATTTCGACAAGTTTCTTTGGAATCCATTTTTGTGGAATTTGAATGTTTTGATGAACAGGAAGATGGTGAACGAGTGAGTGAGTGAGTGAGTGAGTGAAGACGGCCGCGCCTTGCTTTTGAATTTGAACATTTGTCAGGACCCAGATTTATTCGTTTCCCAACAGAAAAGAATTTCAAAAAACCAAACCAACTACTTGGACTCTCAAGAGGTGAATGGGTGATCATGGGCCGGGTCAGATCGGACTTTCGGCTAAAAATAAATTGGGCCAAAAAAATATTAATATTTCCAAGTTTTAAATTTGTTTTACCGGGGAAAGATTTGATCATCCCAACTTACTTTTACTGAATTTAAGAACTTTGGTTGGAAAAGACCTATTAAAATAGCCATTTTATTGGAAAAAATCTAATAAAAACATTTTTGTTTAAAAAGACCTCTTATAATACTTATTTTTGTTACATAAGACCACCTCAATGTTTTCCGGCAAAAAAATTAATTTTTTGGCATTGACTTTTCTTTCCCTTCCTTTCTCATAAATGGGACCAACCTATTTTTTTTTTAAACCCTATCATGCAAATCCTTTCCTCTTGCTTCCCATTTTAAGGATTAAGAGAGAAAAAAATAGGTTGGTCCCATTTAATGAGAAAGGGAGGGGAAGAAAATTCATGTCGGGAAAATTGACTTTTTAGCCGGAAAACATTAAGGTGGTCTTAAGTAACAAAGGGAGGTATTATAATAGGTCTTTTTCAACAAAAAAAAATTAATTAGGTCTTTCCCAACAAAATAGCTATTTTAATAGGTCTTTCCCAACAAAAAGTTTTGAATTTAATTTAATTTTTTAATGAATTTGACTTTTTTAGAAGGTACCTCCTCTGTTCTTTTTCTATTGCAACATTTAGCTTTTTGCACTATTCACCTACCACATTTTTCACTATCTATTGTGATTTTTATGTAAGGAAAAAAATATAGTCATGTAGGGTCTTATTAGATTCGTCTTGATATATACTTTCAAATTATCAATTTTTTATTATTTTTACTAAAAATAATGAAAGATATTAGTAGTTAAAGGGTGCATTGACAAATGTGAAAACTCAATTATTGCAATAGAAAAGAACGAAAGAAATAATTCGTTTTGGTGAATTTGCTTTTGCGAAATTTAAGTTATATTTATGTAACTGAAATTATTTTTGTTGAACTTAACTTACAATTGCCGAAACTTATACAAACCCTTGGTCTGGCTGGAAAACAATTAAAAGGAAAATCTATCAAAAACTAAAGAATAAAAGTGATTTTTTTGTAAAAAAGGATGTATTACGTGAGGTGTGTCATACTAATCGACCGATACGACGAACTACTCGAGGCAAAGTTATGATTGACAATTACGAGGGTCGAGATTCAGGTGCAATGGCCGGTGATGCTCCAGCAGTGAGAAAAGCATCTAGGCGGTGGTGAGGAGCTTAGCGATGCAGAAGAAGTTTTTGCGACCTCTTGTGGAAGCCTTTGGAAAGTGGAGATTTATAAGGCGTTCTTTTGGATTGGGAGTAAACTAAACCGACCGAGAAAACAAAACGAACGGAAGAAAGCCGAACATTAGAGAGTCCGAACTAAACCGAACCGAAAATAAATCCAAAAGAACGGGGCATAAGTACTTGTTCTTACTATTTGTGTCACTTCTTTGTGCAAAAATTTCGAATATAGTATTTTCTCTCTCTTCTAAAGCTCGATAACTATGGAAGGAGGAAAGAGGAAGTTGAGGTGAATATGATAAAGAATACATAGGGGGGAGGAGAAGGGGGAAGAGGTGGCAGCTAGGAGGTTTTGTAAGTGGCATGTGAGGGAGAGGTGAGGGCAGGCGGAGGGGAAAAGGTCGCTGTTGTTGGTTTGCAAACCCACACTTTGATGTTAAGTCGTATCTATTGAGTAATGAGCCTCATATATTTAGGGATTGAGTTTCAGATTTTGTACTTTGAGTCTCGTATATTAGGGCATAAGTCTCAAATATTGGAGTTTGAGTCTCATATACTACATATTTACAGAGGCTCAGATATAGTATTTTGAGGCATGAAGCCCAAAACCTAAGATTTAAAAAAAAAAAGAATATGAGACGTATATAAACCCAAAAACTAATATTTAAATTTGTGACGTTATGCTCAAGATCTAAGATAAAAAAAAAATAGAATCCAAGACATAAACTAAAAACTAATACTCAAATTTGAGATACCAAGCCTAAAATGTGATATTTGGATTGTTATATTTTATTGTTCCTTATCGGGTTTAACAAAAGTTTGTGAGATATTATTGTACACACCTAATTTAAAAGTTGTTAAAAATAATTATTAAAGATTGCAGGCTTGATAATTTTATTAGTAGGATTAACATAAATTCTTATATTACAATATCTCATATCAATATTGAACATCACTATTATATTATTTTAGATTTTATTAAATGTTCTTAAATCATTCCTCTATGTTTGGATTTGCTTTGTCTTGTTAAGTTTTAGGGGAACTTTCTTCTCGTTCTTCAGATGACAAACCAAGTTCCACTAGACAATGGATCTTTCGATAATCCAAAGTGGCGGAAAAAGGACTAAAGAGAAATTGTAGTCTCTACCCAATTCATCATCGTCACCAACTCAACTACGCTTTGTGAGAGTGACTAATTTAATATATGCGTATTTTCAAATGTAAGGGCAGATTTGAGATTAAGATAAATGGTAAATATATGAAAGTATTTGATAATATAACTTCTTTTTTCCGGATATTTCATATTATAAAATTCATAAGTGTTATTTGTTTGGGCTTAATTGATCAGCAGCCCAATAAAGATCATAAAAGCCTCTTAAAGCCTAAGACAGGACAACAGTGGGTCCCACCCTAAAAGTTGACCTAATCACCAGCATTTGGGGAATCCCTAAAAGGATGAAATGATCATTGCCGGAAAAGGTAGCATACCCATTGCTACCAAAAAGACCCATCTGAACAATGTTTCCTGTCTGGGAAATCCCCAACACTATAAAAACCAACTGTCTCATCAATGAACAGGTATTGAATTCTCACCTAACAAACTAGAGCATCTCTCTCTAGACTTTACCTCTCTACCTCAATCTCAACTGACTTGAGCGTCGGAGGGGCGATCCCGGAAACACCCCCGGGGTAGTCTAACATCGTTTTGCAGGATTCAGGTGTACGGACATCGGAGCTCAGGCGAACATTCTTGGGGCCCACATCAAATCACACAACATATTACAATCCTTAATTTCTTGACAGAAACAGTTTGGCGCCGTCTGTGGGGAAGTTACAATCAAAGTCGCTTCGCCACCACTCAGTAAGAACCACTTCACAATGGCCCCAGCCAAGAGCACTCGCACCAGACAGCCCTCAGCACTCGCACCAGACAGCCCTCAGCACAGGCTCAGAGGTCCGAATGGGATCCTTCACCATCTCACCAGCGGAGGTCTGAACGGCCCATGACACCGACCGTTCAAACCCTCGACCATGAAGAGGAGCGGTCAATCGAAAATAGACAGGACCCCTCACAGCAGCTACAACACGCTGACCCCCATCCCATATCCACGGCGGATATAAATTTGATAGCCGCTCAGCTCCAGCAGACCTTGCAGCAAAGCTTGATGGATATGTTAGCCAACCTACAACAGGGACGCTTTCTTCAACCCCCTAAAAACCAGACCCTGGCCCCTTCCCTTCGGGCAGAGAACCAAGGCCAGCCTAGTCGGCAGCGGTCGGGCCCGAGGGAGCATAGTCAGCACGATCGACAACGATCCAGACAGGGGGAGGAAGAGCGGCATGGATCTAAATGGAGATCCACTCTGCGGGGTGAGGAGACGCACGTCTCAAAATCGCCCAGGGGTAATGTCGGAAAAAAACCCCATGACGCTCGGCATTTCCTAAACGAGAAGCGGCTCGGCAAGGGCTTGGATGCTCGGTACATTCTTGATAAAAAAGCCGCTCAGCGGGAAAGGCGCGGTGACTCAGCACAATCGAAACCCATTCGGATCAACAGTGGGGCGCTCAAGTTCATGGTCCCATTCGGCCCGGGACATACTTGAGGCACCCGGCCCGGAAAAATTAAAACGCCTACCATCGAACCATTCGCGGGCCTAATGCAACCGGACGATCATATGGCTACGTACAAAGCACAAATGAGCGTTCAAACCGGCTGCGAGGCCACTTGGTGCCGTTTCTTTCCCACGACTCTGAAAGGACTGGCCCTGAACTGGTTCCAAGAGCTTCCTGCAGGGATCATAACGGATTTCTCAGTACTTGAGGACCTATTCATTCACCAGTTTGTCGCCGGGAAAAGACAAAAGAAAACAAGTCTCCATTTGATGGGAGTCAGGCAGGAGAAGAACGAAAGCCTGGCCGACTACATCAAAAGGTTCAATGAGGAGTCATTGAAAATCTCTGATCTACAAGATGCAGTGGCGTTCGCCGCCTTGATGTCTGGACTTCAGCCGGGTCGGCTAAGATGGTCCTTGGCGGAAAACAAAGTCAAAACCTTCTCCGAAGCAATGACTCGGGCCCAAAGATTCATCCAAGCGACAGACATATGTCGCCACTCAGACGATGGGAGCAAGAAGAGGAAAGAAGAAGGAAATCACAAAGACCACTCGAAGCAACAGAAAACAGGTGGTCGGTCAGATAGGTTTAACGACCACGGCATCGACCCCCGTTTCAACAAAAACAGAAGAGAAATCTACTTGGACATCAAGGACAAATCCATGATGCCCCGCCCACCTCCCATCAGAACGTCAGTTGCTCGGAGAGATAAGAGCCAATGGTGCGAATACCACAAAGAGTGCGGTCACACCACCAAGGATTGTAGGGAACTTAAGAAATCCCTTGACAACCTTGCTGACCAGGGAAAGCTGAACCGATACCTCAAGCACTCTAGTGAGGAAAAAGGCAAACAGAAGGTTGGTCAATCCAACAGCAGGGATACAGAGGGCTTCATCGGGGTAGCGGGTGGCTTCGCGTCGGGCGGCCTAACCGGCCGCTCACGCAAAGCCCACCTCCAGAGTCTAAAGCATCAAGTGCTCGACGTCCATCATCCCCGACCCGACTGTCCCATCATGACATTTGGGGAGTCCAGTCAACCACTACACACGCCCCACGACGACCCCTTGGTCATCGAGCTCTAGGTGGCTAATGCCAGAGTCAAACGGGTGTTAGTGGATAGTGGATCCTCGGCAGATATAATCACACTAGAGTGCCTCCGGAAACTGAAGTACAATGAAAGGGATGTAACCCCACTCAATCAGCCACTCATAGGCTTCGGGGGAAATTCGGCACATCATGTCGGATCCATAAAATTGCCTACTTGGATGGGAGAGAAGGGCAAAGGAAGAAGCCTACCGATTGACTTCCTAGTGGTAGACATCCCTCTGCCATACAACATCATAATGGGAAGGCCAACTCTGAACAAGGTCAAGGCAGCAATTTCCACCTATCAGCTCCTCATGCAGTTCGAAACCGACGAAGGTAAAGTTGGAAAGATCCAGGGGGATCAGCAGACAGCTAGGGAATGTTATGTAAATAGTCTGAAAAGCAAGGTCGACGTCCCAGAGGACTCGAAGAAAAGAAAACGAGAAGATGGTCAGCCCTCAAGTGGGCTCGGGGTTTACCTTACCGAGAATCCCAAGCAATATGAGCGCCCTCAGCCAACCGAGGATGACGAAGAAGTCATCATTGATGAAAAATACGGTCGGACTTTGAGAGTAGGCAAGGCCGTGGACCCTCAAACAAGAAAGGAGATCATCCAAGTGTTAACAGAGTACAGGGACGTCTTCGCCTACGAGGCCACCGAAATGCCCGGGCTTGATCCTAAAGTAATGTGCCACGAGCTAAACATCAAAGAGGGGTTCAAGCCGGTCAAGTAAAAGCTGAGACATCAAGGCCCCGAAAGAAACGTCGCGGCAGCAGCCGAAGTCAAGAAATTGCTCGAAGCGGGGTTCATTGAAGAATGTCAGTACTCGGAATGGCTGGCCAACGTTGTCCTGGTCAAAAAGTCGAGTGGGACATGGAGAATGTGCGTGGATTTTACAGACCTGAACAAGGCCTGTCCAAAAGATAACCACCCTCTGCCCAAAATCGATAGGCTGGTTGACTCGACGGCAGGCCATGCTCTCCTAAGTTTCATGGACGCAAACGCGGGGTATCACCAAATCCCGATGGCAGAACATGATCGGGTTCATACTGCCTTCGTCACCAATCAGGGGGTGTATTGCCACAAGATGATGCCCTTTGGGCTCAAGAATGCTGGAGCTACGTATCAGCGCACAGTCAACAAAATATTCAGCGATCAACTGGGTCGGAACATCGAGGTATACGTCGACGACATGATCGTAAAAAGCAAGATTCAGGGCGATCACCCCTCTGATTTGAAAGAGACCATCAGCACGCTGAGGCGATTCCGTATGATGTTGAACCCCAAAAAGTGCGTCTTCAGGGTAAAGGGAGGGAAGTGCCTCGGATTTCTAGTGGATGAAAGGGGAATCGAAGCAAATCCCGATAAAATCAAAGCTGTAATGGAGATGAAGTCCCCTCGGAATGTAAGAGAAGTGCAACGCCTAACCGGCTGTTTGGCCGCTCTCGGCCGCTTCTTATCCCGGTCAGCAGATAAGAGCTTATACTTCTTTAAAACTCTAAAAAGAAAAGAATTCACTTGGGATGACGAAGCCGAACAGGCTTTCACCTCCCTCAAAACGCATCTATCAACACTCCCCAAGTTAATCTCTCCCTTGCCGGGAGAAACACTGTTCGTTTACTTAGCTGTTTCAGAATACGCGCCGCCGCCGTTTCCGATAGGCCGAGAGAGAGGAAAAACAAAGACCCGGGTCTACTTCATAAGTCACGCCTTCCGAGGAGCCGAAGCCAAATACAGCGAGGTCGAAAAAATGGTTTTCGCCTTGGTAATGGCCAGTCGGAAACTCAAGCCCTATTTCCAGGCCCATCCAATCAAGGTTCTCACGGAGTCGCCCGCTCGTAAAGCTCCTCGAAAGCAGGAATCATTCTAGTCGGATGACCGACTGGGCGGATCAGCTAGCAGACTTCGGGTTGGAATATGAGCCCAGGAGGGCGATCAAAGCCCAGGCTTTGGCCGACTTCATAACCGAATGTACGTCCAGGCCCCCAGCCAGCCAGCAAGATAGTTGGGAGTTGCAAGTAGATGGCTCGTCCACCAAAACAGGGTGTGGAGCTGGGCTGGTTATCAAGCCCCCGGTTGGGGATAAGATGGAATACGCAATCAAATTCGAGTTCTTGGGCTCTAACAACGAAGCCGAATACGAGGCCCTGATCCTCGGACTAGAGTTGTGCATCCTAGCCGGGGCCACCGCGATCTATGCTAAATCCGACTCACAGCTGATAGTGGGTCAGGTATCAGGCGAGTACGAGGCTAAGGAAGACAACATGAGAATGTATTTGGCCAAGGCCCAGGGCATCATCAAACAGCTGTCTCAGTTCAAAATCACTCACATACCCAGATCGGAAAATCAACAGGCTGATGCCTTGGCTCGGATGGCCAGTTCGGCAGAAGGGTCGGCTCCTCGAACAATCATGTGGGAAGTCCTCCGGCAACCCAGCATCAATGTCAAGGAACAGCTCATGTTGAATCGGACATCTACCTGGATGGAAGAAGTAGTCAGATATTTAAGGGATGGGAAGCTGCCTAAAGATCACAAAGATGCCGAGCGGGTCAAGCACAAATCCAGATGGTTCCTATGGCACGATAATCAGCTCTACAAAAAGTCTTTCACCCACCCCTTGCTCAAATGCGTCACCCCCGAGGATGGAAATTACATCCTCAGGGAAATTCACCAAGGGGCTTGTGGAAGCCATCAAGGGGGAAGAACAATAGTGGGAAAAGCTCTCAGAGCCGGATATTACTGGCCCACTCTGAAATCAGATGCTCACGAGCTGGTTAAAAGGTGCCCATCCTGTCAGATCCACTCGGACATCCCCAGGGCACCAACCACCCCCTTGACAACAATTCAAGCAGTTCTGCCATTCGATAAATGGGGTATGGACTTACTCGGACCATTTCCCCCAGCCTCAGGTCAAAGAAGGTTCCTCATAGTCGCTATCGACTACTTCACTAAGTGGACTGAGGCCGAGCCACTCTCTTCCATAATAGATAAGCAGGTTCAAGCATTCATTTGGAGGAACATTATCACCAGGTTCGGGGTTCCTAGGGTACTAATTTCCGACAATGGGCGCCAATTCAACAGTGGTCCTACTCGGGAATATTGTGCCCGTTTCGGAATATGCACCAAGTTCTCCGCGATCTCTAGGCCCCAAACGAATGGGCAAGCTGAGTCGGCTAACAAAATAGTTCTCAAAGGAATCAAGAAGTCCTTGGAGGCTGCCAAAGGAGCATGGGTCGACGACCTACCCGGGGTCCTCTGGTCGGCCAGAACTACTGCCAAGGAAGCAACGAGGCACTCGCCGTTCAGCTTGGTATACGGGAGTGAAGCAGTCCTACCAGTGGAGGTCGGCATCCCCTCTCCTCGAATGACCTTCTATGAATTCGAGAAGAACGAGGAAGAAAAACCGATCAGCCTAGACTTGTTGCCCGAGACAAGGGGCAATGCGCTGCTAAGATCCATTCAGTACAAACAAAGAGTCACTCGGATGTATAACCACCGAGTGAGGCTCCGCCCAATCCAACTCGGCGATTGGGTCATTTGGAAAGTCGAGGCCACTGGGCTCTCACACCTGAAGGGAAAAGTAGGACCTAACTGGGACGGTCCGTACAAAGTAACGGAAATTATCAAGCCCGGCACATTCCGACTAGAGTCCGCCGAGGGCATCCCCTTGGCCCGACCCTGGAACGCAGACAACCTTAAAAAATCCTACGTGTAAAGTTTGTTAATTGCAATAGGGGCATATTGTAATAGCTTAATCATAGCCGGTCGGCATTTTTATTAAACAAACAAGTTAGTCGGAATCAATTTAGACTTAACCAGTCGAAACAGTTGGCATTTTTCCTAGAAATTATAGTTGATCGGCATTTTGATTAACAAACAAAGTCAGTCGGAATTAATAAAGTTAGTCGGGCAACATTGCAATCAACAAACAAGAACATTGGAGACAAAATGACAAATTTCATTAAAGAGAATCGGGCACTACAAATAGAAGAGTCATTACAAAAGCAAGAGAGGCAAAATGTTAATGTCCTAAGAGCTAGGGGGAGGGAGATCAGTCGCGCCCTCGGTTTCAACTTCGGTGTTATCTCCGACCAATTCCCCTTTCCGACCAGCATCGGCGCCCTCGTCGGCCATATCATCATCACCATCGTCGTCGCCGTCGATGACATCGACATTCACTCGGCCCTCATCTCCGTCATCATCCTCCTCATCAGCTTCAGACCCCTCAGCCTTCAGCTTAACCAAGATCTCGGCGTTATCAGCGTCGATCGACATCTGATAACCCGACCAAACGTCGGCCCAGACCAGATTTGGGTGTGACTCGGCCAGGACCTTCTTCAGTCGATCGAGGGCGTCGTCTTCCCCCATCTTGTGAGCTGCGCTGCCGACCTCGTTAGCATAGGCCTCGGCAGCATCGGTCTTCTCCCAATCAGAGAACCATTGCTCCTCCGTCTTGACCATGCCTTCAAGCTCGATCAGTTTAGCCTCGAGCTCGGTAACCTTTAGCTCGGCCGCTGTCTGCTTGGCGAGGGCATCATCCCTAGCGGTCCGCGCCAAGTCGCGGGCGAGAGTGAGGTCGGCCTTCTCCTTTTCCCACTCTGCTCGCTCAACGGCAAAGCCTTCCTGGTCTTTCTTAATGGCGGCCACCGCATCCTCAAGCTTGGACTCGGGTATCCGCCTATCTTCCTTGGCCCGATAGACCTCGTCGAAATGCTTCTTGGCCGCTTCCTTGAGGTCGGACACTTCCTCGGCCAAGCTCACTCGATTCTGAGCGACATTGGCCATCCGAGCGGAGAACTGAAACAAAAGAAGAGTCAGAAAATGGCGGAGTAAAATCAAAGAAGGACGAATAGGAAAAATAAAAACTTACATCGTGCCAGGAGCGAAAAAGCTCGTTGGTCTCGTTCTGACCGTGGGTAACCTGAATATACTCCCGGTCAGCAGGGGTGTATATGTGCTCAATGGCCTTGGACAACGCCATCCTTTTCCTTCCTGCTCAGCCCCGGGAAGGGAACGGGCACCGAAATCGCGCCCCTCGAGCCGTCCCCAGGCAATTCTGCAGATGGAGACAAAGGAGTAAATTGGGGACTCCCGACGGGTCTGAAGTCAGAAGAATGAAGGGATATATCTCCCCAGTCGGTCAGTTGGGGGGGCCCTTGGGGCTGATGACTTCCACGGATCTGCTCCTCTCAGCCTCCTTACGATCGGCCTTTGCCCTTTCCCGCTCGGCCTTTGACCGAGCGACAACTTTCTCAGTTTGGGCCACCTTATCAGATGACCGCTCTTTCCTCTTTTTGGTCTTCGGCTTGGCAGGGTCCTACAGCGAGGAAAACACAGTTAGTAGAAAATAAAAGGAAAAACCAAGAAACAGTCGGTCGGGGCAAAATGGAAGCAGCAAAAACAGAGCATTTTCACCTTAGGAGGAGCAGGGACCTTCATGGTCTTGGCGGCAATTTCAGCTTTCAGCCGAGCGGCCCTCATCGCTGCAATGTTTAGTTTATCGGCCATGGCAGGGTCAACCTCTTCTATATACGCTCGGGCAGGTTCTGTAAAACAAAGGAGGGGAGTTCGTCAAAACAGAAGAGTTAAAGCAAAAATTATCATACCGACTACCCCAAGCCACCTCCTCGGCAAATTACCCTTCGGGAAGGTCGAGCTCAGACCCATAGCCGAGAGGAAGTACTCGTCCCGGAAGAGCTTGCAGTCGGGCAGCCATTGGCCAGGCACGAATACCTCGCCACCGTCGACAATCCTCGACTCGGTCTGCATATAGCAGGCCACCGCTCCCTCCTCATCGTCCAACTCCCCCACTCGGTAGTTGAAAGCGAGGATGGGCTCCTCCGAGGGCGGGACTAGGGGAATCCCCCAATCCCCACCGAAATAAACGAAGGCGAATTCCCGACTGAACCCCTTATGAGAAGTAGGAAGATTAAGGACCGTTCGGTAACCCGGTCGGATTTGAAAGCTCCACCAGCCAGGCCCATTTGTAGCAGCCATAACCTCGACCAACTTGTAGAGGTGCCTCCATAGCTTGAGGGTCGGTCGGACACTCATCAAGTTGCAGAGCACCTGAAAGGCATTGATTCCGCCCCAGGAGTTTGGAGAAACTTGGCAGATTGCCAAATTATACGCGTTTAATAACTCTTTGACGAAGTTGGTCAGCGGAAACCGAAGCCCCATCTCCATCGACTTGTAATAAACGGCAACGCACCAAGGTGGTGGAGACAGAACTGTATGGTGCGCCTCTGGTCGGACAAGATAGTATGGGTCTTTGATTTGAAATCTTGTCGCTGTCCCCCTGAGGTCCTCGGTCAGGGATTTTATCACGCCGGGTTCGGGAAAGAAAGTCCCTGGCCCCCCTTTTGGATCAAGGTCGGGATACTCCAGTTCCCTACCCGAAGTAGACGCTTCTCCTGCTCCCCTCGGCATTTCAACCCTCACTACATCAGAAGACAAATACTTGTCTAAGTAACTCCGTGAAGGAGGATAGGCCAATGACACCTCCCAAGGGTAGGGAATGACACCCTCGGCTTCCTCCTCCACCGAAGAAGACGGACTCGGGAGAGCAACCGCGTCGGGCACAGCCGAGGGGTCGGGGCAGCTTATTACCGTCGACACTAGAGTTATTCCCATCCCCCTCACCTCCTCGGACAACTTATAGGGAGGTGAGGTTGGAGGTGTCGACGACTCGGACGAATCTCCCATTATTTATAGACAAGGGAGTCGGCCGAGATTATTCAAGGGAAAAGAAAGAAAAAGAAACTTAAGAAAAAACAAAGAGCGTACCTGGTCGGACGAAGAAGCTGGAGGAAGAACTTTGGAAAGTTGGAGAGAATTTGAAGATTTTTGAGAGAGAGAGAATGAGGAAATGAACAAATAATTCTGAAAATCTCTCTCCTCTCGTGTATATATGGGAGTGCCTTGGGGGATGTGCAACGCAAACCCCCCCCGCGTCGCTCTAATGGGCTTCCAGCAAAGGCTCAACTGGACCTACTCAGTCCATACCTTGAAGAGTCCAATTGACTCGAGTAAAAAACGATCCGAACCCGAGGAAGTTGAAGCGTCAATGGTTCTTAGGACGCCCTTCCAGCTCGGCCTATAACCAGGGTCCCAACATCCCAAGTATCAAGAGCGGCCATGTGGCATTTCAGGGCGGACATACCCGGTCGGGCAAAATGGGTGCAGCTCCATCATCCGAAATGCAAAACCCACTCGGACCAACTTGGGGCTCATTAGCCCCTCATCCGAGTGGCCTTGTACCCTACTCGGCCAACGGGAGCTCCCTTCCTTTGCCGAGACGCTTCTATACTTGGTCAAGTATGGCCAAGTATCAGCTAGCACCCCACTCGGACTAACTTGGGGCTCATTAGCCCCTCATCCGAGTGGCTCAGTATCCTACTCGACCAATAGGAGCCCCCCTCCTTTGCCGAGTCGCTTCTATACTCGGTCAAGTATGGCCAAGTATCAGCCAACACCCACTCGGATCAACTTGGGGCTCATTAGCCCCTCATCCGAGTGGCCTTGTATCTTACTCGGCCAACAGGAGCACCCCTCCTTTGCCGAGTCGCTTCTATACTTGGTCAAGTATGGCCAAGTATCAGCTAGCACCCACTCGGACCAACTTGGGGCTCATTAGCCCCTCATCCAAGTGGCCTTATATCTTACTCGGCCAACAGGAGCACCCCTCCTTTGCCGAGTCGCTTCTATACTTGGTCAAAGAATGGCCAAGTATCAGCTAGCACCCACTCGGACCAACTTGGGGCTCATTAGCCCCCCACCCGAGTGGCTCAACACCTCACTCGGCCAAAAGGGGGCTTCCTACCCTCACTCGGCCTAAGCATCAGCCCGAGGTGACCCGGTCGGCCAGTTCTCCTTTATACGGGGGTAGACCGTGTCGGCATTCCCTCTTACCCAGGAAGTGACCCGGTCGGTCTCATCTCCCTCATAGGGGGGTAGACCGGGTCGGGTCGGCCTCCCCCCCTTCAATGGGGGATGACCGGGTCGGTACACTCCCTTCACCAGGGAGTGACCCGGTCGGCACTCTCCCCTTCAAAAGAAGATGACCGGGTCGGAACTTTCCCTTCACCAGGGAGTGACCCGGTCGGCACCCTCCCCTTCAATGGGAGATGACCGGGTCGGCACACTCCCTTCACCAGGGAGTGACCCGGTCGGCACTCTCCCTCCACCAGGGAGCGACCCGGTCGGCCTCACCACCCTTCAAAGGAAGATGACCGGGTCGGAACTCTCCCCTCACCAGGGAGTGACCCGGTCGGCGTTCTCCCATTCAAGAGGAGAGGACCGGGTCGACACTCTCCCCTTACCAGGAAGAGACCCGGTCGGCACTCTCCCTCCGCCAGGAAGCAACCCGATCGGCCTCTTTCCCTCCGCCAAGAAGCAACCCGATCGGCCTCTCTCCTTCCAGAGGAAGATGATCGGGTCGGCACCTTCCCTTTACCAGGGAGTGACCCGGTCGGTCCTTGTCTCATTTAATGGGAATGACCTGGTCGGCCCCCTTTCCGTTCCCTGAGAGGTGACGGGGTCGGCATCTACTCCACAAGAAGGAGACTCGGTCGACGTCCCTCTTGGCAAGGGGTGGGTCGGCCTGCGTAAACCCCCTCAGCCGGGGTGAACTCGGTCGGCGCCATGGTCTACTCCATCCGCCTACTCAGGTCGGTTACCAACCAATCGGAAATGAGGTAGCTGTTATTCCGCCACAGAGGGGCGTCCCTCCAGTCAGGTTCCCGTGACCTCCCTCTATGGCGTGGGGCTAATTGTCTGGGCTTAATTGATCAGCAGCCCAATAAAGATCATAAAAGCCTCTTAAAGCCTAAGACAGGGCAACAGTGGGTCCCACCCTAAAAGTTGACCTAATCACCAGCATTTGGGGAATCCCTAAAAGGATGAAATGATCATTGCCGGAAAAGGTAGCATACCCATTGCTACCAAAAAGGCCCATCTGAACAATGTTTCCTGTTTGGGAAATCCCCAACACTATAAAAACCAACTGTCTCATCAATGAACAGGTATTGAATTCTCACCTAACAAACTAGAGCATCTCTCTCTAGACTTTATCTCTCTACCTCAATCTCAACTCACTTGAGCGTCGGAGGGGCGATCCCGGAAACACCCCCGGGGTAGTATAACATCGTTTTGCAGGATTCAGGTGTACGGACATCGGAGCTCAGGCGAACATTCTTGGGGCCCACATCAAATCACACAACATATTACAATCCTTAATTTCTTGACAGAAACATTATTCATTATCTTACACGCACTCACCATCATCCATGCCAATAAATTAGCTATGATACGGTCAGAAAAGCGAGATAAATTCTCCCAAGTAGGATTTGAACCTACGACCAGTCAGTTAATAGCCAACCGCTCTACCACTGAGCTATTGAGAAAAAACGGACTTAAGGAAGCCGACTCTCGCTCTTTGGACTAACCTATGACCGAAATGGGTTAAGTCACTTTTTTCACATACACCGGGGATACGGATATGGATCACGATCTCGATATAGAAGGTATGCTGTTGGTATTCGTAATTCAGCTGGGTACTATGTATAGCCGGCAAAATAGGCCCGTACATGTCGAACTGACCCGAAATATCTGACCCGATTTTTCATCCGAAAGTGACCACCCGAAATAGAATTGAAACCCAAAATAACCCGGCTCGAATCTATCACACCCGAACCGACCTGAAAATAATGACCCGAACCGACCCGAAAAATAATGACCCGAACCGACCCGAAAATGGTAATGAAATATTTTTTACAAACATTAATTTATGTGTGTTTATGTATTTGATAGAAAAGAAAACGATCGCACACGAATTGACCCGACCCCAACTAACCCGAACCGATCGGAACTGACACGATGTTGACCCGACTATTCAAACCCGCACCCGACCTAAACACAAAACTGACCTGAAAATGACCCGAGCCGTATGACCCGTTTGACACCTCTAGTTCTATGCAACATTTTCTTTCTTTATATTACATTTTTTTTGAGGGGAAATGACATGTATTACATACTCGAAGACTTGATATTTTTCCTCCACGAAAACCAACTAAAAGCTAATCCAAAAAAAGAAAATTTAAGCTTCATAAATAACTTTCGACCCTTGAGGGAAAAAAACCGACACAATTACTGCCTTAGTTTTGTAAGGTCTCTAGCATATTAAAAGAAAATAAAAGGAAAAAGAAAACAAGGGATGTGCTAGTAATTTAAACGAGGTTTTACCGATCACTAATATTCAAAATTCAAGAAATATGACAACGAAGAAAGTCACTGAATTACACATTGTCTTTAAATATGTTCTTCAAGAATTACTGAATTACAAATTATCCAGATCCGACATATTTATTATGAAGCAAACAGGGTGACAAAATTAATTTTAAACTTACGCCATAGTATATCAGTCACATCTATTTTTCTTCACCTTTTAAAGTTTTGACTATCTTATACTCATTTTCTTGTATTTTTATTTTGAGAGAAAAGTATCCTAAGATTCTCCATTATACGCAACAAAAATTGCATAAACATTATGTTGAGAACATACATCATTGATAATTTAATCCAAAATTAATAATAGGGAGTAATATTTTCCTAACTTTTCACAATCTACATAACAACCCCCACCCCCTAAAAAGAAAACAAAATTGTTCGTTGAGTAACCACAAATCTACAGATGACACAACAATTGCACTTTTGATTGCCCTTTATGTTCATGGGGATTACATAAATACCCTGAAATCAATTCAATTAGCCCATAACTTGACGCACAAATAACAACGTGATCAAAAGACTCAATAAACAAACAAATTTTCTGACAACCAAATTTTTCACCGTGTCAACTCCTAGCTTCACTTCACCATCATTACAACATTTCCCCTAAATTTCTCCTTTGCCCTAATTTCCAATTTGTCGGAAATTCAATCTCAAAAACCTAAAATAAATGAAATCATCAATAATTTACAACTAGTTATTACCGCCACCGACGGATCTTCCGAGTGGGTCACACTAGAGGGCCCCACCACTTTCCTTCATCACCAATTTCTGCAACTGGGTCCTACCCAGAAAAAAATTATTAAAAACCCAGAAAATAAATTCCTACTACATTGAAGTATAAATACAAAATTTAATAAATTTATGGGGGTTGAAGATGAGTAAAAACAGTTAATCATTTATATGAGAGATGAGTGAGTGACAGAGATAGTAGTAGATCTGTATGACTGTATGTGTGTGTATTACAGAAGGGCAATTTCTGTTTTTCTCTCTCTAAAAAAAAAGGAAAAAAAAAGAAAATGCACATGGTTGAAGTTTGTTTCTCTCTCCTCTTTTATCTGTCTGTCGGTCGCTTCCTCACACTCCTCTTGTCCCTTCTGGCTTACGCGTTGAATAATCAACGCCCTTAGATTCTCTCTCCTCTTTTCTTTACTTTTATGTTAGAGTTGTTGTTGTTCTTCTTGTGGAGGAGAGAGAAAGTGAGAGTGGTTAGTTAATAATACTACCACAAAGAAGAAAGAAAGAAGAAATTTGGGTTTGTTTTTTGATGGGGTTGTGTTTTTGAGAAGTAAAGTAAAGTAAATCTGGGTTTTAGTTGTTTGATTTGAGTTTGTGAAGACTTGATATGTTTGAAGTTTCTGGGATTTTGGAGGTCTGAAAATGTATACTAAAGGAAGATTAGTTGCTGGGTCCCACAATAGAAATGAGTTTGTTCTTATTAATGCTGATGATATTGGCAGGGTAAGTAAAATTTTTTTTTGTTGTTGTTGTTGTTGTTGTTGTTGTTTATGTTTTCTGGGTTTTTACTAGTGTTTGTTTATTAGTTTTTGATTGGTTTTGGATGCTGTAAGTTTTATTTTTGAGATTGTGCGAGGATTGGAAGTACCCATTTACTCAATTTACTCCCTGCATTTGCAATTTTAGTCGTTTGATTTGATTAGGTTTTAAGTGATTTGAGTTGAGGGTTCGAATTGTTGTGTATTTTGTACTTGAGTGGCACTTTGAAGAGTATTGCAGGATTTTTTTGGTTGTATTATCTCAATTTAGCTCCTAGATTTGTTGGGTGTTTGATAAAAGTTTCTTTGTAAAATTTTTGACCCTTTTAGCTGCTCCTTAGAATCTTGTTTTTCTTCCCTATTTTCTGGAAATTGAACATGATTTTTGCTGGATTTAGGGTGTTTAGTAGATCTGTGTCTTGATTTTATACGCTTTTTTCTGAAACCATTGCATAAAAACGTGTTACAGGTGACATCTGTGAAAGAATTGAGTGGACAGCTTTGTCAGATTTGTGGAGATGAGATAGAGAATATTGAGAATAATGAGCCATTTGTTGCTTGCAATGAGTGTGCTTTCCCTGTGTGTAGACCTTGTTATGACTATGAAAGAGAAGAAGGCAATCAAGCTTGCCCTCAATGCAAAACTCGCTACAAGCGAATCAAAGGTAACTAATATGATTTGTTCTGATTCTTATTGAATGACATTATCTGTTACTTAACCTTGAAATGATTCTGTAATGATTTTAGAGTCAGTTGTTAGATGTGCTAATTATCAATGAATTGTAATCTTAAAGGGTGTGCAAGAGTTGAGGGTGATGAAGATGAGGATGACCTTGATGATATAGAAAATGAACTCAAATATGTGAGTAACAACAGGGACCCTCAGCACATTGCAGAAGCAATCTATTCTTCCCGGCTTAGTGTTGGCCGGGCCCCATCTAATGCCTCCGGTCTTTCAACACCAGCAGAGTTAGATCCAGCAGCCGTTTCATCAGAACAGCTTCTTTTAACTTACGGGCAGGAGGTAAGATTGATTTTAGATTTCAGATTTCTTGCTGTAATTAGTTATGGTTTGTGTGTATGTGGTTTTCAATTGTTTCTGGAAGTGATTATAAACTTTCTCTTTTTCTTTTGGGATGAAGGATACTGGAATTTCCTCTGACAGACATGCGTTAGTGATCCCACCATTTATGAGCCGTGGGAAGAAAGTCCACCCTGTACCATATACCGATTCTGCAATGTCCTGTAAGCTCCTTTAGGTTCTGAAAACTTGTATATGAGTATGATTAATTTATAACTTCAATGGGATTTGCTAATTTCGTGCTTTTTTTCCTGTAAATTTTAGTGCCACCTAGACCAATGGACCCCAAGAAAGATCTAGCTGTGTATGGATATGGCAGTGTTGCTTGGAAAGATAGGATGGAAGAATGGAAGAGAAGGCAGAATGACAGGCTTCAATTGGTCAAGCACCAAGGGGAGAATGGAAACTATGATGGAGGGGAACCTGAGGATCCCGAACTGCCCAAGTAGGATTTTCCTTGCTTTTTTTTCTTCTTCTGTTATTTTACTTGATTGAAGCTGTTTCTTCCAGGGTTGTAGTTTGGAATTGTGTAGTTCATTCCTTTTCTGTTTCTGGATTTTGACATAGGCTGCTGCATTCAGCTGGCTATAGGTGACCAATTGCTTGTTTATCATTACATGATATATGTAGTATGTATCTGAAGCCATTTGTTGGGATATCTGTGATTTAAAAGTTAAAACTTGCTTACCGCAAAAAGAGCTTTTGGTAGTTGAAGTGATATGATTGAATTTCTGATATTGAGTGTATAGTTCTATCTTCTTCATGCGCCATTCATGTTTATTGCATTGGCCATTCAAAGTAGACATGCAGAAGATACTGTTAGCATGCTTATTCCATGAAATTCAGAAAATGCAATATACATGCATATGCAGATTTATGCAAAAGTTCATGTTCCTTACATTCCAATTCTAACAATTCCCGTCCTCCCTATTCATTCTGTTATTGAAGGATGGATGAAGGAAGGCAGCCACTGTCGAGGAAACTACCAATTTCGTCAAGCAAGATCAATCCCTACAGAATTGTCATCATTCTTCGTCTTGTAGTTCTTGGGCTTTTCTTTCACTATAGAATTCTCCACCCAGTCAAGGATGCATTTGCACTATGGTTGTTGTCAGTCATTTGTGAGATTTGGTTTGCTATGTCGTGGATTTTGGATCAGTTTCCAAAATGGCAACCCATTGAACGGGAAACCTATCTCGATAGACTTTCACTAAGGTATTCCTCTCTTCTGTGTCTCATCATCTCTCTTGTCATGTGTCTCATTCTATAGTCTGTACTGAACTGTAAGCCAAATTGTTAATCAGGTATGAGAAGGAAGGCAAGCCATCTGAGTTGGCCCCAATGGACGTATTCGTGTCTACTGTCGACCCTATGAAGGAACCTCCGTTGATTACTGCAAACACGGTTCTTTCAATTCTTGCTGTGGACTACCCAGTGGACAAAGTTTCGTGCTATGTCTCAGACGATGGTGCAGCGATGCTTACCTTTGAAGCGCTTTCTGAGACCTCTGAGTTTGCAAGAAAATGGGTCCCATTTAGCAAGAAGTACCAAATTGAACCTCGTGCTCCTGAATGGTATTTCTCTCAGAAGGTTGATTATCTGAAAGATAAAGTGCATCCTGCATTTGTCCGGGAACGCCGTGCCATGAAGGTTGGTAGATTGGGCCATTATAGATCTATGTTGCAAACATGTTTTATTTATAGTGACTCATTAATTAAATTGTGTCTGCTGAACTTCCAGAGAGACTATGAAGAGTTCAAAATCCGGATAAATGGATTGGTTGCCATGGCACAGAAAGTTCCAGAGGAAGGTTGGACTATGCAAGATGGAACGCCGTGGCCTGGAAACAATGTTAGGGATCATCCCGGAATGATACAGGTGATGTGACATGGATTTGTGTGTGTGAAGTGATCCCTTTTCCCCCATTTGGACTTTCAGTGATTTGAGTTCCCTTTCTTTTTCATGACATTAATTTTTAATGTCTACCAGGTGTTCCTTGGCCAAAATGGCGTCCGTGACTTGGATGGAAATGAGCTGCCTAAACTTGTTTTTGTTTCTCGTGAAAAGAGACCTGGATTTGATCATCATAAAAAAGCTGGTGCCATGAATTCCTTGGTGAGTCTCTTTCTCACTCTGAAATTGTCTTGGTCCTGAAAATAGGATTATCTATAATATATCTAATCCTTTACTCCTTATCACAGATAAGAGTCTCAGCCGTTCTGTCAAATGCACCATACCTACTTAATGTGGATTGTGATCACTACATCAACAATAGTAAGGCTCTTCGTGAAGCCATGTGCTTCATGATGGATCCCATATCAGGGAAGAAAATATGCTATGTGCAGTTCCCTCAGAGGTTTGATGGCATTGATAGGCACGATCGATACTCTAACCGCAATGTTGTTTTCTTTGATGTAAGTAGCATCCTCCCCTGACACAAAAAGGAAAGAAATAAGAAAGAGAAGGGTTACTACTGATGATTTGTTTTAGAAGCAAATGATAACATTTTCCACCATCTTTATTTCTTCCCTCATAACAGATTAACATGAAAGGATTGGATGGTATCCAAGGACCAATATATGTCGGTACCGGTTGTGTATTCAGAAGGCAAGCACTTTATGGTTATGATGCCCCAAAGCAGAAGAAGCCCATTGGCAAGACCTGTAATTGCTGGCCGAAATGGTGCTTTTGCTGCTTCTGCTGTGGACCTCGAAAGAAGAATCATAAATCAAAGAACAAGGATAATAACAAGCTCAAGGAAAGCAAAAAGAAGCCCAAGAACAAGGATTCATCCACACAAATACACGCTCTTGAGAACATCGAAGAAGGAATTGAAGGTAAGCAGAAGGGATTGTAGTATTTCAAAAGTTTTGCTTATGCATAATGCATTAAGTAAATAGTTTTTCGCTTACAAATATCATTTATGACAAAGGTAGGTTTAGGAGTCAGAACTATAAATGCAAATAGAATGAAGTTGCATTGCATTTTTTAATTGTAAGTTTGAATATATTCTTAATCTAGGTTTATCTAAGAATAAATAGAGGGAATATTTCTTTAACAGACTAAAGCAAATAAGCAATAATCTCTTATCAAATCTTTCTATACTTGGCAATTATTTTTCTCCCTGTTGATCTCACTGTTCCGAATATGTATTTGCAGGAATTGATAATGAAAAGTCGGCTCTTATGCCCCAAGTAAAATTCGAGAAGAAATTTGGCCAGTCCCCGGTGTTCATTGCTTCAACACTTATGGAGGATGGTGGAATCCCTCATGGTGTAAGTGAAGCATCATCTTTGAAAGAGGCCATCCATGTTATCAGCTGTGGGTATGAAGATAAATCTGAATGGGGAAAAGAGGTACTTTGGTTTAGATTTGTTTTGAGAAACATTTGCATATATAGGTTGGTTTGTCTCCTCTGACCAACTACGTATTCTTGAAATCAGGTTGGCTGGATTTATGGTTCAGTTACAGAAGATATCTTGACTGGCTTCAAAATGCATTGCCATGGTTGGAGGTCAGTTTACTGCATGCCAAAACGAGCTGCATTTAAAGGGTCTGCTCCCATTAATCTTTCTGACCGTCTCCACCAAGTTCTTCGGTGGGCTTTGGGGTCGGTTGAAATCTTGTTGAGCAAACACTGCCCCATTTGGTATGCGTATAACAGTGGTCTCAAACCACTCGAGCGATTCTCTTATATTGCCTCCGTTGTCTATCCATTGACGTCTATTCCGTTGCTTATCTACTGCACTCTCCCAGCTGTCTGTCTTCTCACCGGGAAGTTCATTGTTCCTGAGGTACTTTTATTGCTTCAAAGTTTTAATTTTACAAAAAGTACTTATTTATATGTTCCCCTCTTGCACTCTGCTTTCCTTTGCGCCACTCTGATTGTTGTGGTCTGCATACAGATCAGCAGCTATGCCAGTCTTTTGTTTATGGGTCTCTTTATATTCATCGCGGTAACAAGTGTCCTTGAAATGCAATGGGGACATGTGCAAATCGACGACTGGTGGAGGAACGAACAGTTTTGGGTGATTGGAGGTGTATCTTCCCATCTTTTTGCCCTCTTCCAAGGTCTCCTTAAGGTTCTTGCTGGTGTGGACACCAACTTCACTGTCACTTCCAAAGCAGCAGATGATGGAGAATTCTCCGACCTTTACTTATTTAAGTGGACTTCCCTCTTGATCCCACCCATGACTTTGCTCATCATGAACATCATCGGGGTTATTGTTGGGATATCCGATGCCATCAACAACGGCTATGAGTCATGGGGTCCACTCTTTGGTAGGCTCTTCTTTGCGTTGTGGGTCATCATGCATCTTTACCCCTTCCTCAAAGGTATGATGGGAAGACAAGACCGTCTCCCCACCATCATCATCGTCTGGTCTATCTTACTCGCCTCCATCTTCTCTCTCCTCTGGGTCAGAATAAACCCCTTCACGGCCAAAGGCGGTATTGTACTTGAAGTTTGTGGGTTGGATTGTGACTGATAAGTACAGCAAATTTTTTTGATCCTCTCTGTGTAGTAAAAGAAAGATTTTTTTTTGAAGATGGGAAAGGTATTGCAGAATGCAAGAGCCACAACTATGTGTTGTTGGGTTAAAAAAATGCCATCATCCAAGATAAAAGATCAGAGTCCAACTCTGTGTTGTGTAGATAAAGCTGGGGAGCTCAGCTGACCACATCGAAAATTTGTTGTCAGAAAATATGTTTATTCATTCTTTTGATACAACGTTATTTAAGGGATTAATGATTTTAGGGCATTTCTGTAATCCCCATGAACATAAAGGAGTTTTTTTTTTTTGTTTTTTAAAAGTCGGTATTCATTATTTATATGCCCTGCCCCTCCCTTAGTAATAAGGGACTTCAAATGTTGTGTCACTATCTATGTAGTTTTGTGGTTACTCAAGGAACATAATTTTTTTTTATTGGGATTTTTAGAGTGTGTAGTTGAAAACATATTACTCTTATTCTTATTTTTGGATTAGTGTATCAATAAAGTATGTTCTTATAAACTTTTACTGCTCATATTTCTTGAATGTCATTTTTTTTTTTTTTTTGACAACGAGAAGTCGTGCATTAATTAAAAGCGGAAGTACATCCTAATGCTATTACACCCAAAGCTAAACCAAACAAAAGAACCTAGATGAGCTTTATGAGCTCGTACATTCCATCTAAAAACAAAATAAGTAAAACTGATAAAAAGTCGTGTAGGAAGGGGGGCGTCGATGGTCATTACTTGCGATGGTGGATTCAAACCTCGGATGGCTAACGGATGAGGTAGAAGAAGTGGATGACGTTTGTGGGACGGACAACGAACCAACGGCGAGCGTCGCATCTCGCCGCATGAGCAATCCCAACAACCTGCTATCGCTTGGGATTCTAGGCTCATGATCTTTATACAAGTCACGTTCCGTTGTGACTCATTACTCTCGCTCGAGAGTACTTCAGGTTTCTCCAGAAGGTAGGAGAAACACAAATGAGTGGGCGTCTTTGAAAACCCTCGGGATGTAGCGAGGTGCCGCCTTCGATTTGAAGTTTTCAAGGCAAAGACCATGAAGATCAATGCCAAGCTAAAAAGAGAGCTAAACAAGTTGAGCTCTCGAACACACCACCGGTTTGCAAAACCGGAAAACTTACGTCCCAACCATGAAAAACTATCATCGCCTCGTCCATGCTTACTAACTTCTTGAGTTACCTTGTACCTCATCACATATTCCCACAAACCGACACATTCTACTATGATAACTTTGAACCACCATTTCTGATTCAATTGACAAACGCTTGTTGATGGCCACACCGACCATAGACAACATTTTTAACAACTCGAAGACAACGCACTCCTATTATTTGGAGATTTAACACACATAGTAAGAACAAACCTGACATACTTAGTTGGAGATTCGAACAACCGGGGGGGGGGGGAAGGGGGGAGCCCGACTCGACAAGGGGAAGGGGAAAGGGGAGCCCATTACACAACCGGGGAGGGGGGGGAGGGAAGCCCAAAACACTAAACAAGAGATCGTGCGCCCGGACTCGGGGACGGGGACGGGGACGGGGACGGGGACGGGAACCATGAAAAACGAAACAAACATAGAGTGACCAACACGACGTAACCAACACACGCCCAAATAAACAACAAACAAGGTGAACCGACCAGGAGATACCAACAGGCGGCGGATGACCAGGACTAAGAAGGAAACCGGTGAATCAACACACGCCCAGATAAACGCGACACAGGGGAGGGGGGAAACGACTCGATTCAGGGAGGGGAGAGACCGACACAACAGAAGCGAACCGAAGAGAGATGGCGCACTCAAACGGGGGGGTGGCGCACTCAAACTGAGCCGCCAAAGCGACGGTGGTGGAAGATTCTCACCACCTCTAGCTCCACGTGAAACGCTTCACTTACAACAAAACAAAAAACTACGAAGGAAGAAACCGAGCAGAAGAAGGTAAAAAAGAGGGGGAGGGACTCGACGGCCACCCTGCCGAAGCGGCTGAGGTGGTGGTCGAGCCCCTTGGGGTTTGGATTTTCGCCTGGTATTTCGCTGCGGCTAGGGTATTGTTGAGAGAAAAGTTAGGGTTTTCTTATTCTTTGGGCCCGATGGGTAAAGTATGGTTGAATTTACTAACAAATTTATTGTCTCTGTTTTATGTGGTTTCAAAAAGTTGGAGATTAATAAAACGGAGGAAAATTACCCTTGCATCAATTTTTGCAACTATAGCTCGTTTAAAGGCCATGGGCCACGGAGATTGTAAGATTATACTACCTCCGTATTTTTTAAGTTGCACCATTTGCCTTTTTGGCACTATTCATTAATCAACTTTGTTAAGCTATCTCGCACCATTATATAAGAAAAAACATAGTCAAGTGGGGTCTTGTTAGATTCGTCTAAATGCGAGGATTCCAAATATCAATTTTTTATAATTTTTACTTACACCCAATAAGAGATATTAACGTTCAAAGAATCGTCTCGACAAATGTGAAAAAGCAAATGGTGCAACTAAAAAAATACAGAGGTAGTATGAGCAACACTTGTAAAATTACTCTCAAGCTTCCCGATAACTTATTTCATACTTCGTTCATTTGAGATTTATAGTCATTCTTGCTGATATCAGCCACATGTGCAATTCAATACTCAATATGTTAAAACCATGTGCTCATTGTATTAAATCGTTAGGTGCAATTAATTTTAAGTTCATAACCCCTTGCCAATAACTTTGTTTAACGTGCTCAATATGATCTTAATAAATTAATTATTGAAGTGTGATATTATGACACTGACGAAATTTATCACCGTTATAGCTACTAAAGTTGGACTAGGTGATAGTTGGTATATAAAAAGCTCAGGATACTGAACTTACATTAGACCAAACCACGAGGCACTAAAATTGGAATTTTGATCAAGTATCAAACTCTGAATTTCTTAGTTTTGAGAAAACACTCTTAACTACAAATTAAGTACTTTCAAAAAATAATGATTTCACTACGATTATAATATCATCACCCAATACTCAATCCAATAATTATACTATCTTTGGTGTATTCAATTCACCTTTTCAAACCTACTCTTACTTATCCAGATTTACAAACCGAAACCATTGCATTGAAAACTTATACTTCCTCTGTTTTTTTTACATGTGACACTTTCCTAAAACGGCATGGTGCAAATTACATGTGACACTTTTTTTTCTTTCCTAAAGTAGTAAAATTTGGCCTATGAAATTACCATATTACCCTTACTTATCACAATTAACAAAAACATAACCCCACTTAATGTATCCCATTAAAGCATAACCTACCCTAATCAGATTTTTATTATTCCCACCAAATTAAAAACCCCACCAACTACCATTCATCATCCCCATCAGAATTGAAACCTCCAACTACATTTTCTCTCTCTTCATTCAACCCCATTAATGATCTTCACTTCCCAGAACACTAAAACTCCCCCCCTTTCATCCGTTCATCTTATCTCACCTCAGCTTCATTTTCTCTCTTCTCACCGCCATTTTCTCTCTCCTCACCTCCATTTTCTCTCTCTTCATTTCATCACTTTCTTCTTAAATCGTCTGTAATTCCTTCGAATTACTCATTTTCTTCCTTCAAAATCATCTGCAACATCAGAGATCTTCATCTCCCAAAAAAAAACCCTAATTTCGGAACAAAATGTTTGTCCCAGATCTTCAACCCCTTGTTGATGCGCTCTTTCAAACTGACGACGCAGATGAGTCTGATTGCATCAGGGAATTGATGCATGCGTTTGAAGCAAACTCGACTTGGCCCATAAGACTTAACGACAGTGGAGACGCGCAAAATTATCTTCGCCCTTATGCCTTGAAGGCTTTGGGTGTGGTTGTTGATGAATTTTACAAAAAAACTGGCCTTCCAAGAGAGTTTCTCCCCTCATCTTCCCTTCCACAACATGCGAGTCCCCCCAAAGATAAGATCTTTGGCCACCAACCTATTTCAAAGAGGTTGAGGCCTAGATCCAGTAAGGTTGTGAATGTTGTTGCGGAAGTTGAGGGGAAAAAGGTGAGGGGTGTTCTCGAGGTCTACCCATGAGATTGTTTTGCGCACTTAGGGCTCCCGAATTTTACCGTATCTCAAAGAAAGGTAAGGTTAAAGAGGTCAATGGGCAGGAGAAAGTGGTGAAAGGGAGGGATAAACACCTCAGGGTGGCTGAGAAAAAGGTGAAGGTGGCTGAGGTTGAGGTGCAGGGGAAGGGGAAAGAGGTGAAGGGGTAGTGTGATTGTTTGGGATGTACTGCAACTTCCTTCAATGTGTTTGATGATGAGGGGAATACATATGCCATGTATGTAGAAAGTGATGGGGGTTTCAAAGTATTTGATGTGGTTGAAGACATTGTGGGTTCATCTGAGGCTGAAGATGGTGAGCTTGATGTCCCAATGAGCCCCTGTACTAGCTCTAAACTGGACCCTGATTCACATTGCTTCCTACTAAGGCGTAGAGCCAAATATTCGAGTCCCTGAGGTTTTATCACCCTAACTGAAATCAATTCCTTTATCTATGAAAAATATGAGTCCCCCCTTCAATTTATTGTGTTGTTGCCTATTTGGTTTGGTTGCCTATTTATGTTGTAGTTGCTATTATGTATGGTTGCCTAATTGTGGGTGGTTGCCTAAATCTAGTTGGTTGTATAATTTTGTTTTGGTTGCCTATTGGATTGGTTTGGTTGCCTATTGGATTGTTTTGATTGCTTATTTCTGTTGTAGTTGCCTATTGGATTGTTTTGATTACCTAATTATGTTTGGTTGGCTATTGGATTAGTTTGATTGCCTAATTATGTTAAGGTTGCCTATTGGATTGGTTTGGTTGGCATGGATTGTTTTGGTTGCCTTGGATTGGTTTGGTTGCCTATTAGATTGTTTTGATTGCCTATTTATGTTGTAGTTGCCTATTGGATTGTTTTGATTGCCATGGATTGGTTTGGTTGCCTATTGGATTGGTTTGGTTGCCATGGATTGGTGTGGTTGCCTTGGATTGGTTTGGTTGCCTATTGGATTGTTTTGATTGCCTAATTATGTTTTGGTTGCCTATTGGATTGGTTTTGGTTGCCTATTGGATTGGTTTGGTTGCCTATTGGATTGTTTGGTTGCCTATTGGATTAGGTTTGGTTGCCTACAATGAGGTTGGATGATGAATTGGATTGGTGTTGGTTGGTGAGATAAATGGCTAATGATGTCAATTATGCTTAATGAAACCTAAATGTGTGGGTTGGTCTGCTGAGTTATTTGAGTCCCTCCCTGCTAAGTGAATTGAGTCCCTTGACCTGAGTTATTTGAGTCCCTTATTTTTTATGATCACATATAATCCAGATGATGAAGGGACTCATGCTTGTGGCTTGAGGAGTAAGAGATGATTTGCTCCTTATTGGTGTGAAACCAGTAAGTTGAGGATTTAAATCATCCATTACTTCCTCAATGAGCTATGCACATCTCCCTGATGGATTTAACTAAACACAACTCCCATCAACTTGTTGACATGCAAAAAATGAACATAAAATTAAATTCATTTCATCCATAATTGTTGCATCACTGCTTATACAAACCAGTACGTGACCATAACTAATTACACAGCAAAAACAAAACATAAAAGCTAGGCCCAAAAACTTTCTGGTTTGATTAGAAGTGTTCGTTGCATCTTCTCCATAAGCTAAACCAAATCTGTTGATACTTATATACATGTGTATGTCTTCTTATATACTTCTTATATACCCAAAAAGTTGCCCCTGTTTCTTCTCCTTCATACACATCAAAAAATTGTGCAAATGTCAATCTTCATATTCTCCCCATGTTAGACTTGTGGTGCATCTTGGTAGTCAAAAGCTTCACCTACATTAATGAATCTTTCATTTAGATAAGCCACTGCCTCATCTATAAATGCTTGCTCAACTTCCACATTGTCTAGAAGTAATCCCTGTCTCTCTAGCTTTCTTTTGCCATGATGTGGGTTCTTGTAATTATTCCCTCCTTTGCATTTAAGTATCTCTACCATCACATATTGCAATTGCAACCAAGTGTACTTCAATACTTCTGGGTCAAAGAAATCATAACAGTCCTGCACTTTTAAAATCAAATCATCTAGATTCTTAGGAAAAGACTGATATTGTAGTGCTTGAATAGCTCTAAAAAAATCCTAAATCTAGCACATTTAAGTCAGGAGACTGAGGTGGTTGATTGATTAGTTGAATATTGAAGCCATTTTGAGTTGCTGCTGCCCTAAATGCAGGGTCACCTGCATGAATGTGAGGTCTTGCATTGTCTTACTGTATGTAAATTTCTTTTGACACACCCTCTGGCCAATTCCTCATTATGGAAGGGATGATAGTGTTGATTATCATGTCACTCATAACTGCAAGGTTGACACTTTCAATTGCCTTTGTCACCCGACTTCCTGCCATTCTGTTCTTAGTTGAATACTTGGCCCTCCCATACTCAACAAAAGGATAGATACCAAATTTGCCATCATGTATCATATTCCCTTGACTGTCTTTAATAGGTCTAGATGTTGCACACATGAACATAGCTTTAATCTTATACCTTTTAGATTGACAACAACTGTAAGGGTCATCTTCAGCAGGGAGCAAGTAGAATCTCCTCATGTCTGGACTCAAATAAAACCACTTTTCATCTATTTGAACAACATTATGCATGTCAACAAATGTTGGTGGTTGTGTCCTTGTTGCTGGTAATATGTGCTGCAACACCCACTTCAGTCTTTGAAGCTTGTGATCATCAGTTAGTTTTGGGTGAGTGCTGCTTGTGTGAATTCTGAGCTTCCCCTATTTCAGCAGTCTATATACAGTAGATGGAGGGACTTTAAGATAACCAACAAATGCCCTAATACTAGTCCTTAGATGAAGAGGGACTGACTGAAGCCATTTTTCATCATAAACTCTTAATTTTCTACCACATCTTCCTATTTTTTTGTTTCTAACATCTATGGGTTGCCCACTTGCTCTCTGTTTTTTTGCATCTGTCCATATTCTTTCTAATGTCATCCTATGTATGCTATATTTTTTTGCTAATTTTCTTTTTAAACCCCATACAACTTTACCATTGATTTTGAGGTAAGAAGTTCATCAACCAACATTCTCCTTTTTTCTAAACTTAACATTGTTTTTTTTTTCTTGCACTTACATTGTTTTGTGTTTGTGTCTGTGGTTGATGTCCATGAACTTGCTGTTGCTATTGATGTGCTTCCTGTTCTGTTTCTATGCCTCCACCATCATCATCCGTGTACAGATCATCATCACTGTGATAATGGTGTCCCATTTCATGCAGCAGCAAGTCATCCTCCATGCCTTCAATTTTGCAGCAAGTGTTGAAGGTCAAAGAACCCTGCATCTCCCTGCTCTCCTGACCCCATTTTGTTAGATTGAAAGAGAAGAAGAAGACTGAAGTTTGAAGTTTTTGTGGGAAACTTCAGTCAGTATTTTTTTGGATGATTATTTTGAACATTAATGTGCAGTGTGTGCTGTGAATTAGTAGCTTAACTTAGTTAACTTGTAATGATACTAAACCATGGTAGTTGATGAAATTTTCTCTCTCTTTATTTTGTGAAATAAATCCTCATTTAATGTTGGAGGTTTATATAGAAGAGAGAGTTTCTAGTTGGTGCCTTCAACTGATTTGAAGAAGGCAAAAATTTGAATTTTATGAAAAGTTTAACTTTATGAAAAATTTGGAGGGAATTGAAGTTGGTGGGAAAAATTTTTGGCTGAGTCATATTTCCTCTTGGGCGTGCAAAAATAAGGAGGGAAAGTGGGGTGTGGTCCCTGCTTTTCTCTCTCCTCCCTTACCTTTAAACCCATGTGATTGGCCCCCACTCCCTTTAATCCCCTACAATTACTTTTCCTTAATCCCCACTCCAATTTTTTTTCAGGTAGCAGTGAATTTTAAAAGTGTCACATGTAAAAAAAAACGGAGGAAGTAGGATAAATAACACCCTGCCATAAAGTAGATGCTATTTTGGTGTAAAACAGGTTGCTAATTACGAGGTCCCCTAAACAATCAAAACTCATGGGACATTGTGCCCACCTCCCACAATTCCTGCTCATCTCTGACCCCAAAATCGTGTTTCATAGTTCACAACTATGTATTTTTTTAATCTACATAGTTTGACTTTAACGCTTGCTAATAAGAGCATTAATCATTACTCTTCTGTCCCATAATAGTCTGAACATATTTTTTTTATATTTGTCCCAGTTTAGTTTGAACACTTTCATTTTTAACATGATCACACTGTTACTATATTATTTCTTTTACGCTCCTTTGACTTTGACCCACACTCTCTGTTTGGACCATCCCACTCTCTATTTGGACCATCACACCCTCACTCAATTGGTGACACACTGACACCCAATAGACCCAAACCCAACTAAACTTGATAAATTAGACAAACCTCTCTTCTACCATTATTAGTCTAAACCGCTAAAAAAGTCTGGACTCTGGAGCACAGATTTCCGGCGAGATGGGGTGTTTAGCAACCGCAGCAGGTGGGTTTTTGGTGGTTTTAATGGTAGTAGGAGAGGTGGGAGGACAACCAATAAAACCGGCTTGCAAATTTCCTGCGATGTATAATTTTGGGGACTCAAATTCGGATACTGGTGGTATTTCTGCAGCTTTTCAACCCATTTCTTGGCCTTATGGCCAGACTTTCTTTAACAAGCCCGCCGGTCGCGCTTCTGATGGCCGCCTTCTCATTGACTTCATTGGTATCTTCTCTTTTCTTCTTCCACTTTTTATTCATAATATCATGTGCTGCTCTGCTTTTCTCTTGTGTAACAAGTATTCGGGTGGGATCCTCAACACTCGGACATGAGTGGGATACTTGGACACTTCATTTTGAGTGACCGTGTGATTTTGTTTGTGCAGCGGAGCAAGTAGGATTACCATACTTGAGTGCATACTTAAACTCAATTGGTGCAAATTTTAGCCACGGTGCTAATTTTGCTACTGGAGGATCAACCATCCGTAGGCAAAATGAAACAATATTTCAGTATGGAATTAGCCCTTTCTCACTCGATGTCCAAATCTGGCATTATGATCAGTTCAAGTCTAGAACCAAGGATCTCTATAATCAATGTAATACCATTTCCATTATAATATACCCTACCATTGTTTCATACTTGGATTATATTTATGGGATGAATAAGAATGCCGCAAGTGCATGAATGTTGTTTATTGAACTACTTGTTGAAATTCATTCAGTTAAGAGTCCCATTGAGAGAAGTTTGCTTCCAAGACCTGAGGACTTCTCAAAGGCTCTTTACACATTCGACATTGGCCAAAATGACCTCTCTGTTGCCTTCCGTACAATGAACGATGAACAACTTCGTGCTACCATCCCTAACATCATTTCCCAGTTTTCAACAGCAGTTCAAGTAAGTTTCTAGCATTAAAACACCAATCTTGACAAGTATTGTAACTTTTCCAGTGTAGTAGTAGTAGTGTGTTTTAATGCTTTTTCTTACCAAGTTTATGTACGTTTTTAAATGTGTGACAGCATTTATATGAACAAGGAGCAAGGTCATTCTGGATACATAACACTGGTCCAATCGGTTGTTTGCCCGTCTCACTGTTTTACATCACGAATCCGAAGCCGGGATTTCTTGATGAATATGGTTGCATAAAGGGACAAAATGATATGGCTATTGAGTTCAATAAGCAGCTCAAGGTTGCTGTTATACAACTCAGGACAAAACTCCCAGAGGCTGCTCTTACATATGTGAATCTTTATTCTGCCAAGTATGGATTAATAAGCAAAACAAAGAGCCAAGGTAATCAGATCACAGAATTTGAGATTAATATTTTGAAGTATATCCTTGAACATCATGATTTGTTTGATTCAAAGAAGTAAATTGTTCATTTTGTCTTCTTGGAACCAGGATGGGCAGACCCAATGAAGGTGTGCTGTGGATACCATGAGAAGGATGGCCATGTATGGTGTGGGAAAAAGGGTGTGACTACGAATGGTACGACAGTGCTTGGTGCAGCCTGCAAAAACCCAGAATTACATGTGAGTTGGGATGGTGTGCATCACACTGAAGGCGCAAATCATTGGTTCGCGAATCACATACTTAATGGCTCACTCTCTGATCCACCAATTCCCATCTCTCATGCTTGTTAGTTGTTATAGGAATTAAGGCTGTTACATAGCCTATATGAATAATAAAAGTTCTTAATCGCCGTAGAAGTAGAGGTAATTTTTTTCTTTGGCGATTGAGATTAGTGATATATTTTGTTATATGCATGAAGAAGTTATACCAGAAAAGGCACAAGGTTTAGAAAATCAGACTTGGTTCTGTTCTTCTGTTAAACTCTTGGGGAATTGGCTCTAGTGCATTTTGGTGCCAAAATCATGTAAGTATATATATATATATATGGAAAGTATTCTACATTCAGCAAGTGATCGGTATAAGTATGCACTTTTGCTAAAATCATTTTGGTGCAGAATCATATATATATGGAAATTATTATCTAATCCATCCTGGCTCCTGCTTCCGTGGTAGGAATCATATATATATGGAAAGGTATTCTATAATCTCAGTCTGCATCATCTGATGTCCCATAATTTTTTGTTGCGGCACATCATTACGGCTTCTTTGTTCTTTCACTTGGATAGGATGTCTTAACAGTATACAAATTAGGCTGCAGCATGTATTTGTTTTAGGACCACACAGAGCTAACAATCTCTAATATGACATGACAAATGCAATACAACCAAAATGGACATAACACAAATATAAAGTTACTGAGAGAAATCCGAACTAGACACGGCACAAATACAAAACAACTCGAACCTGAATGAAGAACCGGAATTGTTGCTTTGTGTGTGTATGAGTGTGCAAAATTTTTCGTTCAGAAATACGTTTTTCTTATTGGTAAGTTGTAGAACTTGAAGTATGTTTCTGTGTGAGAATTTTAGTTATGAGTTTATGACTGTTATAAGTTGTTGGGTATTCAGTTTTTGTTCAGGTCACATTTAGATTTTAGTTACGTGGGATGCAGTGACTACATATCGTCCTTCAGGCTCAAATCTGACTTAGGAAACAAGCTTAGTATGGGCTGGAATTTGGTGCATAGCTCGTCTTTTTCTTAAATCTCAAACATAACATTTGTTGTCTTGTGAGGTGGTGGCAAAATGGTATCCATTGGGGGGGGGGAAATCAGCCCCAAAAACAGGTTCTTAGGTCCCATATTCTTGCAACGTTATCCATCCCTTAAGACGCTACCAATGATCCATTGCAACCAAACAAACATTAGAATTCTCAACAAACAATGACCGAACCACTTTGCTGTAAGTTTTTTTTATGCACGGATGAAGATTATGGGCCTAGAGCCCTGGTCTACTATGTGGGCCTGTGCATATTTATTTGTAAATGCTCTGTGTTATTTGTAGGACACCTGTTAATGTACAGGTGACAGTTTACTTTTACCTAGGTCTATGTACATATAAATAAGGCTGTAGTGAATGCGCCGTTGTAGATCTTTTTGGTGAGATAATAGAAAAGTTTGGTTAACACCAACAGATTGAGTGACGCCTCCCATATTCGGGATTGTGGCCGTGTATTTTCTTACGTTTCATATGGTAGGAAGCGGGTTTTACTTGCCTCGAATTGAGTAAATTTCTTCTTGAGTTGAAGAAAAGAAAAAGGAGTCATCTTGCTCCCTGAATCAATCCAAATCTCAAGGAAATGACGAAAGACGGAAAGGAAGGAGACAAGGAGGTATTTGCTGGTGTCGACAATGGAGGTAATCCCTATAATGATACTCTGTACCTGTCGAATTCAGATAACCCAGGGAACAAACTGGTATCTGCTGTGTTTAATGGAAACAACTACTTGAGGTGGACGAGGAATGTGAAGAGAGCTCTAGGAGCGAAGAACAAGATAGGCTTCATTGATGGTACCATCAAGAAGCCAGATGAGAAAAGCAAAGACTTTGCTAGGTGGCAGAGGTGTGATTACATGATGGCTAGCTGGCTGCTATATTCCATGAATGAAGAGATAGGTGATGACTTTACACACTATGAGACAGCAGTTGAGCTGTGGAATGAGGTAGGAGAAAGATATGGACAATCGAAATGGACCACCGATTTATCACCAAGAAAGAAATCGATAGCTTAAGCGCAGGGAAAATAACACTTTGATGGCTTATTTTAGTAAACTCAAGAGGCTGTGGGATGAAATGAAGAGTGTTAGAAAGTTTCCTATGTGTGAGTGTGGAGTATTAAAGAGTTGCACTTGTGATTTCTTGAAGAGGTTGACGGATTTCGAATCTGAAGAGAAACTGATGCAATTTTTACTGGGTTTGAATTGTGGATTTGACAACACCATAACAAACATACTGTCAATGGACCCTCTACCACAGATAAACAGAGCTTATGCTATTGCCGCACAGATAGAGAAACAGAAGGAGATCAGTGGAGGAATGGATAATCAAGTGGAGGCTAGTGCAATGGCTGTACAAAAAGGTGGGAGAACTGGAGGCTTTACACCACAGAGAGGAGGATACCAGGGTGGAAAAAGGGACTGGAAAAGGGAGAAATATGACAAGAAGTGTGACTACTGCAAAGGCATGGGACATACTAGAGACACTTGTTTCAAGTTGAATGGGCCTCCTGATTGGTTCCTGGAACTGAAGGCAAAGAAAGGAGGGAGTACTGGAGGAAAACTGGCAGCCAACGTGCAAGCTGAAGGTGGAGGAGAGTATGCTGACAACCCTATAGATGATGAAGGGAACTGCTCAGGAATGGATCCCAAGCTGGTGAATGCAGTAGTGCATGATGAAGGTGATGAAAGGAAAGAGTCTGAGAGATGAAGGAGGGAGCAAGATGTCCAATGCTTCCAAAGAATTGTGCGAGTAAAATATCTAACACAAGAACCTTGAATGTTATTGGTGATAATAAAATGAGTAGAAGTAGTGTATGGATATTAGACTCTGGAGCAACGGACCACATGACAAGTGATGAGACCATTTTGAAAGACAAATAATTTTTAAAGGAGAGGATAACAGTAGGCCTACCCGATGGAAGTAAGAAGTATGTGAGTGTTATTGGGAAGATAAAAGTGAACGAGAAATTCAATCTTAATGACGTAATCTTTGGTGAAAGACTTTAAGCACAACTTGTTATCGAGTAGGGAAGGTCGTTACGATAATAAGCTTACAAAGTGCATTTTATCGAAGATGAATGTGTGTTTCGAGTCCAAGCATCGATGAGAGGGTGGCATAAGGAAGAAGAAAGGGGAAATCTTTACTTATTTGAGTATGAACATGTTTTTGGTGATTGTAAGAATTACATTAACTCGTAGTGATCGATGACAATGGTGTGAGTACTGGTTGTGCCTAGTAGTCAAGTGAATTACAATGATGTTGACTTGGATGTAATTCATGCCGAGGTTAGGGCATGCTTCTTTATCTAAAATGAAACATATTGAATTATGCGGATGTTCAACTTTACATAGTTATGGATGTGATGTGTGTATGTTGGCAAAGTCTCACGAGGTTACCATTCCATAGGAGTGAGAGAGAGAACAGAAAATTGCTTTGAACTCATCCACATAGACTTGTGGGGACCATATAAAACTCAAACCATGAATGGTGCATCCTACTTTGTGACCATTGTGGATGATCATAGTAGAGGAACATGGACCTATCTTGCATAACAAAGGACAAGTATGCAAAATGTTTGTGACTTTATAGAAATGGTGAAGACTCAATTTGAAAGAGATGTAAAGAAGGTTAGATCCGATAATGGGACCGAAATAGTGAAGGAAGAGTGTGCGATTCTTCTTGAAGAAGGGAATTCTCCATCGGACTAGCATAGCCGGAACTCCCGAGAACAAAATGCTAGAGTGGAGAGAAAACATAGGCATTTGCTTGACATGGGCAGAGCTCTTAGAATACAAGCCAACCCGCCGAAGAAGTTTGGGGGTGATTGTATACTAACAAAGAACTTACCTTATAAATGTCCTGCCAAGTTCAAGTGATTAATTGGCAAACACCATTTGAAATACTTGTTTAAGAAAAATCCGGATTATGAGAGATTGAAGGTGTTTGGGTGCTTGTGCTATGCGCATAGTAGGGAAAGAAAGAAGGATAAATTTAATCCCGTGGCGAGAAGATGCATATTTCTAGGATATCCTTTCTCACAAAAAGGATATAAGGTGTATGATATTGAGTCACATATAACATTTGTCTCTAGGGATGTTATTTTTTATGAGAAGATATTCCCATACAAGAATCCTAGAAACACAGGTCAAGTCAGGTTTGAACAAGTGAATGACTTACCACAGGTGAGCTTTGAACACCCTGAAGAAGAGATGGAAAGAAGCAGAAATGATATAAGAACCGATGATCATGAAGAGGAAGGAGCCTGGGAAATTGAGGTAAGAGATAATGAAGAAGAGCATGTCATGATGGACCGTGCCGAACAAGTATAAGGAGAAAACAACCAAGCGAGAGAATGGGGATCGGTCTTACTGGACACGGGGGATGAGAAGATCCTCAAGGACCGTAAAAAAGACCCGATAAGCTCAAAGATTATGTATGTTCTACGTTGAAGAGCAATAATGAAAATGAGGAACTTGAAGAGAGACATTCTCTTCATGTGTGGTGCCCAAATAACAACACAGAGCCACCTAGCTATCACTTAGCAAAGACTTCTCGGGATGGATGCGAGCCATGAGAAGAGAAATTCTTGCCTTAGAAGAAAACGAGACGTGGGAGGTATGTGACCTACCAAAGGGGAAGAAAGCAATAGGGTCCAAATGGGTGTATAAAACCAAATTGTACTCAGATGGAAGTGTGGAAAGATTAAAAGCAAGGGTGGTGGCTTTAGGATTCCACCAAGTGGAGGGTAAAGACTACACTGACACTTTTTCTCCTGTGGCAAAGATAGCTACAGTGAGAATAGTGATATCATTGGCCTTGATGAAAGGATGGGAAATATTCCAACTTGATGTGAACAATGCGTTTCTGCATGGTCACTTGGAAGAAGAAGTGTTCATGAAGGCACCACCTGGCTATGACAAAGTGGAAGAAGGGCAAGTGTGTAGACTGAAAAAGTCTATATATGGTTTAAAACAAGCGTCAAGACAGTGGAACAAGGAGCTGAAAGTGTTTCTATTTAAGCATGGATTCACACAATTCATGTCTGATTATTCATTGTTCACCAGGAGCAAAGATGAAGAATTTACAGTGATACTTGTGTATGTAGATGACATGATGGTGACAGGGACTTGTGTAAGTCAGATTGAGGAAATAAAGAAGTACTTACATGAAGCTTTTACCATCAAGGACCTAGGGGGTTTAAAGTACTTCCTAGGGATCGAAATAACAAGAACAAGCAGAGGTTCTACTCTCTCACAACACAAGTATATCAGAGAGCTTATAGAAGATGCTGGTATGTGTGACAGCAAACCAGTGGTGTCTCCACTTCCAGTTGGACTGAAACTCTCAACTGAAGATGGGGAGATCTTGAACAATCCAAAAACGTACCGAAGACTTATAGGAAGGCTCCTGTACTTGGGAATCACCAGACCTGATTTGTCTTACTCGGTCCAGCACCTTAGTCAATTTCTAAAGTGTCCTAGAGTGCCACATTTGAAAGCTGCATATCACATCATCAAGTACCTTAGAGGAACTCCCTCACCGGGGTTGTTCTATTCCTCGAAGGTGTCATGAATGTGACTGCATACAGTGACTCAGACTGGAGCTCATGTATGTTCAGTAGCAGGTCCTTGAGTGCGTATTGTGTTTTTCTTGGCAACAACCTAGTTTCCTGGAAAACAAAGAAGCAAAGGACAGTTAGTAAGTCCACGGCGGAAGCGGAATATAGAAGCATGTCCAGTACTACAAGTGAACTAACCTGGGTAGCAGGGCTACTAGAAGATCTGAATGTTCATGTTAGGCTTCCCATTCCTCTTTACTGTGACAACAAAGCAGCTGAACACATTGCTCAAAACCCGGTATTCCATGAAAGAACTAAACACCTCTTCGGGATTGTCATTATGTCAGAGAAAATGTAGAGAGTGGATTCATCAAAACTGAACATGTGAATAGCTCTATACAACTAGCAGATGTGTTGACAAAGGCTTTACCTTCCACACAAAGACCGATTCTTATGTTCCAAGCTCGGACTTACAACCTGATCCGGCTTGAAGAGGGGGTATGAAGATTATGGGCCTAGAGCCCCGGTCTACTATGTGGGCCTGTGCATATATATTTGTAAATGCTCCGTATTATTTGTAGGACACTGTTAATGTACGGTGGCGGAGTTTACTTTTACCTAGGTCTATGTACATATAAATAAGGCTGTAGTGAATGCGCCGTTGTAGATCTTTTTGGTGAGATAATAGAAAAGTTTGGTTAACACCAACTGATTGAGTGACGCCTCTCCCATATTCTGGGATTGTGGCTGTGTATTTTCTTACAGTTTCATAGCACGCAACAAAATTAAGACAATTAAGATGAGTTAGCAATAATAAATTTACATAGCTCCCAACAACTTAACAAGGCTTAGCTCGTCGTAGGGAATGGGTCGATTAATTTTTTTCTCTTTCCTTTTTCGGAGAGTACAAATTTTGAAAAGGGTAAAAGCCGGACTATATTTAAGACATCCTAATACATACTCCAAGCAAGCCGGCCCGAGGGGTGTTTGGAGGGCAAGGGGCCAAGGGCCCAAGCCTATAAGGGGTCCAATCCCCAAGAAAGATTAAAACTAGGAAAAAAAAAACAAATCTGAACAGTCAACACGTTACACGCGTGAAGAACGCTCTCTCAAAAACTGAAACAGTAAATGCGAACTCCGATCCTCGTCTTCTTCAGCGGTTCTTAATTCACTTCTTCTCTCTCACTCTCTTTCCAAGCAAATTATGTTGGAGATAATTTTAGAAAAATCTAGAAGATACCTTAAAGGGAAGTAAAATATTTGAGAGATAAATGATAAGTAACATCTTCAAGTATGAAGAAAATTCTAGAATTTGTTGGATAATATCTATGGAAAAATGATAGTGGAATACTCTAGAAGTTTGGAGAAAACACTCAAGTAAGCTTGAATAAGGTTTGGAGTAGTATAAATAGAGGTGAAGACATTTGTTGTGGAGCATGGAGAATTCTTACACAATACACTCCCACATAATTAGGGGTGAGACATGAGCTCACCATACATAAAAGATTGGAGAGATATGTAAGACACGAGCTTAAACACAAAAAGTATATGAGAGTTATTTTTGTAAAGTGTGGAACAAGTGTCCCACCAAAATATATTATTGTACAAATTTTTGATGTAATTAATACTTTGCAATTTATGAAATTTTAAAATTGTATTTTCGGGTCCTGTCTGATTCCGCATGCGCCCTCAAATTTCTATCATGGTATCAGAGCTGGAAAAGTGATTACGGCGAAATTGAAGACCAGAGAATCAAGAGATGAAGGATTACAAGATTTGAAGAAATTATGGAACATAGCATGAAAAAAAGAGGTAAGTACTAATCTAAATTTTCTTAAAGAAGAAATTTATGAAGGATAAAAGTTTGAGGAGAAATGAAAATTGAAAAAGTATGAAAAAGAAAGAAAGATTAAAAAGAATTGAGAAGTAGTTAGTGACATGAGCACTAACAAAGAATAAAATGATGGGGGAGGTTGATGACATGAGCATCAACCAGAAAAACAAATTTGGAGAAATTTCACTAAAAGTATGTTGAAGGAAAAATATTTTAAAAGGGAAAATTTTATGAAATGTTGCAGAAAGAAAAATTGAAAGAAGATGGTAATAATATTAGAGATGGTTGGTGGCATGAGCACCAATAACAAAAGAAAATTTGAAAAAAAAAATATTTTGGGTGATGGCTGGAGACACGAGGATCAGTAAGCTAGTTGATAACATGAGTATCAACGAGAAGGTCATAAAAATTGAGAAGATGGAGGTTGGTAACATGAATACCAACAAAATTTCAAAGAAAAATAGAAAATGGAGATTGAGAAGCAATAAGAAAAATATTCTTTTGGAGAAAATAAAGAAAAAGTTGGGATTTGGGGGAGTAAATCAGTAAAGTTTGGAAGTATATTTTTCTAAAATTAGGGGGAGTGTTGGAGATAATTTTAGAAAAATCTAGAAGATACCTTAAAGGGAAGTAAAATATTTGAGAGATAAATGATAGGTAACATATTCAAGTATGAAGAAAATTCTAGAATTTGTTGGATAATATCTATGGCAAAATGATAGTGGAATACTCTAGAAGTTTGGAGAAAACACTTCAAGTAAGCTTGAATAAGGTTTGGAGTAGTATAAATAGAGGTGAAAACATTTGTTGTGGAGCATGGATAATTCCTACACAATACACTCCCACATAATTAGGAGTGAGACATGAGCTCACCATACATAAAAGATTGGAGAGATATGTGAGACATGAGCTCACACACAAAAGTATATGAGAGTTATTTTTGTAAGGTGTGGAACAAGTGTCCCACCAAAATATATTGTTGTACAATTTTTTGATGTAATCAATACTTTGCAATTTATGAAATTGTAAAATTGTATTTTCGAGTCCAGGATAATTCCGCATGCGCCCCAATTTTCTATCAAATTAAAATCTTCTTTTAATTCCCAAAATTTTCTCCAACCTCCATTAAACTCATGAAATTTTCCATATTTCCCAAAAAAATAGCTGTTAACCTTCCTTAAATATGGCAACGGGAATTTTTTTCTACAATTTAAATAGGGAAGAATTGGATTTGTATAATGCAATACTCATAAGATTTAGTCCGAATCAAGTGAAGTTATTAAGATATAATGAAATTAAGAATATAAGTGAGGGTTTTAGGAATTTTTCTTCGATCGTGATTCGGATATTTGCTTGGTGAATTTTTTTCGTCGAGTACTTTCTTTGGGTTCGCCGCCTCGCGGGATTGCTCGCCTCGTCGACGGTGGTCGACCGTGGTTGTCGGCTTGCCTCCCGCCAAAGTCCATCTCGATTCACGTATTCGGTTAGGCCGCCGTCGGAATTGCTTGTCTTGTTGCGGTGTTCTTGAATCTTGAGAGGTCGATTGCAATTGGCTCAGCTGCCGTTGCCGCTGTCGGATTTATCTTAACACTTCACTTGTTCAAGGTGTTGTCATTCCATCTCTATTCTCTGTAAATTATGCTCTGAGTGTTGTGTTGTGTGTTTGATTTATTTTATGTGCAAATTGCAATGTTGCCTAAAAAACATTTATTTTGTTCTATTATAAATTGGATTTTTTGAAGGGGCCCCAATCTACTATTTTGCCTAGGGCCCCAAAAAGATCAGGACCGGGCCTGACTCCATGCACGATTAGCTTCCATGCCACACAACTTTAGGAGCTTTTTTTTATTTTATTTTATTTTTTTACTCGCTCTTTTTTGGCAAATAGCTGATAATTGATTCTATTTTTGGTTTGACTAGCTAAATCTATGATCACGACACGGGAATCATTCGATTTTTTTTAATAGACCCTAAGGCCCGCATATATTTTCCTTCTCCCTCTCAAAATTCTAATATCATCAACAGATTAAGTTGTTGGATTTCACGCATTAGCAACAAGATTTGACTGAACGTCTGAACCTAAAGCTGTTGCAACATCAAAAAGATATTGTACAACAAAGTCACCGATTTCCAACATATAGAGTAAACAGTATCATTGAAAAGGGATCGTAAGAATTCTGATTCTACATAAAGGCTTGTGAATCCACCGGTGGGTTTAATTTGTTTGCCCACCGACGAGAGGGAAATTTGTGTAGATGATTTTAAGATCTAACATTGTTAGGACTCTAAATATTATAATTTAGATAGGATTATTATGCCTAGTTGATGTTGGCATAGGACTCTTGTCCTTAGCTTGTATAAATATTATTCTGATGATTAATGAATAGATAACAGAATTTGAACCTAATGTAACATGGTATCAAGAGCCAGAGAATAATTTTTTTTCCTCTCTACCCGAAAAAAGAAACCGAACCTTAAACACAATCTGACCAAAGCCTCGATTTTTCTTCGAGCCTTCACTCGATCAAACCGAAACCCATCTTCACCCAGCTTCGATTTTTTTGATCCTCTTGATTGATCATCATAGCTTATCCTCTTCGAACATATTCTCGCGGCAATCGTCGAGTAATCATGACTGAAAATACCGAAACAAACAACCCAAAACCTGACCCTGTTTACTTTCTAGGCTCTAATGATAATCTTGGCAACTTAATCATTGCGATTCAGTTGAAAGATGATAACTTTGATGAATGGGCACGCGCGATTCGCATGGCTTTTGATACGTGTCGTTTACCGTATAAAATTAAAAACATATTCTTAGACCTCAAAAATATTAACAAGTAGAAAAGGGTAAAGAAAGGGTCAATCCCACGGAGAGACTACTAAATTCCTAAACTCAAAGTTTAACTAAGAAAAAAAAAATACTATTCACATATATAAGCGAGATTATACAACTATTTACTTATTTACATAGATTTGGGGGGGGGTGGTTTAAGATTATAATAACTAATAGAACTAAGTAAAAGATAAACTAATCTACTATCTACAAGTGATGACAAGCATGTCCGAAAATAACCACCGCAAAAGACTTAAGCAACTAGCCATGATTTCCAATATAACTACTAAACTCAAGATTGGTGTAATCTATTAATTGTAGAGATTAAGATAGCAAAATCTCCCTATCCTTCATATTAAGAATTAGTCTTGAACTAGGCCGATACTAACTCTAAACTAGACTCTACATCGTAAGTATGATCGCAACCTACAATGGCGAAATCTAGAAGCATTTGGAGTAGGACTTGATTAATCATATTCAAATTAATTCCATAGAAGTTTAACATGAATATTATCAAATTACACTCTAACCTTAATTCAGACCATTTGCAGAAATAAATTAAGATTAGTACTACTAATAGTATATAATTTAAACTAGGCCAAATTATACACTTAGCATTCAATCGTAACCCAAACACAAAAAGATAGCAAATCATGCTTAAATTACGATAGTAAAGCGAAATTCAATGTAATTCGAAAATTAAACCAAACCTTGAATTCATATAATTAATCTAAAATCATACGACTAATACAAAAATCAACCAAACTACAAACTCATGGAATTGAGAATTCTAATAACAAAATTAAGAGAAACAATATAAGGAGAATATCACTTAATTAGCTCACTGAGTATCTGCCGACGAATCAAACCTCCGTGAACAACAGTCTTCTCGCTCAATTGAACTCCCGATTCCGCTACTACGGCTGCACAAAACTCCCTTGTAATACTCTCCTTATTTTCTGACTATACTTGCATACCCTAGATTGGAAGAAGGGCTTCCAATTTATACACAATTCACTTGAAAAACATAGTGGGAAAAAGGGAAATAATTCCCATACTTGGTTGAGCAGGTTTTCGTCCCTTGAGTTGTCATACTTTCCTAGTTGTGAAATCCCTAGCTTGACCGACACAATTTGGTGCGAGATTTTGTGGGACTTCTAATGTTAAAGAGAAAAAAGGAAATTGGGTATTTTGATTTCCTTCCATTTCTATGATGCAAATAAAAGAAGAAGGTGAATAGGAGCTTTCTTGTTTTCTGTTGATATGCGTCGCATGCTAGAGAAATCAGATGAATTTGGGTTTTGTAGGTTGTTTGACTTCATGGCCCAAAAAGAAGAAAACTTATGTGATTTGTAGACTTAGTCGTAAGTGTGCTGCATCCTCTTGGTCTCACCCTTTTGCTTTATTTTTTTATTTCGTCTTTCCCTTATTTTCCTTGCTTGGATCTTGTGATGTAAGACTTTGTTAGTCTTTGTTGACTCCAATGACCAAGTTGATCTAATGTCAACAAAATAAGTTAATTAGAGCAATTTATACTAAGTTTTAGCAAAGGTAATATTTGATCTAACATTATTAAAAGTAATATAAATACCTAAAGCATTGACCAATTAATGACATAAAGACCAAAATAAGAGAATAAAAACATACTCAATTATGCACTTATCAGCTTTGAATGCAAAATGGAAACTTGAATTCTTGGATGGAACTATACCTAAACCTACTACCGCGGAACGTTTAGCCGATTGGAGCACTATTGCTTCTATGCTTGTTTCGTGGCTTCTTAACACTATCTCACCGCACCTTCGTTCGTCGGTGTCGTTTTTGAGAACGCTCATGATTTGTGGTCACATCTCAAAGAACGTTATTGTGTTTCTAACGATCGGAACACGGATTTGCCAACTTAAATCGACATCGGTGATTGTAAGCGGCAAAGTGGGGAGTCTCACGGCCGATTATTTTGGTCGGGCGACTCGCGTCGTGGAACAATTATCATCGCAGGAAGTCGCGCCATCATGCTCCACGGGTGGCGCCAATTGCCAGGTAATGCATTTCCTTGAACAAACTCGTACTCAAGAACGTCTTCATCGATTCTTGATTGGTCTTGATCATAGATATGGCCCGCTTCGAACTCATCTTCTTGCAAAGATCCCTTGCCCACGGTTACTCGTGCCTATCAAATCATCGCTCAAGAGGAGCGCCTGAGGGGCCCGCAAGCCTCTTTGTTGCCTGCGCCAGGTGAGAATTTGGCGTTCAAGGTAGAAACTCACCCCAAAAATCGCACCTTTAATGACAATTTGGTGTGCACTCACTGCAATTTTGAAGGGCATGATGCCACAGGGGGTTTTTAGTGATTAGGTACCCCGAGTGGTGGGGCGACGACCGACCCGGGTCCGTGCGGGGCCTTGGTAGCTCGTGGCGGTAAGGCTGGCCGCGGTCGTGGCGGCAGGGGGCTCCACCAGCACGCGCGAACAAGGCCGTGGCTGGTGGTGGTTCGAGTGAAAAACCGAGTGGTTGAGGGCCTCGACTTCTCAACCACGTGATCCTGTGAGCACGGGGCTTGCAGGCATCACTCTTGAACAGTGGCAGCATTTTCTGGATTTATTGAACTTACCTAAGCCTAAAGATTGTCTGAACGGTGAGTCTTTATGGATCTTAGATACAGGTGCTACTCATCATGTAACAGACACGTTTTCGCACTTGAGTACAGCACGAAAAATTAATGGATGTCCGGTGGGTTTGGGATGGTAGTTCTGTAGAGGCTACCCATGAGGGAGATGTGATTATGCCTGGAAATCTAAAAATTACTAATGTTTTATTTGTGACTAATCTTGACTGTAATTTGATTTCTATCCCGCAGTTATTAGATTCTGCAAATTGTATTGTTCAATTTACTAAGACATTGTGTGTATTACAGGACCACACGACGAGGACGCTGATTGGAGCGGGTGAGCGGGAAGATGGACTTTTCTTTTTCCGAGATGTTCCTAAGGTGAAGATCATGACTGTGGATGGCATGACATCGATAGATATTTGGCATAAGCGTTTGGGTCACCCTTCGGAGAAAGTTCTGCGTCATTTACCGTGTGTGAGTCCATCTAGTGTTAGTAGTTGCAATAAAGATGGGTGTGACATTTGCTTTAGGGCCCATCAACCCATAACTAGTTTTCCTAGTAGTGATAGTAGAGCTAGTTGCATGTTTGAGTTAATTCATTGTGATTTATGGGGCCCATATCGAACTAAGTCTGCTTGTGGTGCTTCATATTTATTAACAATAGTTGATGATTTTTCCCGCACTATTTGGACGTATTTATCATATAATAAATTGGAGGTTGAAGTTATGTTTTTGCATTTTGTGGCTTTCATAGACATACAATTTAATCTGAAAATTAAATATGTTCGCAGTGACAATGGAACAGAATTTAATTGTCTGCGCCACTATTTTATGCAACAAGGCATAATTTTTGATGCTTCATGTGTTAAAACTCCACAACAAAATGGCAAGGTTGAACGAAAGCATAGACATATTTTAAAAGTTGCTCGGGATTTGAGATTTGAGCTAATCTACCTTTGAGATTTTGGAAGGCGACTGTCATTTATTAAACTTTACTCCATATGTTATTCTTGATTATAAAACCCCTATGAATGTTTGTATGGCAAGCCCCCTATTATGATTAATATAAGGATTTTTAGTTGCATGTGTTATGCTTATAACTTGAATCATGGGGTGATAAATTTGCAAGTAGGAGTCGTAGATGTGTCTTTGTTGGGATTCCTTTACTCAGAAAGGTTGGAAATTATATGACCTAGATACTAAACAATATTTTGTTTCCCGGGATGTGAATTTTATGGAACATAAATTCCCTTTTGTTGTGTCTGAAACGTTGAAGGATTCAAATAATGGCAATAATGTTGTTGAACTTGAATTTTGTGAGAAAGAGATGCATATGCCCCTTGTTGAGGTTCCAGTGGCGGTTGAAGGGGGACTTGGAGCAACGGGGGGGTGGGGCGCGGGACGTGTGCCTGGATGCGGAGACCACAACATGTGGGCGAGTTGGATCTCGAGGCAAGGGAGCCTCGTGATGTGATGCCCGGCGCGGTCCCGGGAGGATGGGGCGCCTCGTGGTGAGGTCCTCGCATGGCACCGAATGGTGGTGTGGGGGTCCCGAGGAGGGAGTAGAGAGGATGGTGTTGAAGTGTTGGGACGGGGCAGACGCACAAAAATTCCGAATAAAAAATTGCAAGATTATGTGACTTATACTATTGTGAAAAAGAAAAGTTCATCTGCTCAACCACCTACTTCATCGACGTCCTCAGGTACTCTCTATCCTATTACACATTATGTTAGTTGTGAAAAGTTTTCGACAAACATCACATATATCTAGGCATCTATAACCGCAAGGAACCCTCCGAAGTCTTTTAGAGAAGCTATGAAGCATGATGCGTGGCGTAAGGCCATGGGGGTGAGATAAAAGCTCCGGAGGATCGAGGGCACTTGGGAAATGCAACCTCTTCCTCCCGACAAGAAGGCATTGGGGAGTAAGTGGGTGTATACGAAAAAATATGATGAGCAGGGGAAAGTTGCAGCGATTGAAGGCCAGATTGGTTATATTTGGTCATCATCAGGTGGAAGGAGTTGATTATAATGAAACTTTTCCTCATGTAGCCAAAATGACAACGGTTCGTACTTTCCTAGCTATTGCAGTTGTGAAAAAGTGGGATATTCATCAGATGGATGTGCATAATGCATTTTTACATGGTGATCTGGAGGAAGAAGTATATATGAAAATTCCTCCTGATTTTCAGGATGGAAATACTAATTTGGTATGCAGGATGAAAAAATCGTTGTATGGTTTAAACTTTAAAGTAGGCACCCATGTGTTGGTTTGCGAAATTGGCTACGCCCTTAAAGCATATGGGTTTAAGCGAGTCTTATTATGACTATGAAAAATATTCAGTCGAATGTTCTTATTTATGTTGATGATATGATTATTGCGAGGAATGATCGGGGAGCTTTACCGAACTTCAAAGCTTACCTTGGAAAATGTTTTAAAATGAAGGATTTAGGTGTATTAAAATAGTTCCTAGGATCGGAAATTGCCAGGGGTCCTCAGGGAATATTTATGAGTTAAAGAAAATATGCCTTGGATATTATATCCGAGGTCGGCTTACTTGGTACCAAGCCGCCGAGTTTCCCATGGAACATCACCATCGGCTCGCTTTTTGGCGATGGTCCTCTTTTGATGATGCGGATAAATATCGTAGACCGATGGGAAGGTTGATTTATCTAGCTATTAGGCTTGATCTAGCATATTTGTTCATATTTTATTAGTTTATGCGGCACCAAAAGTAGTTCATTGGGGAGGCAAAGAAAGAGAGTTGTCGGGATATTTGAAGAAAAACCCGGGACAGGTGTATTTTATTTCGTTCGATAGTGATCTCCGCCTAGAAGGGTGGTGTGATTCTCGATTGAGCTAGTTGTCTTATTACTCGGAGGTCCCCGAGTGGATGGTTTGTGTTCTTTGGGATATTCCTCGGTATCTTGGAAGACTAAGAAGCGCCTACGGTGTCCCGTTTCTGCCGAAGCAAAATATCGTTCTATGGCTACTATAGTTTGTAAATTAAAATGGCTCAAACAATTATTGGGTGATTTTGGAGTTCAAAGATCCCGTAGGGATGCGGTTATATTGTGATAGTCGATCGGCTTTGTATATAGCCAAGAATCATGTCTTTCATGAGCGCACTAAACATATTGAAGGCGATTGTCACTTTGTTCGTGATGTCGTGGATTTCTGGTCTTGTTAGTCCGTCATATGTTCCTACTAAGTTTCGGTTGCGGACATTTTTACTAAAGCTCTTGGTAGGACTCGGTTTGAATTTTTGTTGTTCAAGTTGGGTGTTCGCAATTTGCACGCTCCAACTTGAGGAGGGTGTTAGGACTCTTAATATTACAATTTAGATAGGATTATTATTCCTAGTTGATTTGGCATAGGACTCTTGTCCTTAGGTTGTATAAATATTATTCTGATGATGAATGAATAGATAACAGAACTTGAACCTAATTTAACAAACATGCTCTTGATACCATGTTAATGAGTTTGTGAGAGAGAAAAAATTTATACAAAGGGACTCCTATTAGAAAACTATCTAATCTAAAAGATCTTATTCCTAATACTAATAAAAAAACTCATATATTAGAAATAGAGTTTTTCTAACCTATGCACCTAGTGCATAGGTTTAGCTATTTGTTTTTAGCTTTATTTAACAAAAATTGATAAATATCATAGTTAATTAAAGATATTATTCTCATAATAAAGCTAAAAATAAATAGCTAAACCTATGCACTAGGTGCATAAGTTAGAAAAACCGTTAGAAATATTAAAAAACTTTTCACCTGGTTGTTTGGCATTTTTTTTTGAATGTTTTAAAGGTCAACGAAATCAATGGATAGGATAAGTCACTAAAAATAGAGGTTAAGATTAAGTAATTACAGCATTTATAATTTTATTACAGCCACTCAAAGAGCTTCCTTTATTTATGTTTTTTTTGGTCAATCAAGTGAATGCGTCGAGGTTAATCATTATCAAGTTTTAATAAATTTAGGAATTTAAAGAATATTTAATTTTTAATTTTAGTGCAAAAATTCTAATTCTAAAAATATAATAAAGGATATCACACATACATCACACGAATTTAATAATTATTTCCGTAATCATGAAATAACAAGATTTATATCATGACAATAACAAATTTTTTTTTCTCTCTCACCTTTTAAACTCCTTTGCTTAATTTTTTTACAAGTAACAACCCAAGCCAATGTCGGTTTGGAGGTAGTTTTGAACTAGAAGAGTTTTATTGACAACGTACATCTTTTTTTTTTTTTTTTGAAAAAACCTGAATTTTTGAATTGAAGCTTTATTTACATAGTTATATTATCCACTAATTATCATAAATCATAATATCCTACACCAATTCTGCCTCGGAGAACCTTTCCCCCAAGTAATTCTAGCGCTATAAATTAGACACACCCTTAACCATCTCCTTTTAATCACCTTATTATCATAGTTCTTTCTTTCTTCATTCTTATTAGGTATAGCTTGCTAAACCCATTGTGTAAATGGCTACTTGCGCGAATTTGAAACCGTTTCTACGAGTGCTTGATGATCATGAAGTGCGATACCCCTACAACCTTAGTATGGCGGAGTGTTTAGGTGATTTATATCATACGATTTCTAGGCCGTACCACCTTAGCATGACAGAGCGTTTGGCTGATTTATGTTATACAATTTCACTGACAAGTAATGATAGTTATTATGCTAATGACTTCACCAAGATTCTACCAAGAGAAACTTGTGCGGTGAGTGATGATGATAATTACGCAAATTACGTCTATAACAATACTTATGCTGGTGTAGTTGCTATGAACAAGAATAATACACAAGTTGATGATATTATTATAATTAAGGACAAGCCTAAGAAGAAGAAGCAGCAAAAGATCAAGATAGCTAAGGAAGACAACAATAATATTGATGAAGGCACAGATGAAGATGAGTTTTGGTATGGACATCATTCAAATCGGAAGTCTGAGGGAAAAAGAAGAAGACGATAAATGAAATTAAAATAAGATGAAGAAGCAGCACTAGTAATTTACCACATATATTGATAATCAATCTATAATTATAGGTTTATTCGACTACGCGTACTTCACATGCTGATAGAATCATACGATAACTAATCTAGCTAGTTTTACTTTACCTGTCTTTTTAGTTCTTTAATTTAATTGTCCACAAATATGTTATTCACTAATATAGATTATCTTATAATATATATCGGCCGTTTGACTTTTATGTTTGTGGATTTATAACTTCAGCCATATATGTTTGTATATCTTACAAATATATATTGAGATGAATATCTAACAATACCCTAATATTATTATTATATTTTTCTTATTGTATGAATCACAAAGGATGGTTAATATAGAGTTTGTGAATAATGGTAAAAAAAAAAAAGACAAAATGGGTAAATAATAATGAGAATATTGGATTTGTCTCAATGTATATTTTTATATTTCAACTATTTACAATTCTTGTTAATCAATAATCAAATATATTAATGATCAAAGTGGTACATTGACAAAGATAAAAGTAAAAGTGGAACAACATAAATAATAGACCCGAGTAAAGGAGATACTGAAGTTGCCAAGACCTTTGGATAAAATATTCAAGAAGTCAACTAGATTATGTTTCAATTCGAGAAACAAACCCTGAATAAACAACTCAATTATGCATATCTTGAGCAAAATAACTTGAATTAAGCATTTGCAGATCACCTATGAAAGTAAGTCCATTTAAAAATGAGCTGCTTTTCTCATAAATCCTTCGTTTACCTTCCATTAATCAAACCATATGTACTTAGCCGAAAAAGGTAAAATAAAGGAAAACTGGCTCTCAATAATACCACCAATTATTGGTATGTGCTAAATAATATATATTCAGCTATTTGCTCTCCATAGCACCAAATATCAACATATTTATGTTGAATAGTTCACCAGTTATCGAAAATGATATTTTAGAGAAAATTGACTCTCAATAATACCAAGGAAATGAATCACTGTGAAGATTTAAAGAAAGTTGGTGATATTGAGAGCACAAATATGCTGATAGTTGATCAATATATATATCCTAAAATATCCTTTCTGACCAACATTCAATGACGTACTATTTAACGTACATAAGTCAGATTATAGTGTATTTAATAACTTTTATTTTTTACAAATCCAATAGCTAATTATTTCAAAATCGAGCTTGACAAAGTAACCGACAACCAGAAAATTTTCTATGCAACTAAACACTGAACATAGCCTAAATAGGTCCTTGGATCGGACAGACGCTTAATAGGCGTGCAACAGCCTAAATAATCCAATATCACCAGTCGGCAGTCGCCCTCATACAGAACCGACTATAAAGCCGTGCAACGGCACATGAATCCTACTTTTATTTTCCACCACGCACTACCATTCTCAATTGTAGCCCAAAGAGTGGCCCACCTACGAAGTCCAACGGCTAGCAGGTATGGCCCATTAAGCACAAAAATCAACACAAATGGGGACCATGGTAATAGCAAGTTGACACTTGAGACTTGACAGTACTAAGCATCATAGACTCATAGTAGTATTACTAGTATTAGAGTTATCAATTCTAATTAAACAACCCACACAAAATTTCCAAAGTAACGTGGCCCAAAATGTTTACAACTACCACCACTAGCATGAGGCTTATTGTTCAACATTCTAATTTTGACCCTAACAAGGATGTTGAGTTGTAGCAATACTGAAATAAATTCGAGGGCAACCCCAACAAACACGGTTTTCTCTAATGAATTATACTTCCTCCGTATTTTCTTTAGATGCTACGCTTGCATAATAATTATTATTCACCAACTAACCTTGTTCGATTTCGATTTGTTATTCCTATGTATGAGAAATAACGTAAGTCAAGTGAGATCTTATTTTTTTCGTTATACGTATTTAAAGATATTATTGATCAAGTGTCGTTAGATGGCGTGGAAGCGAAGTGATAACACTTAAAAAATAGAGGAAGTACTTTTTTTTTATTTTTTTATTTTTTTGCCACTTTCTGAAACCCAGTAGTAAGATGAATTCCTGCTGCCGCATGTGTCACTCACCCTGAGGGCCTAACAAGCCCCAAACCCCCTCCCCCAACAATATTGGAATTTTTGCTTCCACCAAGATTTGAGCCTAATTTTGGGAGAGATAGAACATACCATCAGGGCCAAGGGGTCCTTAGTAAAAATAGAGGAAGTACTTGCATAGTTGAATGTGGTCATGAAACAAACACGTACAAGTGTTTGTGTGTACAAACATGGAGAAGCTACTGCGTGCATAAAACATAGATCTTATCTAACTTGGTTGGTAAAATCGCAGTGAGGTTGACACTTAAGACTAGGATTTGAGTCCCATCTAACACCAAAAAACAAACACCCCTTCATGAAAGAAGGTGCATATTAATAATAATTCTAATCAACCCGTGACTTAACTTGTTAATTACTTTCTCCTTCAACATCTCCCTTCTCAACCCCATATGCCCCTGCAATCAAACAGTACTGGCCTCTTCCCCTTTTGAACCAGGACAGGTTTGAGCAGAGAGAAGGGCAAGTACTAAAGATTAGAATAGTTAATTAAAGGGAATGAGTCACGGGTCAATAGCATTATTAGTGGTGAAGGATGACTTTAATTATGCATGCATTTAATAAGGAATTAGGGGTTTCTTATTGTGATTCTTTTAGTTAACCTTCACTTACATGTAATTTTTGAGCCAAAAAGCTACGCCTCCGTCCCATAATATAAGTCCGATTGTTTTTCTGCGGGAATTAAGGTAAAGTGGAATCTTGTTTTATTTGAATAAAAAGATTCATTTTTATTGGGAAACACTCATATTATTTTTTTTTTTAACAAAAAATAAAAGCGAACATTAATGTTGCGTAGTTTTAATGTGTAGTTGAGTTGATAGGGTAAAAGATTCATTTTATCATTAATAATAGTGCGTTGGAAGGCTGAAATTATAAGGACTTTTTGGGAATTAAATTATTTTCATGAGGGTATTTTAGACATAATTATTGATTGAAAATAGAAATAGGACTTATATTTTGGGACACTTTAAAAGGAAAGGAGACTTATATTATGGGACGGAGGGAGTATTAATTATAGGAAGAGTAATAATGTAATATCCATTGACCATTGCGTCTTAGGTTAACTGATTTGTGCGTATAAAAATGAGGAAAAAGTATAGTTTTTCCTTCTCTTAATTATACTCCATGATTAAGAGTGTGAATCTTTCCATAATCTTGTAGTCATGGTATATACCATAAAAGTATAATTTTTACTCTTGTAAACGTTGATTCAGATCCTAGTAATTATTTTGGCACCATGCACTTTAGTCCCCACCAATCTGAAAATGCTCTTATTATTCAAACTTTCAATAATGCAATATACTATTATAATACAAATCAAGAGAGGTATGACTATTATTACAATGAAATCAGTTTTCACTGAAGAAATCGTATATTCATATATAGCAAGCAACTATTTACAAACAAGTCACTCAGATCACTCAAATAATACAAATTAGAATGCATCAAGTTATTACAACTTTTATTCTTTACATTGTATCATTCTTATATGTAGTGAGGCACACTTTTACCAAATGGTGTAACATATTTATAATATGATAAACCTCTTAAATACTTAGTATGATAACCAATATATTTTTTAGGCGTGATGTTTAGTAAGTAACCCCAATATAATAGTATAATTTTAATTAATAGTTTTATAGTGCATACACCAACTAGATGTACTACATATCACATGGGAGACAATGTACTTTAAAATATAGAGATTTTATTCCTATGACAATATATATTACTACATAATATCTATAATACCTTAATATATAAGTACTTGTTTCTAAGTATATTCGAATATATGATAAACACGCTGAATTTTTTTATTCTGGGATAAATTATTAGGCACAAGCTAAGTCCAAACAGAAGCTACATAATATAAACAAAATAAATGAATCCATATCACCTACTCCATAGCCCATTCCATGCCAAATATATAAAGATTGTATTGATATCCATGAGATCCAAATGTAATTGCCACTGACAAAAAGAATCAATCACCATAAAGAAAAATCTCTATCCAGCTACAACAACAATCAACTTCGTTGCCAAAAGAAAAAGAAAATCAGTCAACTTGCTCTCTGACACTGCTTCCATAATGCTTGAACTTCCTATATACTTCTATAAGTGCATAAAGATCCATGCATTTCACGGTCTCACTGTCACACTTGAACTTCCTAAATCCTATATATAATAATATAAGTGCATAAAATTCCAAGCATTTCACGGTCTCACTCGCACACGTTTAATTCTTATTATATAGTTTCATGAATCATGACATACCTTAGTATACACTCCAGTCGTATACTACTATGTTATTAATTCAAATCACCTTCTCTTCTCTTCTCTATTCAGTCCCCTCTAATTTTTCATAGGTTGTCAAAAAGTTGTGCTTTTGTAGTTTTGTTACAAGAGCATAAGAAATTAAGATGGCTTTTTGTAAGCCTATGTTTGATCACTTTATGCTTTGGTTCCTAATGGTAACATTTATCATTTCCCAACCTTGCTCGGCTCATCATAATCATCATCACAACCATTATCTCACATCATCCCTCACTGTCAATGTTTCTAAAGGACGTCTGATACCTCCTCACTTCTTTGGCATATTTTTCGAGGTACGTGATCGTACGCACTAATCATCATTATCATTATGAATATGATTACCCTCTCCGTCTTTTTTAGTTTTATTATTATGTAAAATGGAACTAACATCTCGTATTGCAATGTCAGGAGATCAATCATGCTGGGGCTGGTGGTTTATGGGCGGAACTCGTTAATAATAGAGGTTATCTTTCACTAATTACTTTGATCACTTAATCATGCATAGAGTTAGAACATAATCAAAAATTGAATAGAGCATACTCCAATACTTCATCTTTAGTTGTTTAGACTTTTAACATATATTGTAAGTACATTTCCCATATCTTCCTCTAATATGCATATGAATCTACCTCATTGTGTGCTTAATTGCATCAAAATATAGGATTCGAAGCCGGAGGTCGCTATACACCTTCACTAATTAATCCTTGGGGTGCCATTGGAGATGAAAGTGCAATATCTATAGTAACAGAGCTTTCATCATGCTTTCAAAATAATCCAGTTGCTCTTCGGATGGACGTACATTGTGACCAAACAACTTGCCCTCCTGGTGGAGTTGGAGTCTACAATCCTGGCTACTGGGGAATGGTAATAAGGATTCCAATTCCTATGTGATTATGTATGTATATTTGTTAATTAGATGCTTTAACCAAAAATAATAATGTTGATCTTTGTAGAATATTGAAAGAAGGCAATAGCTACAAATGTGGTATTCTACATTAAATCAACTGGACCACTTGATGGTGTTGTGTCACTAGTTACGGATGATGGGACACAAGTGCTTGCCTTCCAGCGCATACTGTAAGTACATAACTCCACCCATGTTCTAAATAAGTTCTCATTGGGACCAAATCCGGTTAGACTCGACCCAATTTTGAGTGTTTGCATGACTGCATCTAAGTGTTTTTTTTTGCTCAAAGGGTTTGGGTCGGAATTCGGATCAGAATCTAAATGATTAGGGGATGAATTTGAGTTTTGATACAATGATTTTAGACCTACATTTGATCGATAGAGCAATATATATTTTTCTTTAAAATAGTTTACTCCAATAACACAGTTTATTGAATGATCGTTTAGTTCTGGTAAGCTAATTGGATGGAAAGTTATTTAAATGGGAAGTAAATTAAGCTGCCATTTCCTGGGAAATGGCTTTAGGTGTTTGTTGAAGATGAATTTGTGTTTGAGAATTCTAATTGTCGTGAGGAGGGTTGGTAATTAATTTCACACTACTGTTAGTGAATTTCAATTTCTTGGAAATTTTATTTCCCATGAATTTATTTCGCATACCAAACAACTACCATATTTTGTACTTCCTATAAATCCAAATTCCAAGAGAGTTGAGGTGAACCAAACTTGACATTCAAATTTGTTAGGACATCATTTTTTTGAGTCGTAGTTTTATTTATTCATCAATTAATTAAGTAGTTTTATTTAGTGTTAACTAGGTTATACTCATAAAATTTTTGGGCGAAAATATATATTTCAAAATGAATAACGGGCAATAATATATTAAAAAACAATTTCTTAAGGATCCAATGTGGATCCATTTTAAACCTTGAACCCACTATACCCAGTAGATCTGCGAAAGAGTATGGAATTTTCAGACCCACAAGCTAAATCCAAGTCTCGGTCTTACGACTTAATCCATTGCTATCACTATATGTGAGGAGTATATAAACCGACACAATAAGATTCTTTCCAATTTGTTTTTTTTTTTTTCCAAATTTTATCTCCATATCATAACACATCACCTAAATAAAAGATAAATTCTTTCAAATTGTCTTTTTCCCCATTATTGTACAAATTTGATTGTTGTCTTGAGAATAGAATATTTCAGCTTCTCAGAGAAACCAGTGAGGAACATGTCCAAGTAATCAAGTATATTTAGCTGCCCAATAAGTTGTTGTGTGTGTGCCCGTGCAGTTTTTTCTTAAGAAGTGCCAAAATTTATTTGTTTTAAGACATAAAGAAATTATTCTATATTCTTTGTTCACTTATACAGTTAGGGTAGGAACCCAATTTGTGTTCTTATTGTAAACTAAACGATTGTGCATACATCTAGTTCTTTTGAAATTGGAAAACCAATTTTCCATTTACATACCCTCAAAGTTCAACCTCTCACACACGGGAAGTACAAGATTATGTAGTGGGGGGCGGGGCCAAATATAAAGAGTGCCCATGCACTCTTTTTAAAATTGGGGTTCTTGATATATTTCAAATTTAAATATAAGATTCTTAATTTTGAATTGAAAGAAAATATTTTTTTCTATTTAAAATATTGTCAATTACGGGAAGTGTTTAGAATCAACATATTTTTAACCTAAAGGTACATGAAACTATGGGAGAATAGGGGGGACATTAATGCACACTAATTTCGAATAGCCATTAATTTTTTCGGTGCAATTCGAATAGTCACTAATGGATTGAAGCCTTTTGGTATAGGAATAAGAGGCATTAATTGGTTTCCATTACAGATTAAAGATTAACTAACAAAAGTAAAAGAAAGAAGTAAACAAGCATGCGTTAGACTGAAATAGCCCCTGTCGTAGACAACTTATTCATTTCCTAAAAGCAAAATTCAATGGTGCTTGTATTCGACCTCCAAAACTTGATGTTTATAAAAGCACAATCTTAACTCTTACCATCGCTCCAAATGTTTACCTTCTATTAATTGTTCATTCACATAAGTATATTTATTTTTTTGATTTTCAGTCCTATGCAGAAAACCTCCTTCGCATTTAACTAGAACCATGCCTGTATGTAGCTTTTGGATGCTATATTATATAGTTGCACAATTCATTCTAATTTGCTACAAGTTGATGAGAAGTTCCGTTTGATCAGTTAATTTTTTATTTTTTTCTTGACGGGGATAAGTTACTCAATGTTAAGTTCCTGAGTTTGTGAATTTTATAATATTAAGGCGTGAAGCTGAAAAAGTTAAAGATTGGGCAAAGATAGAGATCACATTAAAGCTAGAGGACTCGGATACAAAATGTAGACTTCAGTTCACAACAAGCCAAAAAGGAACCATTTGGCTTGATCAAGTTTCTGTTATGCCTAACAACACATACAAGGTGAAGTCTTGTTCTGTTTTTATGGGTGTAAAAAATTAACCCAAATTGTTCTAACATGAATTATATGCACAGGGTCCATGGATACAGAACTGATTTAGTGCAAATGCTTCTGAAGGTTGAAGCCTAAATTTCTTAGATTTCCTGGTATATTTTGTACTTAATTCGTTCCAGTTTTTCAGTTGATTTGTTTCCTTTATGCATGCTTGAAAAAGAGATATTTGAAACCTTAATGTATTTATTATCAATAGCAAGTCTTTTATGCTACTTATCGCACGATTAATAATGGCGTGGCTGCTCGCACAAAATAAAAACTAACTATATTAATATATAAGTAACCTCTTCAGTTATCGATAACCCCAAAAATTATAAGTAATTAACCCCTATTCTATTAATTAGTTTCCCTAACAAAAGTAACTCCAACCGGAGACATAACTAACCTCAACAACTAAATTATCGATAACCCCTACTATAAATAACTAATAAGTGACGAAGCTACAATTATTTATTTTTTTGACCAAGGAAAGGAAAATCTTACGATTATAAGTAACCCCTTAAAAATATGGAGGAAGCTATGGAATATCCAATATTTTTCTATTTTCTTTGTTTTTTAGGTCTCTATCTTAGCTTGTGCAAATTCTAACCAGATGCTGTGAAATTATATATCAAAACTTGCAGGTGGATCTTATATTCAAGGCAATTATCTAAGAAATTCTTATCGGTGGAAGGAAACAGTCGGTCCATGGAAGAAAGGCCCGGACATTTTGGCGATGTTTGGAATTACTGGAGTGATGATGGGCTTGGTTTCCTGTGAATATCTTCAAGTGATTACCTTAAAAATATACAAAAATCATGTTTAAATTGTTTTTTAACCTATAATTAAGCATAATTAGTCCTTTTATTTTCTCCCTACAGCTAGCGGAGGATCCGGTGTTGGTCAGTGTGGGTTGTTAACAATGGTGTGTAAATATCTTAATTTCATTGATTTTTGTTTTTGATAATTGGCAATCCAAAATCTTGACTCCTGTAGATCCTTATCAATTTGAGATTAAGGTTACGGCATTGTTGTTATAGTTGGCATTCTCGGAAGAGTTTAATAATTCCATTAAATAATAAAATGATGTCTACATGGATTATATAAAAGCTACTTTGTGTTATGTGACAAACTGACAATACCCGATAATATAAAGTAGATACTTTTGTTACATAACTAATTAGCTACTGTACTTTCCTTTCTCATGAAAAATTAATCATCTTATTGCGGGACTTGGAATCCAGGAGCAAGTTAATAAGTATCTTCTTGCGCCCTTTTGCAAGTAACGTACCTTCAAAACCATAACTTTATATGATAATTGTTTGTATTGCTTTAATTTACAAACGAGAACATCGTCACAAATATCAATGTACATTTCCGCAATGCGGAAATGCTTGATAGTATCGAGTTTGCTAGAGGCAGTCCAAATTCAACATGGGGTTCGTTGCATTTAAAGATGGGACATTTAGAGCCTTTTAAGCTGAATTGTTGCGATAGGCAATGAGGGTTGTGAAAAGAGACAAAGAGAGCTATCGGGTGTGTATTCACTTATAGATTTGTGTAGTAGCATATATTTTCTCTATTTTCATTTTCAAATAAGAGCACGCTTTATTTTTTAAAGGTAAAACTAGTTACATAAAATCTTTTCACGCATCATTTTGAAATATCAAATAGCGATTTAGAATGAATAGTTAAAGGTGTGTAATATTATATTGGAGATCGTGAAAAGAAAGAAGAAAAGCAAGTGTTGCGACTTATGTGGAAATATCTTACATGATTTTTCATTTTAATTGGTTTGGTGGAGGTTTATAATTTTAAATTTTAATTCAATACTCTTCTTCTATTGTTTGTTGCCGGGAAATTATGTCAAGTTCTACAATGCCTTAAAAAAGCATATCCAGATATCAAAATCATCTCAAATTGTGATGAAACAACGAGGCCATTAAATCACCCTGTTGATTTATATGATTTTCATGTAATAATTATTATTTTCTAAACACTTTTATTTTACAAAAATTATCTTAGCATTTCAATTCTTAATAATTGGGGATATAAATGTACTTTCGAGATATACAAATGTTAAGGACATGCTTGAGCTCACTCATGTATTTGAGAAGATAAGACGGGATGACCCTCGGGCACCTAAGGTATGCATAGGATTTGCTAATCATTTGGTATTGCTTTATTATATACTAGTAGTATTTCACGGTTTCAATACACCTTCAATCGTCAATAACTTTGATTATGAATTGCCAATATTTATATTTTGAAAATACATATTAAACAAATCCAAACAAAATATCACATTATAATATTTTAGTATCATTTACATTATGAGAATGTACATAAATACATTCAAAAAGAATTTTTAAAATCCAAATTAATGAGAAACAAATATACTAATAATTACCATTCCATCTCCAGGCATTTGTGAGCGAATACGCTGTGATATATCCCAGGACAAACTGATGAATGGAACGTTCGAAGCAGCATTAGCTGAAGCTGCATTCTTACTTTCACTAGAGCAAAACAGGCATGTCATTTACTATTTTATCAATGTCATCAATTGGTCATCATCTTAATTGCACTGGTATGATCTTATACATTCCCTTTGTTTTCTTTTTAGTTTTATCATTTTGTAGAGGTAACCAAATGGTAGGCCGAGTTTGGGTCGGACCGTCCCGGAAACACCCCTACTTTGGGCTGATTTTTTTTTTGTCCAAAGCCCAAATATAGCGGGTTTTCGGGCTGAATCTTGAACTAAAAAAACATTTTTAAGTTGTCAAACCAAAAAATCGGGTCGAGTCCAAAAACTAATGCACCACTTTGACCATTAATATCTTCAATAGTGTATGATTAGTGATATTTGTAAATAATGAAAAAGTTAATATGACGGGATTACAAGAGAGTGGAGTACACGCGGTGCGGATCAAGGAATTTAAAAATGGTTGGTCACACTACGAAAATCAGCAATACGATAATGACCAATACATTAAAAAAAAATCATAAAAGTTTCCAAAAGCAAAATATTCATATTACAACCAAATAGTACTTAGAAAATATTACAATTGTTCTGGTGAGTTTTCATGTTTTGATATCGATTAATAATATCATCCTTGCTAACATTCAAAAATATTTCTTTCTCTACATAAGTAATCAAACAATCATTCAACATTTGATCTCCCCATGCTATTACGCAATTTATCTTTCACTTGAGTCATATTAGAAAACACTCTTTCTACCCTTGCGGTTGTGATGGGAAGAACTAACACCAATTTCAAAGCAAGTAGACCCGATCATGAGTTTCGGACTTCCCCGTCTCAACAAGTTTCATTGAAAGCTCGTGAAAAGATCTTTAAATTCCAAAATCTCTCATCTCATCTAACATCAACAATGAAGTTTTCAAGTGACCAATCAAAAAAAATCATTTTGGTGCTAGAAAACTCATTGGGATAGAACTTGGCAAGTTGAATCAATTTTCTTTTGTCAAAGAAGAAAATCGATTAGAAGGATTAAACAAGACATACACACAAGTAGTTTCCTTACTTATCTCCAGGAAACCGATTCTCGAGTTCTTGTAATTGAAGGTCAATGACACTTAAGAAAACTTCAACTCGAAAATGATGAAGATTTGTAACTTGTGGGCTCTTATCTCTAAACATCCTTCTCCGGAACATGATATGTCTCCTCCATGTTTGGAATCTCAATGTCATATTTAGCCATAAAAGAAGTGACTTTTTCCATATGAGAATCCCATCCTTCATCTCTCATCTTTTGTACATTGATCTTGGTTACATCGACCATGGCCATAGCATTTACAATGTCTTGATCATGTTTTTGCAAAGCCACATTCAATGCATTTGTGATTCCAAATATGGTTTCTTGAAAAGTTCCATAGCAATCATAGCATTACTATGAGCACTCTTATGACTACCAACATGCTTTTTTATTACATCCAATCTATTCCAATACTTAAAACCATTGTTAACAAAAGCATCACTTCAGTGAGTTATCCTCCTTGAATAAATAGCAAGCAAAACAAAATGCGACATCCTTTTCAACACTATACTCTAGGAAGGCCAAGTGTCAAACCAATCCACATTAATCGACGGTTTTTAGCCAGATAAGTGTTTGAGGAAACACAAAATTTTTTAGGTTGACAAGGTTTTCTATCAAGGTATGTTCTTCTTACTATGCTTTTATCATCGGGATGAAAATCACTCATCTTTCTCCTTTTCCCAAGGTCTTGTGGAAGATTAGCAATATCAAATTCGCTCAATCTTTTTTGGGAACAAGATGGGTTTTGGAGTGTGTGATGGAGAAGAATGTTGTTCACTTTGTTGATGAGGAGGATCTTGTTCATCTAATTGAGATGGAGGAGGAAGATTTTGTTCATTTCTTGAGGTGGTGAAAGATTTGGGGGAGGAGAAGGTGGAGGAGATGGAGGATGAAATGGTGGAGGAGATGGAGGAGGAGATGGTGGAGGAGATGGAGGAGGTGGATTTTGAGTGGGAGTTCTTTTAGTAAAAAAACTTGAAATATCCCTCGTATTTTTTCTTTTCATTCGAAAATTAAATTAATAATTTGAATGAGTCGATTGAAAATGCCAACACAATACAATCAAGCACATCATACATGATACATCATTCAAAATAATGATTTCTAAATCACAATTTGTCATCCCTAACCCAATTTTTAAATCACAAGTCACAAGTCACAACTCACAACACAATCATTCTACTATCATTCTATCAATTTGTCATTCTAATTCCTAACCTTAGTAACATAATTCCTAAATCACAAATTCACAATACAATCATTTGTCAATTTGGCATCCTAATGTAATTCCTAAATCACAACACAATCGTGATTTCAATTTTCAACAATAAACACATTACAAATGACAAATCAATTTTCTACTTCAATTGAATCATCTAACAATCATCCAACACTCAATCATTAGAACATTTGAAGAATTGTAAAAATCAATTTTCTACTCCCGAGTCCCATTGAATCATTCAACATTTGAACAATCATCCAACACCCGATCATTTGAACAATTGTAAAAATCAATTTTCAACAACAAGCCAACAATGATTCAATGAAGAACAATATTGAAGAAGCGATTAAGTGAAGATTCGATTTAAGAAGGTCGAATTAGAACTTAGAAGTTAGAAGAGATACCTCGACTCCTCCAAGTAAAATAAGGCTCGCCGCGCCGCTACAAAGCCCTGCCGCCTCGCCCGGCCTCCCGACGAACAAGAAATGATGAAGACTTCACGAAGAGTGACTGTAGGCCTCCCGACGAACAAGAAGCGAGTCACGAACTCACGGCGACGACGATTGAGCCGAAGAGTCGAAGACCTTAGATCGAACTCACGAGTCACGGCGAGACGAAGAAGCGAGTGAGCGAAGGTTATGGTTCGACAAGAAAAGCCGACGACGAAGGATTGAAGATGGTGGACGGCCGGAGTCGTGAGTCGGCGGATTGAAGATGGCCGGGTGTGCGGGTCGTCCACGATGTTGCCTCGTGGGATTCGCCGAGTCAGAAGGAGAAAGGTGAGAGAGAGAGTTAGGGTTTAGGGTTTGCGTGAGTGAGAGAAAGAAGTCTTTGAAATGAATTTTTTTTTTTCAAAAATATTGGTTGGTCGCGTGGCCACGCGCAGCGACCAGCGTGTGCCGCCAGTACTTGAGTACGCGGAGGTAGTATTTATTGTTAGATTGAGTAAAACTCCGTTATCGGAGGGGTTTCCGTTAATCTAATATGAAAAAGCTTCTCTATGCAAAATAATATCCAAAACTATACATAAATATATCCTTAACCTGTGGACGAAGTATGCTAAATATATTCTCTGTCATTTATTATTAATGTTCATACTTTTTTGTGCTTATAAAAACTAATGTTCATTTTATGATCATAATGCAGTGATGTTGTTGAAATGGTAAGCTATGCGCCACTTTTTGTGAATGAGAAGGGAACAGGGCGTACGTACTCAGTGATTGGTTACACAATTTGTCACTCAGTTGTTGCATTTTCATTCATTAAACTTTATATCTTTCTCTTGGAATTTTGTTTAACTACAGATGGAATCCAGATGCGATTTTCTTCAATACAAATGAAGTGTACCGGAATTGCTAGTTTTTGGGTGCAAACCTTCTTTAAACAATCAAGTGGAGCGTTACTTCCTGAATGTTCATTTCCACAATCATTCAAAACCCAACAACACATATGTTACCGTTATAAGCTGGACTAACGAGGAAGAGAAAAGGATTACATAACAATCAAGGTTATCAAAAATTTCTTAATTACACAGTGTATATATATATGGTAATCTTGATACTTAATTCTATACTAATTTAGATAATTTAATCATGTAGGTTGTAAATTTCAACAAAATACCCGTCGAATTTGAAGATTTCTAATGATGGAGGTTGAATCAAATTCCGTGAAACTATGGAGGAAAATTGTGCTTGCTTCTGATGATTTGCAAGCTGATAACACATTTGAAAATCCAACCAAGATGCTTATACGTTATCTTTGCAATTCTGTTTTAAATGAAACGTTTTACTTTTCGCCTTATTGGCCACAGACTAACCTTTAATTATTAATATGTTTTGGTTGTGCGCGTAAAAAATATAAAAAGTTATAATTTGATAGTATCATCGTATATATAGAATACTAATAGATCAGCTACCTTTATGTTTTTAACATATAATGAGCGATAAATTTGAGTGAAATTGATCGATGAATAGTTTCATTTCGCGTGTTTCGTTTAAAAGCAAACCGGAGGAAATACGCTTATGCGTCATCTGTCAATTGGCCTTTGTCAATTTATCGTGTAGAGCGGGTCGTGGGTCGGGCTTAACATTTGGCCATGCTAGAATTGGGGTTGATAGAGCTGGCCCAAACCCAGCAAAGACGAGTTGAGACATTTTGGTCCAAATCTTATAAATTGGGCCGAGCGGAGGCCCATTCATGATCAATTCTATATATTGTTTTATTTGATACACATGTGGTTGCTAATTAATGTGCAATATGTGATTGTTAGGTTATGCCATTCACAAGTTTACTCAAGAAAGCGAAGTAGGGAATGACATTGATGTGGTGGTCCAGCCATACTCATTTACAGCATTTGATTTGATAAATAATGAACAAAGACAAATTCCAAGGAAGTTCCGAGTCCCAAAGAAGCCAAGTAAAACTCCCTAGAAGTAACTTCAATCGTGAATAATTAGATGGATTTTCAGAGATATTATAACACAGATCTCACATTCAAATTTACTTTTACCAATACTAGTTTCTTCATTGCTATACTAAGCCTTTGTCGTTTTTTATTTTTCCTCTTTTGGATAAACAGTAGCCTATTATATGCAATGATGTTGGATGAGCAGCATCA